>CM028351.1:65872499-66470466 GCA_016618105.1 Dendrobium huoshanense
GAAATTCTTGCACCTTCTCTTCTACATCTATTCTTACAATTGAGGCTTTCTCTTGGTCCTCCAAGGCCCCTCTCTTTGTAAGGAAGTCCGGAGATCCCCCCTTCTCCATTTATTCTTACCATTAAGGTTTTCCCTTAGTCCTCCAAGGCCCCTCTCTTTGCAAGAAATTTAGAAGATCCCCCATTCTCCCTCTTTTCTTTTAATTGAAGCCTTCCCTTTGCCCTGTGCGAGTGGTATCCCTCGTCCAGGACCAAGGCCCCTCTCTGTGAAAGAAGGTACAGAGATCCCTCCTTCTCCCTCCATTCTTTAAGAGATTGGGTAGAAATCTAGCGTCGGGTAGGAGTCTGATGATGGACAGAAGTCCGACGAAGGGTGGACAATTAGCGTTGAGTAGAAGTCCGATGATGTGTATAAATTTAATGTCTGGTAGAATTCTGACATCGGGAAGAAGTACGATGATGGGTAGAAATTCAACCGCAGGTAGAACTTTAATGAATGTCCATCGATAGGCAGAAGTTCGACATCGGGTAGAAGCATGGTGTCACGTAGAAGACCGACGAATGTCCATTGACAAAAAGAAGTTTAACGACGGGAAGTAGTCCAATGGTAGGCACAAGTCCGACGTCGGGTAGAAGTATGTTGAGAGTCCAGTGGAAAGCAGAAGTCAAATGTCGGGTTGAAGTATGACAACGGGCAAAAACCTGATGAAAGTTCAACAACGGGCATGAGTCCAACATTGTGCAAAAGTACAGCCTCGGGTAGAAGACCGACGAAAGTCCATTAACGAGCAAAATTTTGATGACGGGTAGTAGTCCGAATGCTGGCAGTAGTCCGACAGTTGGTAGAAGTCTAACATCAGGTAGAAGCACATTGACGAGAAGAAGCTCAGCATTGGGTAGAATTATTTTAAAAATTATATGCTTATTATATTTTCTAGGAGGCAAGTCAAAATAATCCACACGATATTAGCAAAGACTGTGGCATACAATAAATTATTTAATGGTTCTATTGGAGATTATTGAAGACAATGCAATAGAAAATCTACTTGGGTTATTCTTATTATATTTTCTTTTATTATTATTTTAAAAATTATTTTAATATTATTATTATTATTATTATTATTATTATTATTATTATTATTATTATTATTATTATTATTATTTTTATTTTTATTTTTATTATGTATTAGTATTATTACTATTATTATTATTATTATTATTATTATTATTATTATTATTATTATTATTATTATTATTATTATTATTATTATTATTATTATTATTATTATTATTACCATATATTATTACATAATTATTATTTAAAATATTGTATTTTGCTAATAATTATTTTCAAAAATAAAAGATATGTGATAATAATTATTTTATTAAGTCAGAGATTATGTTTAAGTTATTTAATTTTAAAATTATTATTTTGAGTATTTTGTAATTAGTTAATTAATTAAATACTTAAATATTTTATAATTGATTAGAATAGAAAAAAATGATTATTTTCTAAGATTTTGATAACTTATTTTTATTATTAAATTAATTTAAATTGCTAGAAACTTCATTATTTTAATTTAATTTTATTTAATAATTATTTTTAAATATTAATTATTTTAGAATTATTTTAAAATAGCTTTTAATCATTTTATACTTTAAATATTTGTATTAAATTTATTTTAAATTGGATTTTTGTGTATAATACCTTAAAATTTTCAGAAAAATGTGTATTTTAATTTAAAATTATTTTTAGAAACTATTATTTACTTTTCTAGTAGATTTCTATTTTGCCTAATTATTTGAGTATTTTTAATATTATTTAATAATTAATATAATAATTATTTTAAAATTAAAAATTATTTTCCAACCTTTTCAAATCCTCATTAGGGTGGCCAGTAGATCTCCCCTATATTTATTTATTACAAATTGATTTAATTTTAATTACATTATTTTTCAAAATTTATATATTTATAAGTATTTTAAATTATTTTAAATTATTTATATTTTAAATCTCCAAATTTTGGGGGATCCATTTTATGAAATTTTAAGAATAGATTGTGTGCATGAATATCATTCATAAGAGAGGTGCATTAGTGGGTGATTTAGTCCCAATCAATCACTAATCTAATTGATAAGTGTGCTTATTTTTTTTCTTTATCATATCTTGCATGTGTAGGATGCACGAGTATCTAGTTTAGGCTCTCCTAGATCTAAGAATATGGTGTGTTTATCACTTTTTTGTACTCCATGCATTGTTACCTCAAGGGTTAGTCAAAAACTTCATTTTATATCCCTCTAACGTAGTGACCCCCTAAGAATAATAATTTTATATCCCGCTAATTTAGAAAATTCTAGGAGCTAGGATAGATCCCTGATTAACATGAAAACCTCAAAAATTAAATTTAGTGACATCTTAAACATCCTAGAATTTTTTAGAAATTTTTAGGAGCCTTTACACCCATTAATTAACAAATCCTAATTTACCCGATAATTAGGGCTCGATAACTTCAGAAAATTATAATAAATTCATTTTGATTCATAAAATTTGCTATAATATCTCAAATTGTTTAGAATCCAGTCCCGAACCTTAAAAAATTAGGGCTCCTTAGCTGCACCTTCATCTGACCCTTAATTTAACCTTAATTGAAAATTAGCTTTTTTGCCATTTTTAGATAATTAAAAATTATTTAAAATTCCAAAATTTACCCAAACACTTGGGAATACTTTCTTAGGTTATTTATGACCTTTAGTAGTTATTCCAATCAGTTTGGAGCTAAATTGGATAAAAATCATAAAATTACCCCTAATTAGGCAGCTTTAATAATTCATTAATTGCCCAAAATTTCTAAAATTCATATCTTTGCATAGGATACTCCGAATCCAGCAAAATCAAAGCCTAATTACTCACCTTAAGGATTATTATTTACCTAAAATGTCATCAAGCAAAGGATCATAGTAACCTTTTGGACCCCTTAAACCTTGCACCTTGGAGGACCCAGGACTTTCCAAAATTGGTAAAGCTACTTAAACTTCCAAGATCATTACCCTAAGCATTAAAAAGGGATCAACAAACTAAATTAACTAAAATGGATCATAATTCACTAATATTTAAACTTTAAATAAAGTTTTCTTTTCAGACCTGCAATAAACCTAAACTTTAGGTAACTTTAATTAACTATTCAGCTTAGGATCTATCCTAGCCACACAGGCCTTTACACACACATAGAATTATTTACTATGGCACCACTTCTAGAGTTAGGTTAGGCCGATGTTTATTTTTCTGTTGTGTGTTGGGTTTTTTGATATTTTATTATATATTGTTAATGAAATTGTTATGTTTACTTACTTTTACTATACTCTATGAATTGATGTGATTGTGTGTTAGATCTACCCCTTGGTTATGATCAATATGTTTCGTTTTGTAGGTGGTCATACTCATGTAGTGCTAAATAAAAGGGGGCAATAGTCATGATTTCAATAATAATAGTATTTTGTGCAGGTACGTCAGAACTTGCTCAGCCCCCCTAAATAAATGAGGCTAAAATCATAAAATAATAACTGCTACAGGTTTAAGGAGGAGAAGTCCAAGAAAAGAAGACTGAAGAGCTAAAGACCCAATATCCGACTCAAAGTCATTTGGGTCATTCCTAAACTTAGAAATCTGAGGTTGTATATCAGAGCCTTTGCTTGATGATGTTAACCTGTATGGAAGAGGTCGAGAGAATCCATTTAGGATGTAGGACCAATCCAAGGTTATATATAAGAGCCTTCGCTCGATGATGTTAACCTGTATGGAAGAGGTTGAGAGAATCTACCAAAGGATGTAAGACCTATCCGAAGTTGTATGTCAGAGCCTTTGCTCGATGACATTAACCTGTGTGAAAGAGGTCGAAAGAATCCAACAAGGATGTAAGACCTATCCAAGATCATATTTTAGAGCCTTTGCTCGATGATGTTAACCTGTGTGGAAGAGTGTTGACCTCATTTTTGTATGAGGTCACTAAGACCCATCCAGAATCCAGATTTAATCCTAGACCCTAGGATCCACTCTAGACCTTAGGATCCTTCTAGATCCAAGACCTTAGAGCCTATTCTAGAGCCTAGGATTCCCTTAAATCCTAGATCTTAGAATTCTTCTAGATCTTAGGATCACTCCAACTTCAAATCAATCTCCACCCTTGATCAACCTCAATTTTAAATCAATTCCTATATTTGATCCACTCCAATTTCAATTTGATTTCTACCTGATCAATTTGAATCTCAAACTCCATCCAATTCAAATCCAAATTAATTCAAATTTCAAACATATCCAAACCTTGATCCAATCAATTTGACAATCCAAACTTCAATCTAGTTGTGACCTTATCCACCCATTAACAATCACCACATGATTGTAAATGGTTTGGATATTTCAATATTAATCATTCAAACTTCAAATCAAATCCAAACCCAGAATTCAGACTCAAATCCAAATTCTAGAGGCCCTGTCCTAAACACCCTTTTCAGAGATTTTTCAAACATTTCAAAACCCAGTCAAATGGCCTCTGATTCAGGGTCTATCACTTGCAAAGTGATAAGACATGTCTCTAGAGGTTACCCTCCAACTTTGAGCTCATTCCGAGGTCTCTAACCCTAGAATCTGAATTAAAATTCAAAGGCTGTAAAACCTTCAAATATTTACAGCCTATGCCACTGAGCCTAACCCCTTTGAGATCTTGATCTTGGAATCCTTATCAAAGCCTCCAATCACTTCCAGACTCTTGATTTTAACCCATTGAGCAGTAAACTGCATTTTTCAGAACCGTTTTTGACCCTAGTTGACCAATAGGTCAAAATTGACCAAAATACCCTTATAGGATTTCAAATGCCCATTTCAATTCAAATCAATTCCAAACTCTTTGAAACCACTTCCGATGAATTTTAAATGTTAAACTCAACTTGTTGAACTCAAACCCAAACCTTGGGTCAACTTGGTTGACCAAGTCAACCAAGTTTGACCCATGGATCCATACACCCTTCCTTTTTTCAAATTTTTGAATCAAGTCCATTCCAAGTTCTTTGAATGTATGGGAAGACCCCTTGGGTACCCAAGAGACCCCTCTTGGTGACCCAAGCCTTGGGCTCACTTGGGTTGGCCATATGGCTTGACCCAAGTGACCAAGAAGAGGCCTCCCTTGAGCCATCTTTTGATCTTAACCAAATTGAATCCAAATCAGGGTGCCATTGGGTTCCTATGGACCCAACACACTTTCCTTGATTAGCCCATGCCTTGGGCTAGCTTGGGTCAAGAGTTAGGCTAGCCCAAAGTGCCCAAAAACACTTGGGATTGAGCTAAATCTCAACCTAAGCCCAATTGAGCTTGACCAACACCTCCCATAGGTGGCCCTAGGTTCAATGCACCTTCTCCAGCCAGCCCATGCCTTGGGCTAGCTTGGGTCAAGAGTTAGGCTAGCCCAAAGTGCCCAAAAACACTTGGGATCGAGCCATCTCCCTGTCCAGATCAAATTAGACCCAATTGCCACTTGCATTGGGTGCACCAGACCCAGACCCACTTCCCACCTCAAGCCCAGGGTCTGGCCTGACCTGGGTTGAGCCCAAATCGACCCGAACCGAGCAGGTTTGGATCAACCCGAGCCATCTTTTAATCCAGATAGAATTCAACCCAATTGCCACTTGCATTGGGTGCACCAGACCCAGACCTGCTTCCCATACCAAACCCAGGGTCTGGTCTGACCTGAATCGGGCTCACTTCGACTCGAACCAAGCAGGTTCGAGCCCAACCGAGCCACCAGATCGACTCCAGCTTCCCCAGGCCAAATTGGCTCCACATTTAGCTCCAGCATGTCCCCATCGGCCTTCCCTGGTCAATCCGACCCAGACCATGGCCGGCGGCGGTCGGAACTAATGGAGAGCAAGTTCCGGTGGTCCCCCCAGACCGAAAGCCTTCCAAAGGCTGTGGCTCGCCGGCTTGAGGCTCACGAGCTCTCTGGAATGGTGCCCCTTTCCACTTGGCATCAATCCGAGACCTCCTTCGATTCAATCCTGGCCGTCCGAGCTCGCGGGAGGAGGCTGAATAGGGTGGTGCTCCCCAAGGCTCGCCAGACGATCCCAGAGCTTTCGAACGGTTCCCAAGAGCTCCCTCGATCTCCCAGCACCTTCCTTCGAGCTCCCAGACCGTCCCTTCTATCGCTTCGAGCGAACTCCGGTGAAAGGCTTCGGCATCCCGCTCGAAGTCATACTTCCAGCCGTCCTCCAATCACGGCCTCTGAAGGAAACCTGCTCGCCTTCGTCTACTGAAGCTTCCAGATAGAGAAGCTCATTCGTTGAGACTTTCTCTGCGGTAATTCCTTCATCCCGAGCTCCCTAGCTAGGTAGTCCGGTCAAGTGTGAAGGAAACCTCCACCCCAACGGATTTCCACCGTTGGATTGAAGGTTTCCACCCCCCTGATCCTCCCTGTGAAATTTTGTCGAAGTTCGCCGGCGGGATCAACCGGATCACGCCGGAGAACGTTCACGGCTTCGGGCAAAGGCGGAGGTTGAAGACGAAATCTCAGCCGTTGATTTCGATCAACGGCTCGGATTAGATCCCGCGGTCCCGGAGCGCGTTTAATCCCAGCCGTTCGATCCGCCATCCGATGGCTGTGGTTAATCCGACCGTTACCCAGTCAGCGCCAATGATTGCCCAGCCAATCGGGACGCGCTGCGTGTAAAGAGCGGCTGACTGTGTAATGGCTGGATTATTAAATCCAGAAATTCAAGGGAACTTCAAAAATCCATATCTCCCTGCACACTTGACCAAATTAGATGTTCTTAGGCTCATTGGAAAGGTCTCAGGGAGACCTTCAAAAGCCCTATAGTTCCAGGCCCTAATTGCATGTGTGTTAAGCTTAATTTCATTAATGGTATTATTTCAATTTATGCAATTACTGTTTGTAGTTAAGTCTCCAGGGCATGGAACTTTGGGAGATTGAATTTGGGCATGTCTTTGACATGTCCAAATTTTGTCTCCCCTGTTTTAAAAGTCTAAGGGCACTTTCCCCCAATTTTGAGTTTAAGGGTCATGGGTTGACCCTTAAATTCAAATTGGGATTTAAGCCTATCCAATGAGAATTAGGATCTGGTTTTTTGTGTGTTGATTATGCTTAGGATATGGAGTTTAGGGCCACTGACTTTGCCCCAATCCAACCTTAGGATAGCTCCCTAGGATTTTTTGAAGGTGACTTAGAGCTCACCTTAGGTGGCTTAGTTAGCCACCTTAGAGTATTCCAATTGAGCCCAAATTTGGTGTGTTTAGGCCTTGGGATCAGGTTACCCCATGGTCCAAATTTCATCAGATTTGGAGTTCATTTAGTTCACCAATTAGGAGCCATAGCTTGCCCTTGCTAGAATTGCCCCTTAGCCTTAATTAAATCTCAATAAATCCATTTTAAATCCAAAATTTAAATTTAATACTTCAGATTAATCAGTTTTGAACCCTTAACCTGTGAGAATTAAAAGCCCCTTGATTGGACATCAAATTAAGCCTTAATTTAATTTTAAGTAAAATTCAATGTTTAATTAATATTAATTAATTAATAATCATTAAAAAATCCTAAGAATTAATTTAATGCTTGATAATCTCCCCTTAGATCACCTCTGATCTTTGGGAGAGATTTCAAGGAGTTTGAGATCCATTTAGGCCCAAATCACTAGAATAGCCTTTAATTGAAATAATTAAAAATTATCATAAATATCCAAACTTTTAAAATTCACCATTAATTATAGAAAATTCCAAATCAATCAAACTCAGTGGCTAATGACTCTAATTAAAATATAGTATTTTCTAAAAATATCAAACCCCCAAAATCTGGTCAAAGTCAAAAGGTCAACAAATTGGTCAAACCGTAGTTAAAACTAGTTCAAAACTTCAAACCTTCGTAATAAAATGTAGAAAAATCCGATTTCAACGTACTTACCTTCTAACTGATCGTAGTAAGGTCTAATATTTTAATAAAATACAAACATTCCAGAATTTGAACTTAATCAAAAATTCAACTTTCAACCCCTTTAATTAAATGATTAAAATATTCTAAAATATTCTTAAAGCTTAAATCATCCTAAAACTCAAAAAATATTGGTTTAATGCTTAAAACACTTAACAAATCCTTTAAAACACAACAATCACCCTAAATTTGAAGTTTATTGGCTGGACTACTCCGGGCTGCGGGGCTAAGTGTCCTAAGGAGGCTGGTTCCTCGAGCCTGGTGGCACAACGCCACGAATGAATTCTAAAGGGTGTCAAACCTTAAAATGGATTAATTTTTAATTATTTAACATTTTAAAAATCTCTAATTCAATTACATTAATTTGGTTTATCGGCTGGACTACTCCGGGCTGCGGGGCTAAGTGTCCTAAGGAGGCTGGTTCCTCGAGCCTGGTGGCACAACGCCACGAATCAATTAATGGAAAACTTAAATTAATCAAGCTTTTAAAATCAGTAACTAACTCATTTTAATATTAATCCACTCTTTTAATTCTAACCAATTTAAATCAACTTAATCAACCCCGATTGCTACTGGGTAACCCAGGCCTACGAGGCTATTAGCTTAGCCCCAAGGAAGGTGAAATAAACTTCACGGCCTCGGTGTGAAACAAAGGTAGTAATCATTTAATTTTTAAAATATGTCTAATTAAAACTCTTAATTCATTAATACTTATATTTTAATTTAAATCCCCTTTTAAGCCTTAACAAATCCAAACTTTTAGACAACATTAATTAATCACCTACATTAGGATCTATCCCAGCCACACGACCTTTCTCACATACTTTAGATGATGTGCTAGGACAACCAACTCTAGATCTAGGTTAGGCCGGTGTTTACTTTACTGCTGTGTGCCGGATTTTTCGTAGTTTTCACTGCATGTTGTGGATGAAATTGCTTTGCTGTGTTTGCTTACTTTTTTCTGTACTCTGTGGATGGATTGATGTGTTTGGCGACTAGATTACCCTTAGGTTAGGTACGATCTGGATGTTGACATAGTTTTCTGCAGGTGGCCACGCTCATGCAGGGCAATATAAAAAGGGGGCAAATTAAAAATGCATAAATATTATAAACTCTTTGCACAGGTGCTTCAGCTGCTAAAGCCCCCAAATAAAAAGAGCGTGGCCAGTGTGTTTACTTTCTTTTCTGCTCATATACAACTGCTTGGGAATAACTGCTTTTTTTTTATATATATACATTAATTGCTTAGGATAACCCTGCAGGTGAGTCTAGATTTTTATTTTGATATCAATGTAATTTGTGCAAGTGTCAAGTGTTGTGAAAGTTTATTTTGAGTTGGGATACATAGATCCAAAGCTTGGATTCCAAAGAGGAAAGGATACCCCTTTGGGGAACACTCCTTTTCCATTTGGAAATCCAAATTTGGATCATACCTCTTCCTTACCCAAAGAGGAAAGAGTGGCCTTCCCCCTTAGAGGGAAGTGCCCTCTTGTCCATTTGGGTAATCCACTACGAAGATTCCAAGAAGATTGAAGAAAATGAGTCCAAAGAAGAATGAAATTGAAGATTTGAAGATTTGAAGATTGAGAGTATCCCATTCAAAATAACTTGCGTCATTACTAGGCTTAGAATCCGGGTTGTTGTCAGTGGTGTCCGGCCACTTTACTTTCTGTAATATTCGGGTTTGTAATAAGCAAGGCAATTCTGCCTATGGATATTTATTAATTAATTTGTATTTGATTTGATGATTTGATTGCCTTTAGGATTACTTATTTTTACTAGTTTTTTTGGCGATTGCATGCCGCTCTTTGTTTTCGCCTGGATACGTGAGGCTCGTGAGGGTGTGAAAGTTTTATACTCATAATCTTAAAAGTCTAAAATTTTAGTGAGTCTAAATAACATAGAAAGATAACGAATCTAGGGAATTAGCCGGGGATCGACCCCGGGGTCGCATGCATATTTCTGCATTACTCTTTCCTTGCTTTAGACCCTTCCACGCCTGCGGGTAGAGTCCGGATAGTCTGACCTATGAGGACGAGGTGCCGGACCTGGGGAAGTCCAGTTTTCTAAAAAAATTATTTTATAAGCCTATTTTTAAAAAAAAATTCAAGCATATTTGATTTGAGGTTGTTAACCAGCACGCATTGCATTAGATACAAATTAAAGAGTCAAAATTTTAATTTCATAGTCCTTAGCATCTTAGCACCCAACATAAGTCAAAGGGGCCAATTAGGAAAATCTCTAGATGTCGGCCCCGCCTCACCAAAACTTTAATTATAACGTCCCTACCACTCTTTCATAAAAGACCGGATTCATGTATTTTAAATCGATTAGGTGGTTAGCTGGCTCCCCAATCCAGGCCGGGGTAAGTCCAGATCTTGCACTGCATTAGTTAGGATCGGACGACTGTGGTCCAGTATCCAAAATAGATTTAGGATCTGGGGCAGATCTTTGATTATAAGACCCCAAATTTTGAGAATATAGTCTCAAATTTCTAATAAAATACTTAACTCTAATTAAAGTTTCATTTCAATCCTAAAACATAAAGCCCAACACTTAGATTAAGTTGGGACACTTCCGGATGGTTCTGGAATCTCAAGGTGTCCCCTACCTCTCCTCCTTTAACTCCGTTAATAACTGCTCAATTTTGATCCATTCCCTTTTGAATTTCCAAAATTCACTTCTCTTTTTGATATCACTCCTAGAAATTCTAACAAAATTTTGCCGTTATTTTAATCGAGAGTTTTCGTAGGGGATTTTATCTCCCTACGATGTAATTAACTACGAGGGCTTGCGCTCGTAGGAGTTTTAGAACCACACACACCTGATTTTAAAAATTGATTTTTCAAAACTCAATTGGATTTCTTTGGGAGAACTTAAAATACTAGTGATCATTATTATTATCATATCTAAAGAATTATCATCGAACGATATTTTCTCCCTTCGGAGAGATGTATCTTTCTTTGATAAGGCTTTGGACGTGAACCTAACGATCACACTTCTTGAATATTGTAGCTGGATATCAAATTGAACCTCTTTTTGACCCTTCGGGGTCATATGAATTTCTCTTTAGCATCCACTCACAATATTCAAGATGAATTTCATAATTCTAAATCTGAACGCCGTTATGAAATTTTATTTTCATCTTTCGAGGTGATATATTCTTTCTAACAGGATGATTCAATTTTAGAATTAGAATTTGACTTTAACTCCCAAAGAAAACCAATATTTTCAAAACATGTTTTCAAAATTCCACCAACAAAGAGGTCAAGAGAATCCACCAAGGATGTAAGACCGATTTGAGGTTGTATGTCAGAGCCTTTACTCGATGACGTCAACCTATGTGGAAGAGGTCGAGAGAATCCACCAAGGATGTAAGACCTATCCGAGTTTATTTGTCATAGCCTTTGCTCGATGACGTGAACCTGTAAGGAAGAGATCGAGAGAATCCACCAAGGATGTAGTACCTATATGAGGTTGTATGTCAGAGCCTTTGCTCGATGACATTAACTTGTATGAAAGAGATCGAGAGAATCCACAAAGGATGTATGACCTATCTGAGGTTGTATGTCAGAGCCTTTGCTTGATGAATTTAACATGTATGGAAGAGGTCAAGAGAATCCACTAAGGATGTAAGACCTATTCAAGGTTATATGCCAGAGTCTTTGCTCGATCATGTTAACCTGTGTGGAAGAGGTTGAGAGAATACACCAAGGATGTAAGACCTATCCAAGGTTGTATGTCAGAGCCTTACTCGATGACATTAACTTGTATGGAAGAGGTCGAGCAAATCCACCAATGATGTAAGACCTATCCGAGGTTGTATGCCAGAGCCTTCGCTCGATGATATTAACCTATATGAAAGTGGTAGAGTGAATCCATCAAGGATGTAAGACATATCCGAGATTGTATGATAGAGCCTTTGCTCGATGACGTTAATATTTTTTGAAGAGGTCGAGAGAATCCACCAAGGATGTATGACCTATCTGAGGTTCTATGTCAGAGCCTTTGTTTGATGACGTTAACCTTGTTGAAAAGGTTGAGAGAATCCACCAAGGATGTAAGATCTATCCAATGTTATATGTTAGAGCCTTTGCTCGATTATATTAACCTTTGTGAAAGAGGTTGAGAAAATCCACCAAGGATGTAAGATCTATCTGAGATTGTATGTTAGAGTCTTTACTCGATGGCGTTAACCTGTGTGAAAGAGGTCGAGAGAATTCACCAATTATGTAAGACCTATCTTGTTGTGGATCTGTTTTCATGGTTTATGATTTTGATGATAGAAAACACTCTTATTTCTCTACGACTACTTTATCAACTGACATTTCAGAGTCACAAGATCAGACTGCAATTTGGAATCAGCTCAAGATTGGGTAGACTAGGTCTGAGTCAGTTCATACCTTTTTTTCCTTTCTTGAGTCTTTGTAATTGGTGTGTCTCCTGATGCTATGTAACTTCGCACACATGCACCTTGGAAGATTTTCTGATTGTTCCCTAGAGGTTACTATTTTTGGTAACATCGTTTGGGATGATATTTATATCGGCTTGGATGATCGGTTCAAAAGCAGAAACTCTAATTAGGGAATCCTTATTACGACATCCGTCATTAAGCTGATCGGCCTGGATGATACTTGTATCAGCTAGGACGAATGGCTCAATTAAGAAAGAATCAACCGCCATGATAAGTTTAAGTATTCTTTATTTTAGGAAATTGGCCAGGACGATATCCACATCGTCCAAGACGATCTAACTTAATTATGCCTAAATTAATCTAGTATCTTCAAAAAGCATTAAAGGCTGATTGATTCGATCACATCGTTCAGGACGATCGCAGGATCGGCCGGGATGATGTTGTGGACGATTGACATCGGCAAGATTTGATTCAGGGCGATGATTAGGACGATTGTATTCGATTTTAAAGTAATCAGACATGACGATATTGCATCGGCCTAGACGATATAACCAATTTTCTTCTAATTGTCCCAAATCGTCCCGGACTGATTGAGCTTAATTTGTACTGATCAGTCAGGATGATATTAATATCAGCCTGGATGATAAAGTAGGCAAGTTGTATTAATGAGCTCATTTTGATATCTTCTATTTAAGCTTTGACAATGCACTTTGTAAGTGTAACGCCCCAAGATCTAACTTGGAAAGAATTTCAATCAATCCATTAAAACCATTTACCAGAGCTATCTAAAGACATCAATCAATAACAAACAGTCTAACAAAATTCTATAATTTAAAACATCAATGTACAATTCGATTCATATATCAAAAGGTCATATACAATACTCAGGAGCTACACTAGGATCACATGAACTGAAATCTATCCTGTCCTGAGTACAAAAGAATCACTATCACCAAAAAGAACAAAAACCTAGAGATTCATGATCAACCTCAATCTCCTGCTCCCTTGCCCTGACCTGAAAATATTAACCACATATAATGAGCTTCAAAAAGCCCAGCAGGTCACCTAATACCTACAACTGAAATCAAAGCACGATACTGGAAACAATATGCATGTCAGTCAATCAAATCCATAACAATCTATTACACATGATCAATGAATCTATTCAAATATGAAAATCAAATCAGTAGTCAATGCAATAGTATAAGAATCAATAAACAGTAGAAAGAATTCCATCAAGCTCGCTCAATAGACTTCAAATCTCAGAAGAATCCGTAAACAGTGAAAAATCAGTCGATCAGTCAAATCAATCGTATCAAATCGAATCAATCAAAACAATATTATCTGGTCAATTAAATCAATCGGTAGGAAATCATAAAATCAATACAATAAAGCCCAGTCTATACTAGAAGCAATAGTATCAATGAATCAAGAGATGAATCCATAGTATCCATAATAATAGCATCAATGAATCAATTACAGTATCCATATCTATACAGTATCTATAATAGTAACAATGCGCAGTGACATAATATAAATATTAATGAAATCGTACAATAATAATAAGTCTGTAAATCCGTCAGTAAATTCAAATCAATAAAGCAATAAGTCCATCACGAGTCAATGCCGAACACATGCATTTCAATATAATAGTCTTACTGAACAAGTGCAATCACTGGCTATTCGATAATCCATAGTGTTGTTGTAGAAATCCATACGTTGATTCAATAAGAGTTGTCACTCTGCGCCCGTCGGCATACGAATCTCCTTATGCCTCCCAATCAATATATATATATATATGATCAATAGTTTAAAGGAAAGCTCGTCGGCCCACCATCCTGTACAGGTCAATCAATCTCCAACCAACAGTTCAACCAGGCTTCACTTGTCTTTCAGTATTCGATAATCAGAACAATATAGCAAATCATATTCACATTCGTATGCATATCAATTCAAATCATCAATTGCAGAAAGTCGGAAATCGTACGGAATTCCAGCGGCATAACGGTAGTATACGGAATTTACACAAAAATCACAGAATTCACAAATTACCAAATTAATACAGAACGTTCACAACAACATTGTAAGACTTCCATTGTACTGAAGCAACATTTTTCAACATCCTGATAATGTTCTATTCAATCAAAATCGCACAGAATCCAAAATAACCGGTAGAATCGTTACAGAAAATAATCAAAACGTGTAGAATAATCATATCAATAACATATCAAAAATTGTGCGATGAAAGTTTCGTCAATACAAAATGGTGCGTGTTTATCGGTAATGAAAACACAATTCTGTGCACAAAATGACAAAAACTCAACATCTTCGAAAACAGAAATAGGATTCAGAGTCCTTACCGTGAGATAAATAATCTTTCCAACAACGGCAACGGACAAAAAGCGCTTTGCGGCCTCCGAAATCCAGCTTTTCCTTTACCTTCCTTCTTCTTCTCTCTCCTCAGATATTTTGAAAATATAAAATGATTTTCTCTCTCATCAAAACGAGTTGATTTCCTTATAAAACCGACCTGATCGGTCTGGCCGATCGCCACATCGTCCAGGACGATGTGAACAAAATCCAATCGTCCAGGATGATATCTCAGGACGATAATTCATTTTCTTAGACGATAAAATCACTTGCTCACTGATTTTGCAAATGAACTGATCATCCCAGGACGATCCAAAAATCGGCCCGGACGATCCACCCAGAAATCAGTTGTTTCTGATCGTTCTGGACGATCTCAACTTCGTCTCGAACGATCCCAGAAGAAAATCAAAGAAACGAGCTCTCACAATCTCCCCACCTTAGAAAAATGTCGTCCCGACATTTCCCTAAAGGTCCGAAGCAAAATCGATACAAAACAAATCCAATCAAATTCAAATCAAAATCAAAGCTCGTCGAAAATCATACAAATCATACAATCCAGTCAATCACATGTCACTAGGCATGATCATATGTCAATCAATCAATTAGTCAAATCAGCTTACCAGAAGAACTTTCTAGTCGTTGTTGATCTTCATAATGCTGTAAACTGTAGATACGTGGCACCACTGGAGGAAGTGCAGAAGGTCGTGGCGCAACGGTCTCCCTTTGACTATCTCTGACGGCTCTATCAGTCATCTGGTTCCCTGATCTCTCGTTGTAGGCTCTCAAGCCAATTTTCCTCTGCTGTCCTGTACATGAATCAGTCCTTCCGCCCAATCCTTTCTGAGGGCAATTTGCTATTCTATGCCCTTGCTGTCCACAGTGAAAGCACTGCCCCGTCAATAAGTAACACCGACCTGCATGTCGTCGACCACAATGAATGCACTCGCTGGAACCAGAAGATACTACTGATACAGATCCCGATGCAGATCCCCTCGAATCACCATACTTGCTTCTCTTCTCTCTATCCCTTTCTCTACCTGATTCCTCTCGTCTGGTTTCATCTCTCCTCCTCCTGGTGTCGTCAAATCTCGATACTGGCGTTGCCAAATCAATCTCTATCAGCCTGGCCCGCTCCACCAACTCAGAAAACTCATGGATCTGAAAAGGTACTAGTGGATGTCTCAGCTCTCTATTCAATCCATGCAGAAATCTATTACATTTTTCTTCAGCAGTAGGGATCAAATGAGAAGCATACCTCGCAAGTGCAGTAAACTCGGCCTCATACTACATTACTGTCTTGCGTCCTTGTTCCAATCTCATAAAAGCTTCTTGCATTTGTCGTTGAGCTGACGGAGGTACAAACCACATCCGAAACATGATAGTAAACTCATCCCAGGTGATGTCAACATTTGTCTTTCCCTGGAATTTCTCTCTCTGCTGTCTAATCCATCATCTCTCTACTTCTCCCTCAAATAGAAACACAGCCAAAGATACCTTTTGATTTCCCGGACACTACATGCTGTCAAAGATCTTTTCTACTCTCATTATCCAATCTTCAGCAGCCTGGGGTCCCACAGCTCCTTTGAACAACGGAGGCTTCAGCTTATGAAACATCTGCAAATGCTTATCTGCTTCTTCTTCCTTACTTCCACTCATCTTACTCTGTGCATCCCCCATCACCTGTGCTATAGCAGTAGCCAACTGCATCATACTCTCTGAAGGTACTGGAGCTGCACTATGTTGCTCGTTTGGTATACTTGATTCTGGATTATCCATTTATCTTTTCACCTGCATAATTCAGAATAAATGATACACACATGTAATTATGTATGCAAAATGATGCACTTACAGCAACCCATTCTATCCAACTCTCAATCCAATCATATAACTCTGGTAACAATCCATTCTTCCAATAACACTGCTCTGATACCAATTTGTAACGCCCCAAGATCTAACTTGGAAAGAATTTCAATCAATCCATTAAAACCATTTATCAGAGCTATCTAAAGACATCAATCAATAACAAACAGTGTAACAAAATTCTATAATTTAAAACATCAATGTACAAGTCGATTCATATCTCAAAAGGTCATATACAATACTCAGGAGCTACACTAGGATCACATGAACTAAAATCTATCCTGTCCTAAGTACAAAAGAATCACTATCACCAAAAAGAACAAAAACTTGGAGATTCCTGATCAACCTCAATCTCCTGCTCCCTTGCCCTGACCTGAAAATATTAACCACATATAATGAGCTTCAAAAAGCCCAGCAGGTCACCTAATACCTACAACTGAAATCAAAGCACGATACTAGAAACAATATGTATGTCAATCAATCAAATCTATAACAATCTATTACACATGATCAATGAATCTATTCAAATATGAAAATCAAATCAGTAGTCAATGCAACGGTATAAGAATCAATAAACAGTAGAAAGAATTCCATCAAGCTCGCTCAATAGACTTCAAATCTCAGAAGAATCCGTAAACAGTGGAAAATCAGTCGATCAGTCAAATCAATCGTATCAAATCGAATCAATCAAAACAATACTATCTGGTCAATTAAATCAGTCGGTAAGAAATCATAAAATCAATACAATAAAGCCCAGTCTATACTAGAAGCAATAGTATCAATGAATCAAGAGATGAATCCATAGTATCCATAACCATAGCATCAATGAATCAATTACAGTATCCATATCCATACAGTATCTATAATAGTAACAATGTACAATGACAGAATATAAATATCAATGAAATCGTACGATAACAATAAGTCTGTAAATCCGTCAGTAAATCAAAATCAATAAAATAATAAATCCATCACGAGTCAATGCCGAACACATGCATTTCAATATAATAGTCTTACTGAACAAGTGCAATCACTGGCTATTCGATAATCCATAGTGCTGTTGTAGAAATTCATACGTTGGTTCAATAAGAGTTGTCACGCTGCGCCCGTTGGCATAAGAATCTCCTTCTGCCTCCCAATCAATATATCTATGATCAATAGTTTAAAGGAAAGCCCGTCGGCCCACCATCCTGTACAGGTCAATCAATCTCCAACCAACAATTCAACCAGGCTTCACTTATCTTTCAGTATTCGGTAATCAGAACAATATAGCAAATCATATTCACATTCGTATGCATATCAATTTAAATCATCAATTGCAGAAAGTTGGAAATCGTACGGAAATCAGCGGCATAACGGCAGTATACGGAATTTACACAAAAATCACAGAATTCACAAATTAGCAAATTAATACAGAACGTTCACAACAACAATATAAGACTTTCATTGTACTGAAGCAACATTTTTCAACATCCTGATAATGTTCTATTCGATCAAAATCGTACATAACCCAAAATAACCGGTAGAATCGTTACAGAAAATACTCAAAACGTGTAGAATAATTATATCAATAACATATCAAAAGTTGTGCAATGAAAGTTTCGTCAATACAAAACGGTGCACGTTTATCGGTAATGAAAACACAATTCTGTGTACAAAACGACCAAAACTCAACATCTTCGAAAACAGAAATAGGATTTGGAGTCCTTACCGTGAGATAAACAATCTTTCCAACAACGGCGACGGACGAAAAGCGCTTCGTGGCCTCCGAAATCCAGCTTTTCCTTTACTTTCCTTCTTCTTCTCTCTCCTCAGATATTTTGAAAATATAAAATGATTTTTTCTCTCATCAAAACGAGCTGATTTTCTTATAAAATTGACCATGATCGGTCCGGCCGATCGCCACATCGTCTAGGACGATGTGAACAAAATCCAATCGTCTAGGACGATATCTCAGGACGATAAAATCCCTTGCTCACTGACTTTGCAAATGAACTGATCATCCCAGGATGATCCAAAAATCGGCCCGGACGATCCACCCAGAAATCAGTTGTTTCTGATCGTTCTGAACGATCTCAACATCGTCTCGAACGATCCCAGAAGGAAATCAAAGAAACGAGCTCTCACAGTAAGTGTCCTTGACAGCCATTGTAGCTTCAATCTTTTGGGGGGACTTGAAGAGAGAGCTTGAAAAGGAGTGAGAAACGGGTGAAGTCTGAGAGAGGGAGAAGATCCTGTGAGGGGGGACTCAAGGGAGTGTGGAGGGGGATTCCACACGGTTGCTCCGGCAGGCTTGCACCTTAATACCGTCAGATTCAAGGCTTATTTTGAGGGAAGTTCACAAAAGAAGAAGATCTCTTTGGTGTCAAAGGACCCGGCAACTCCGCCGCACCGGGGAACGTGGAAGTGATTTTTTAAGGGCTTCTCCGCCTAGCTATGGGAGCTAAAGGAAAGACACTTAGTTTAGTGCAATACTCAGGAGGGTGCCTCTGAGGAGTGGACGTAGGTCAAGGTTTGTCCGAACCACTATAAATCTGGTGTGTTCTTTCCTTTATTATTTCTGCATTTATTTCTTCTGCACTTTGGTTTTCATAGTGGTAAATCTTGATTCTAGTTTTAATATTGTGTTTTTTTTTTAATTACTGATTCACTTCTCTCTTAATTAGTCTTGGGCCAATTCATAAGGGGCCTAACATCCCTGACAAACTTTCTAGTTCCATCAACAAACTTTCATATCTGAGGTTGTATGCTAGAGCCTTTGCACAATGAAGTTAACATTTATGAAAGAGGTTAAGAGAATTCACCAAGGATGTAGGACCTATCTGAGATTGTATGTCAGAGCCTTTGCTCGATGATGTTAACCTGTGTGGAAGAGATCAAATCAGATCCCCCTGGGATCGATTTTGCCTTGATTGGAAGGGGGCGAACGTTGCGTGCATCCCGAATCAAAGGTGAAAAATGATCTATTTTTATATCGTTACTACTTTTTGAGGTCGAGATTAAGACCTTTCCTAAGGAGTAAAAGTCTCGTAAGGGATTGTATAAAGCATATAATTGATTGGAAGCATCCTTGCATTTGTTGGGATTTTCCTGAAGTATCATGTTGATGATGAAAGCATCGGAGGATCTTTTTAACCATAGTTGGAGTCAAAGTTACCCCCTCAGTCTGTGTATGATTCTTATAATAGGAAGTTAACAAGGGTGATCTTTTGAGATTAGAGCAATAATTGCCTCCCAGTCAGAAATCACTTTCCCATAGACAGCGCCAAACTGTTATGTTCTGGAGTATTCGTGGCAATAGAGAAATATATAGTTTAACATCTTAGCATTGTACGAAGATTCAGCATACAATTAGATAAGAGAGAGGGTGTAGCATTCATAAGAGACACTAGAGTTTTTAAGTGGAAACCCCTGAAAAGGGGAAAAAACCATGAGGCATGGCCCAGTTTGAATGAATCCACTAGTATTTGCATTGGATTACAAATGAGGCCCTTCCTTTAGAGAAGGCCTTGGCTTGATGTCACAAATGTGCATCATATATAGCACATTATATGGTGGGAGTTATAATAATCAACATAGATATATTTGTTTGGTTTGAAGGGCTATAGTCAGCACGAGATAGGGGCCAAAAAGATCAAAGTTAAAGGGCGGTATTCTGGGAGAACTTTGGGCACCAAGTGGTGGGTTGGTGGAGTTCAAGGCCTCAAGTAGTGATCCGAGGGAATTCTAGGCCTCAGGTGGTGTTCTGGTTGAGCACAGGGCCTCAGGTGGTGGTCCGATAGAAGTCTGAGCCTTAAGTGGTGTCCTAGTGGAACACAGGGCCTCAAGGGGCTATTCGATGGAAATCTGAGCCATAGGTGGTGTCCTGGTGAAGCACAGGGTCTTAAGCGGTGGTCCGGTGGAAGTCTGGACCTCAAGTAATGGTCCAGTAGAATTCGGGGCCTCAGATAGTGGTCTGGTGGAACCACAACATCAGGCAGTTGTTCGGTGGAGGTGAGGGCCTCAAGTGGTGGTCTTGCTAAGCATCGGCATCAGGCAGTGGTCCGGTGGAGGAGAGGGCCTCAAGTGTTGGTTCGGCGGAGCAACAGCATTATGCGGTGGTCAGGAGGAGGTGAAGGCCTCAAGTGGTAATCCGGCGGAGAAAAGATGTTAGGCGGTGGTCCGACCGAGGTGAGGGCCTCAAGTGGTGGTCCGGCGGTGTTCGAGGAGGAGCTTCTTCCTTCTCTTCCTTCTCTTCTTCCTTCTTCTTTTCTTGCTTCGGTACCTCTTCAAGAGAAATGAGGGGTCTTTTTATAGATTTCTTGAGTGGCATGCCCCGTAAATAGGTGAGAGATCAAGGGTAAATGAGGAGTGATTAGATGGACGGTCTATATTGAATCCCTTAATCATGCACCGTTTGTTAGATATTTAAAGGCCTTAATGATGTAAAACTTTTAAGATCTTGGGCTCGTTGGATTCGTCTCATCGAGCCGCTCAATTCGACCATAAGTACGTCATGTTTGGAAACTGTTTGGTAACCCAAACTATGGTTTAAATCCTCTAACAGCGATTAAGAACTTGATTTGGACTCATTTGGGCTCGGATTGAGTCGAATTTGGTGTCGTTGGGTTCGTATTTCTGAGACGTTCAGTTAGACTATAAGTTTGCTGAAATCGGAGTTCGAAAGATTTCAAATTTAATTTTGGAAGTTTCCAACTTGATTTTGCATGGAGATTCGTGCCCGATCAAGATAATTTTTTGAGGATGTATCAATACTAGTGTTTATTATTGAATACAAATTCAATTCTTCCTTGGGGTGAAGGTCTTGGCTCGATGTAGAAAATATACATCATATAG
Source organism: Dendrobium huoshanense (assembly GCA_016618105.1). Taxonomy (NCBI): domain Eukaryota; kingdom Viridiplantae; phylum Streptophyta; class Magnoliopsida; order Asparagales; family Orchidaceae; genus Dendrobium; species Dendrobium huoshanense. Next base: position 65,893,964 of record CM028351.1, read on the forward strand.
AGCATATTATATGGTGAGAGTTAGAAAAATCTAATGATGTGAGAGTTGTTCTCAAGAGAGTGTTGGTATGTTCATTTGTTTAGTTTGACCGTAGTTAGGTGATAGTGCTCGGAGGGACTGCAATCAGCAGGAGAAGGTGGTTGGAGGGATTGTAGTTGGTGGGTGAAGGAGGTTGCAAGTACCATAGTTGGAGCACAATAGAGGTCAAAGGGATCATAGTCTGTGGGCGATGGTGATCGGAGGGATCATAGTCGACAGACGATGGTGGTTGGAGGAACTGTAGTTAGAGGGCAACGGAGGTCAAAGGGAACATATTTGGCGGGCAACAAAGGTTTAAGGGAGCTTATTCGGTGGGCAACGGAGGTTGGAGGGACCGTAGTCTGCGGATGATGGTGGTCAGAGGAATTGTAGTCGGTGGTTGACAAAGGTCAGAGGGACTATAGTTAACATGCGATAGAGGTCGAAGGGATTGTAGTCAGTGAGTAATGATGGCTAGAGTGGTGTGTTGATGACAATTAGGCGGAGGACTGGCGCTGATCGACAGCCAAGCAAAAATCAGACAGCGGTTTGTGATAAGTGGAGGGCAGAGGTCCGTCGACAATAGGCGGCCGAGTAGAGGTCCGAAGGACGGGAGGTGATTTGACAAAGGTTGATTGACGAGCAGTGGTCCGACGAAGGTGAACGGACAGGCGGTTGTTTGGCAACAACTGGAGGACAGGCTATCTTCTTGCTAAATTTGGCGGACGGGCAGTGGTCCGGTGACATTTGTTGGTCCAACGACGTGCAGTGGTCTGGGATGGTCAGCGGATGGGCAGTGGTCTGGTAAAGGTCGATGGACAGGAGGTGGTATGGAGACGGTTGGCGAACAAGTTGTGGTACGATGACAATTGGAGGCCGAGTAGTGGCAAATCATATGATCATCCAATTTATACTTTGAACCTTTCGAATATGTTCAGCCCTCCAATTTGGATGCATTTGGGCTTGGATTAGACTTATTTTAATGTTTTTTGGTTTAACACTTCGAGACGTTTAATTTAAATATAAATTTACGGAAATTGGAGTTTGGATGACCCAAAATTTAATTTTGAAAGTTGTAAACTCATATATGCTTTAAGATTCGTGTAAATTTAATTAGTTAACTCATAGAGCTCTGCTCATTGAGTGGGCTTAATCGCCTAAAAGCTATGGATGGCGTTTGAGATTTTTTATCCTTCAAAAAATTACTTTTTTTGCAATTGAATAGCAATAGAAACTCAGTTCAATCAGTCCTCGCTTTTTTTTTTGTCTCATCTGATCAATAATTGTGGTAAACAACAAAATAGTATTTTGGATGAGCGATCTCAGATTCCCTTTTCTTCTTATAAATTAAAATACTCTTTTGTCGTATTAAATATTTTCCAAAATCAACGATCATGGAAGAGCAAAAGAGGAGCGAGCGAATGTGGCTAGTGATGGGGAAATTATTCTGTGCAGTCATCGGATCGTTCGGAGGTAAATCAGAATTTGCCACGTCATTCGGTACATAGCAAAAACATGACGCGGCGTGTCCTGATTCGCCTCCGGACGGCGTCTGATAACTCACAGAATAATTTCTCCTAGTTGTGATATGATGGTGGAAGGTATTGTGTAGCTGACAGCACGAGCATGTCTAAGATGTTGGTCACAAAAATGATAAATAATTTATAATATCTTTGCAAATCGATCAAATCTAATGAATTTTGAACACAAATTTAATTTGATGATATTATAATGAAATATACATATTTCAATTTTTGTCTTTTTTTTTATAATAACAGAACATCAATATTTTAAAATATTTATAACCTTCTAAAAAACAAACAGCCTATATTATAAATTTATAATATATATTTCTTAATTATATATTACATATGGCCAAGAGAATATTAATTCTATCAACATAGAGAACGAAAAGAGCAAGCCACCATACCTTCATTTCCTCTGCTTCTCCATCGCAACCATCGGACTGGAAGTAAGCTTCAGGGGACCTCTCCATGACTCCATTCTCTCTGCAAAACGGCAGCCAACACCTAGCAAATTTAGCGGCTTCGAAGAAGGCAAAGAGCGTGAGGTCTGAACCTCCATCATCGGAAACATATACAGATAAGCGATCGGAAGGATAGTCGAAGGCTAGAGCAGAGAGGGCGGTGCTCGCCACGCCCACCGGCGGCTCCTTATAGGGGTCAGCGGTGCAGATGAAGACGTCTAAAGCAGGAAAATCCTTGCTTGCTGTGACTTTCGAGAGTAGTTCGGGAAACTCCCGGCGTCGAACGGGGCGCCAGCGGAAGCCTTGGGATAGGAGCCACATGAAGGCGAGGAAGATGTCGGCGAGGAGGAGGAGGAAGGAGGAGGGGGTGGTGGTGTGGTGGTAGAGGAGGAGGAGGAGGGATAAGGAGTAGAGAAGGAAGTGGAGGCGGTTTAAGGTGGCACGGGGATGGATTTGGTGCGTGTGGAGTAAGGGAGCCATTGGAGGAGGACGAGCAAGGATTGAGTATTTGGGTTGAGGGAGATAAGTTGGAGTTTTATTTGGATAGCAGAGGTTATATGTGCAATTATTTAAAGATGATAAATTATTGCAAGATTTTTTAGCTTTTAATTTTAGGCCTAGGAAGTCAAGGTAAAGCTAATCATTAGTTATTTTGAAATTTCTTCTTAATTATTAATAGAGGGCATACACAAGAGTATGATTGGTTAGTTATTTGTATTTACTAAGAGTATGATTGGTTAGTTATTTTTATTTACTAATTGATATTTAATGATGAGAATAAATATTAATAGATTGGTATTTAAAAAATATTTAACTATAAACGAGTCGATTAGATTATTATTTAGTCAAATAAGAAAGGATGATTAAACAAGTCGATGCATGCATGCATGTGTATCATTCAAAGCGATACATGTTGTGTGCTGAAAAATTCATATATTTATAACTTATGGTTTTGACTCTATATAAAGATCATAACTCATAAAAGATTCAGGTTTTATTTGGGACAACTTTTTTATTGCTTCTTAAAACTATTTTTTAGTTTTAAAATTAAAATTTTTATACTAAAATTTTTTTAAAAGAAGCAGTAAGAAAGCCGTCCCATACGTAGCCTTAATATTTTAATGTGAAAATTCAAAATAAAGAAAACAACACAAGGTATTTTTAGGGATTATTGCCCTTGTCAACATAAAAAAAGGAAAGAAAAACAAAAAAAACAAATGGTGCAATTATTTTATAAGTAATAATTAAAGTAATCAATTATTGGACATTTTAAATTGAGTAAAGGTGCTAAGTCATTATATATATATATATATATATATATATATATATATATATATATATATATATATATATATATATATATATATATATATATATATATATATATTTGCATAAGGGGTGTCATAAATTTTAAAAATATTAATAAAATAGATAAATATATTATTCAAATATTTATGATGAAATAAGAACCACTGGATTCATATGCTGAAATAGTATCTCTTTGATTAGTTTGATGGAGTATTGTCATGACCGGAGACAACTTGTTCGATATGTTTTTATCTTTTATATATAAATAGGAAGTAAGATAGAAAGTGATTTTAGGTCAAATCAATTCAGACAACTTAACTTTGCTAGATTGAATGATATTACAATCAATGTTTAAAAATTTGGACGAGACGGTCCGGTTTGATCCTTTTCTTTAATTGACTCGCAGGAAACAGGATCAGCTCGCCTCAAATCGGTAGTCCAACCGTTAGACCAGATAACCGAAAACCGTTTTAAAAAAAAAAAGGCTTTCTCTAACTCTCCATGCTCGTCTCTGTTCTTAGCTCGATTCGGATTGCTCTGCTCGACTACCTTGTGATCGGCACCTACAAGATTCCGTCGCCACCAGCTTAGTAGAATAACTGTTGGATTCCAAGTGCGACAATAATGAGGAAGATCGTGAATCCGAACAGGAATAGGCATTTGAGGCAGACAAAAATGAAACAATGCCTGATTTTGGGGCTGACTTCTATCAAGAACACAAGCTAAATCACGATTTCATGTTAAATCGGGATGATGATCGGCTCGAAGAAGTTAGTATCTTGATCTGCAACGTCCTGTGTGTGGACGTTGACATGTTTACGAAAGAATGTGTTGAAATGGTTTTGAATTCAATTGTTGAGAATGATTTGGGAACTATAACAAACAGGTGTGTAAAATCCTTTATTCAGCCATGGATAAGGCTAGGAAGCACCTAACTTCCCTCCAAGTGTTTGTGTAAATGCTCCGATGTAATGAATAGGGAACTTGAGACTATTATCTTATAAAGATAAAACGAGAGACTCCGACTCTCATACTTATTGAGAAACCAAATCTTTTAAACTTTTATTTATTTATGTTTTATGCTTCATAATTGTCTAATTTGTTTAATTTGTTGTCACATATTTGATATTATTATATCAGTATTATATCAATTATGTTATTTTTAAATAAAATTAATATTTATTATATCATTCGATTGAACCTCAGAGGAGCCATCGAACCGTAAATATCTCCTTATTCCAGATCATTGTCTGATCCAATTTGCACAACTTTTATTACTAATAGTATAATTTTTTTAGATTGTGTTTTAATGAAAATCTTAAATAATTAAATAAATAGATTCGTGTTTCTAGATATATAATTTTGTGTCCTCAAACATTTGTGGCGGTAGAAAGATAAAGAGATTATCGTTCCAACTTTGAATGAAGATCCATTACACATACGGATAAAGAGAAAAGGGTGCAAGAATCATAACAGACGTCATAATATTTACGTGAAAGCCTTTATAGAAGGAGAAAAACTACGAGACCTTTCCCAGTTGAAATGAATCCACTGGCATTTTTTATTGGAAGAATTCAATTATATGAGAGCTATTCTCAAGAGAATGTTGGCATACTCTTTTGGTTGGCAGGATCGTAATTGGGCGATGGAGGTCGAAGGGACCCTAGTCAAGTGACGGAGGTTTGAGAGATCGTAGTTGAGCGACGGAGGTAGGAGGGATCGTAGTTGAGCGACAGAAGTAGGAGGGACCGTAGTCGGCAGACAATAGTCGGCAGGCGACAAATGTTAGAGTGATCGTAGTCGATGGGAGATGCTAGTCGGAGGGACCCTAGTTAGGGTTGTCAATATTTGAGTAGACTCCAAACTTGACCCAGATCCGACCAAAAAATTTCTAGGTTTGAGTCAACCTGTTTGCTATACGGGTTGATTTGGCTTCAATATTCTGAAGCATTTACAAACATGGGGTGGCTTCGAATTGTCCCAAAAATCCAAAATCAACCCAAAATGACTCAATACCCTGTAGCCTGATTGCCCCAATCTCGCGCTTGTGCCCTGCAAGCAATGCCCCCAGACCCACACCTTTTTTGCGCTCACGCTTGCATGCACCGTGTTGCTGCCCTCCCCCTCCCCCTCCCCCTCGCTCCTGCCGTCAGCATGGATCCCATTCGGATTCATATTTTTCCCGCAAGGCCGCATCGGTGTACCCTTTCTCTCTCTTGCGATCGCAGTGCCTCATGCCGTGCAGGATGAGCTCACCCGCATACATGACACGCCCCTTCGGCCTTCACCCGCATCTCTTTTACTCGAAATGTTCTCTCACACTGGGAAGGAGATTCGAGTTAGGTTGGTTAGTGGGTCTGGTTGGGTCAACCAAGTGCGTGTCAGATCCAAGTCATAAATTCTAAACATTTACATAACCATGTCGGTTTTGGGACAACCCATTTGGAGCCGGGTCATTCCAGAGTTCAAACCAAACCCAATATGAATACCCATTTTGACACCCATCACCATAGTGGACAGGCAACAGCGATTGAAGGGTAAAGTAGTTAGCATGCGACGCAGGTCAAAAGGATCCCAGTCGACGGGTGACGATGGTCGGAGGGATCATAGTTGACGGTTGACGGTGGACATGGGGACCGTAGTTGACGGAGGTCTAAGGGACCATACTCAGCAGACGACGAGGCTCACAAGGGCCGTAGTTGATAGACAACTGTGATTGGAGGGACTGTAGTATGTAGATGACGGTGGTCTAAGGGACTAGTCGACGGGCAACAGTGATCGAAGGGATCATAATCGGTGGGTTTCGGTGGTCGGATGGACCATAGTTTGTGGGCAAAAGTAATTTGTTTATATTTCAACAAATTAATCAGAATCAAATCACTTATGTTAGAATTCTTTCTGAAAGTCAAAATTGAATGCATAAATTAAATATGAAAGTTAAAAGAAATAATGAAGGTGAAACATTTTTTTTTAAATCGAGCTAAACAACATAAGATAAATAAGATAAATCAAGGTCAAATTAATATCAACCATATTTTAAATGATGTAGAGAATTTAAATTCATAATCAATCACATTAAAGTCAAGCGACCTAAACAAATAATCACATCCAAATTCAAGCTCAAATGGCATTAAATTGAATTAATTAACAGATGTACATACATCATATCTAATTTTAAAAATCAAATTAAATATAAAATTAATAAATATTAAGACATGGACACTCAATTAAATAACAATAATAAAATCCAAACTTAAATCAAGTTAGCGAACACAAAATCAAATTACAATAAATTCAATATAAAAGCTATAATGAAATATACATAAAATAATAATAATAATAATAATAATAATAATAATAATAATAATAAATGAATAATACAATAAAGAATAGTTGTGAAATAGTTAATTATAAAAAAAAAGAATAATAATTAAGTCAAATATTGGAAAATTCATTAAAAATATAAACGAATTCAGAAAATATTCAAATAAATTTCTATAAATAATATCTTACATCATTTCAAATAAAAGTAAATCTGAAATAAAAGTTTTTCATAATAATTTCTTAAGAGGCCAAATAAATGACATAAAATGTTTAAAATTAATTAAGGATAAAATAAATTTAAAATTAAAAAACAAATCCAAATTAAAATTAAATTAAATATAACTAAATCATGAATAAACTTTTCTAAAATCAACCAAATACACTCTAAATAAAATCCTTAACTTATAAAAAATATATATAATTGACCTATACTTTTAGTCCATCTTTTTAGATGTAATAATTATATATTTTTTTGTTTGTGTATTAGGACTTATTAGTAAATAGAGTCATTTGTATAAAAGACTATGTTTTTTTATTTTGTTCTTGAGAATATAAAACTACAACTTAGATAAACTACAACTTAGATAATAAATCTTGAAATTTTAATAAATTCTAATATAGCATTATTTAAATTGAAACAACCCCTAACATTAAAAAATAAAATTAGAAAATAAAATTTAAAGCCTAATAGTTTAACACCTGACAAGCATAATAGGTTAACACCAACACAGTCTAGCACACACTTTAGTTTATTTGTTAGGACAATCAATCCTAGCTTTAGTTAGGAGCGTTATTATAGTGATGTACTTCTATTGATGTATTTGTTAAAAAAAGAACTTGAGTGAACTTGGTGGATGTGTGTAACTTATTTAGGTGAGGGATTGCTTTTTTGTTTGTCCTTTTGTGATTTTGGGATGGTAGTTTAGATTTTTCTAGGTTAGGGTTGATATGAATGATTTATTACTAATCAAATTTTCTACATATAGTTATGTTTATGCAGGGCTATAAAAGAGGGCTAATTAATTAAAGTTTAAAATTAACCAAATTTTATACATGTGTTTATGATGCTCAACCCCCTAATTATTAAAAGCATGACTAATAAATAGGTTGCTCAATTATTGATTAAGTTCTTTGGTGATTGTGTGATAAGATTTCATTAATTTTCTTTACTAATTTGTAGGGAATATTAGATTTCTCATATCTATAGCATGTTACATGATACACTTGGATAAGACTAACTAAAGGATCACAAATCCATTTTTTAATATTATTCATACTAACTATCACATGTTCATATTAATTTGAACAATTACATGCATTATTTTTTTTCATAGATTGAATGCATTTGTAAGTTCTAGAAACATATTAGGCTTTTTGCTCATTTTATGCGACTCACATGATTTTAGGGAAGGATAAGGATCTAGTGATGCAGTGAGTCTGATTTAGAATTGCTTATAGTATTTTTTTTTTATGGTCATGAATGAATAAGGATAGATTGATGTGAGAGAAGTATTTATGGCTATCATACACAATGCTTTTGGGGATATGAATTAAATGTATATGTATTATTGTTGATATGAAATCAAATGCTATTTCCATTGTATTGGACTATGCATATATATGTTATTAGAAGGCTCTCATAGGTAATTAGAAGATTTAAAATGTGACAATATTTTTAAATTAGATTTTGGAGTGTCAGATCATAGTCGACAAATGATGGAGGGTGGAAGGATTATAGTTGGTGTAGATGGTTGGAGGATCTTAGTTGGGTGATCATGGTATGAGGACCATAATTGACAGTGAAGGAGGTTGGGGAATGTTGTAAGTGGGTGATGGAGGTTGGAAGGACCGTAGTTGGGCGACATTGGTCAAAGGATCATAGTTGGTAGGTGACGAGAGCAATGTAGTCATCATGCGATGAAGGTCAGAAGGACTATAATTCGTGGATGATGGAGGTCAACAATGATGGTAAGGCAAAGGCTCAGCAAGGAGCTCTGGGATCTTTAGAGCTTTAGAGCTCTCTTGAATCTCAATAGAGAGTTCAGGCTCTAGCTCAAAGCTCCTCTTTCCCCTAAATATAAAGTGCATAGGTCAATTTATAGATTTGTGAAAGTATCATATATGTAAATATGGAGAAAATATTGAGTACTCCATCGGAAAATCTATCTTATTCTTTTGATCAGAAAGCATCGTTCAACATTTAAGTGTAATGATTATATTAGAATTACGCAATATTGGGCTCATTTGGTTTGTCTTATCGAGCCACTCGATTCAACTATAAGCATGCAAAATCTAAAAATCATTTTGCCATCCAATTAATGTCATAAAGTTTTTAATTATATTTTAGGTCCTTAGTTTGAACTTATTTAGGCTGCAATTAGGTCATTTTGGTGTTGTTAGGTTCGTCTAGTCCAGAATTTTAGTTCAATTATAAGTTTGCTTAAATCGGAGTTCGGATGATTCAAAATTTAGTTTTTGAAAGTTTCCAATTCGAATATGCCTCGAGATTCTAAGCCAATCAAGATGACTTTTTATGAAGTATCAAAACTCACTTAAGCTCGAATTCAAGCATGATTGATATCTTTGAGTTTGTCTCATTGAAACACTTTTTCTTAATTATGAGTATTCTAAATATAAAATTTGGATAATCTAAACTAATCATTAATTTTTTAGCCAACACTTGATGCTTGATCAAATGGCATATAGGCAACAAAAATAAATTCAAACAATAAATTAAAAAAATATTAAGTTAAAATTAGTATATAACACTAAATCTTTAAAATTATAAATATTAATAATGATTTTTTTTTATTTGCAAATGCAACATGGATTAACATATTTAAAAAAAGATAAATTTACATACATACCACTTTATAACATTCTATTTACATATCTAACACCTAAAACTTTAATATTACATGCATACTACCCTATATTATTCTAATATCAAATATACCACTTATATTTCTTTCATACCACTCATATATTTCATTTCTACCACTCATATTTGATATGAAAATGAATTATGGGTGGTATTTATGTAATATTAAAATTTTAGGTGTTAAATATGTAAATAGAATAGTATTAAGTGGTATGTATGTAAATCTCCCTTAAAAAAATGAAATGTAAAAAGCATTAGAGACCAGATGACGGGACCACGACTTCGACCACAATAACACTGTCAACCAAATCCCCAATCCTCTCCTCCATCGCCACAAACTCCTCTTCCCCGTCCATCCCCTCCATCTCCTCCACCCCGGAAAACCCCAAAAGCAAACCCACCTCATACCCCTTAGCCCTACCCTGCGAGAAATTCACCCCCCAGCTTAACTTCGACGCCCTAACCTCGTCGATAGCCTTCAAGATCTCCGCCGCTAGCGTCCCCTCCCGCGGCTTCGCTAGCAGAAACCGCAACGCCGATCCCGGTGACGGAACGATCTCGCCGTCCAGATCGGCGACCCAATCGACAGCGAAAATGTCTTCGATGATCGGGACATTCTGTTGGACGACAGCGAGGTGGGAGGGATGGACGGTGTAGGCAGCGAGATCAGGTTTGGAGAGGAAACGGCTGTGTAGGAAGTGAGTGAAATCGGCGGCCGGAGAGCGGCGGCGGTGGATGGGACCGGCGGCGAGGTGGAGGACTAGGTCGATGGAGGAAAGCGAGCGATGGGAGGAGACCATGGCCTCGATCTTCGAGGGGTCGGTGGAGTCGCGGACTTTGAAGAGGACGAGGTGTTCGATGATGGTTGTTGGGGACATGGATGGCCTCAGGGAAGACTGTGAGGCGTTGAAGATTGGAGAGGTGGGAAGTTTATTCAGAGGTAACCTATTATTTTATATTGGTAGAATTTGAGCTCATTGTATGCGTCATCCAAATATATTTATATAGATATTGATTGTGATCGATCTCTTTTTGTGTTTCATAGTATTTTAATTTAGGGTATATAGTTATTGTTTGAGACCGTTTTTTTTTTTAAAGAACTTTTAACAATTTAATACAAAAATTTTGTACCATAAATTTATACTATTATTATAAGTATGAATTGAGTTTTCACCCCCATCAAATATTGATCGTTCATTTTATTTATTGAAAAATTGCCCCTTCATTATATATATATATATATATATATATATATATATATATATATATATATATATATATATATATATATATATATATATATATATCATTTGTATTCGGCTCTTTGTATCTCCTAAATTTATACTAATATTAAAAAGCATCTTGTGATTCCTCCTCTTGCGAATAGTGGTCGTTTAATTTCCACCGTCCGATCATGCCTCTTTGAAGTCCCCGACTGTTAGCGAATCATGGCCGTTCATTTTCTTTAATAAATATAAATTTTCACCGTATAATCGCGCATCTTCGAATTCCCCCGCCGTCCCATTTATTTTATGTTTTTAGCTTCGTGCACATGGGAAATCTCAAAGAGTCGTTGAAGAAGCTCTTCGCTACTGTCGGATCGGAAGCCATGACAAATGAGCAGGGGCGGAACCCCCTTAAAGTCAGGGGGGCAATTGCCCCCCTAAAAAAAATCTTTATTATATAGTTCTTTAGGTATTTTAATTTTTCATTACAAGGCTTTTTAGGCAATCCCCCCCCCCACTAAAACTTTTAAAATAATACCATCTTTAGGCAATTGCCCCAAACAAATAGTTAAACCCCGCCAGGGGGCGCTGCCCACTTGCATCACCGACAGTTACTTATAAGTTTGACCCCCTGAAAATTAAGGCTAGTTTCGGCCCTTTAGGTGAGCTAGCCTCGCGGGAGGAGTTTTTAAAGAGTCGCTAAAAGGAGTTCTTAAAGATCGGAAGTCATGATGGCAGAGCTCGAGCTTTACTTTTTGGTTCTTCTTCGACTTTGCGTGAAGGGAAGTTTTTAAATAGTCATTAAAAGAGCTTTTCTCCTTCTTCGTTTTTCTTCAGCCGTGCATGAACAAGCTTTGGATGCTCGTAGTGAAGGTAACAATCTTTTCAGTCCTGTCGTGTGGTTCTTCATCTAGATATTTCTATTTGTTTCTAGGCTTTATTGATGTTGAGGCTAATTTCCTTAGTGAGTGTTTCCTCTCAAGTGTAATGATTTTTTCTTGTTTACTTTTCAATGTTTAAATATTTCCTCAATAATTTTGAATACTTGAGTAAATCCTTTGATGAGTAACCAATTGCCTTGACTAGTTAGAGATGTTAAGTTGTGTTCATTTTTAGTGAGATATGGGTTCATGATGCCACTTAATTTTTCATTTGTCTTTATCTTTATTCTTTTTAAGGAGTTTCTAGCTTTATTTGAAGACCACAGAAATAAATAATCTTGAAAATAAACTAAGGACTGAAATGAGCGCAAGATTTGTAATTTATGTAGTTTTTGTCCTTCCAAATAGCTAGAATATAAAAATATATGACTAGTATTAACTGTTTGAGGATAATAGATACTACCATTGTAAAAGGGATAATAATCAAATTGTCTCTCTTGATAAGAGTTGCTATTATTCTAAATCACTTATATAAGTTTGTAGATACTAAGACTAGCATTATAAACATAACATACAATTTCCATATTGTTGTTTTTTTTCTTTTTATGAATAAAGAATATTTGTAGCCAACGATGATGATTTTTAGGTTAGCCATTGTCTTAGTAAGAACTATCATGCAATATTTTTATATTATTCTTTTATGTTTATATGACATTTCAGGATGGTATAAAACTTTAGGAAATCGCCAATTGTCATCACTGAAGAGATTCATGTACAATAATCTAAATAAAGCTAATATACTTTTCTTTGTTCTTGAATCATGTTGTAAACTAAGCTACTTATTATGTCTCTTCTTCATCTTCTTCATAATATTCTTTTCCTTTTTGGAAATATTATCTTTCTAAGTTTTATGTGATATATAATCTGCAGTGTGTTAGATATTATTGCTTTTGAAATTATAATCATTCTTTTATAAGGTTATTGTCTAAGTATATTTGTAGTAGGCAGGGTGGTTGGGGAAGAAGATGTTTGTGTATTCAATGATGTTTTTTTGCCCCTTCTTTCAAGAATCTTTGTATTTTTCTTGTTGTCTGCATCATAGCAATTGATGGCTTAAATGTTTAACTTATTAAACAAGGTGAAATTTTATAATTGCATGTAATCTGTTCATTCGTTGATGTAATATTTGACACGGAATTTGGGAATGCTCATTTTATTGCTTCCGTTGTAGGTTCTATTTTATATTGATTGCCTATACATTAGTGAACCAAAAACATTCGATGAGGCATGCTTATTTAATTGTATTATTTATTGCATAATTGTAACATGCTTTTATTCTTAGTTTTACTGTGATTTTTATCTAGTTGTTTTGAATGACTCTCTACTATTTTTCCGCTTAAAAAATTAAGTAATATTTTTTATAAAATTATGCTGATATAAAATTTTCATAGATTTATGTTTTCATATATTCATTGATTGCTTTTGTATATTAGGATTTGTATAATTTTTAATAAACACATCTTATTAGACTATCCATAAGTTTCACATGTGCTTGAATATATTAAAGTTTTCACTTCATGTGTTGTCAATAGATTTAAACAAGAGCAGTTTATTTGCACTAATACCTTTAATAACAAAGAAACAAATAATTAAATTGTTGCAACTCGGGCTTCCGAGTTTATGATTTTGATGATAACAAATAATATTTATTAATCTTTTATTTCTTCTGGTATTTGCAGTGCATATTTCTTTCTATGTTGTGTTGACTAATATTTCAGGTACATCATGCACCGTTCTTTGAAGATTCAAGGCTCAAGATTGTGTAGAATTGATCGTATTAAATGAGTCTGTAATTTTCATTTAATGAGTGAAGTCTTGTAATGATGTATGTTAGTTTGTTGATCATGCACACACATAGAGGGAGCAAAAAATGATTATAAATATTTTAACTTTTCTATTCATCGTACTATACGAATTTATTTCGTACTGTACGATCTGGTGTAACATAAATAAATTAAAATATTTTATTTTTCCTAGAAAAATTATTTTTGAATATAACTAATCGTACTGTATGATCATCATATCGTACTGTCCGATCTGTTATAATTAGAAAGCCCGCCGTCCATTAAATTAGGCAAAAATTTGAATTTGAAAAGTTGTATAATCGTACTGTACGATCATAATCGTACTGTACGATGTTTAAAATATTGCCTAAGTTAATCCTGAGATTATGCAATCAAAACGGCTGAAATTTTTCATTTGGATCGTACTGTACGAACTGGATCGTACTGTACAAACTTGATCGTACTGTACTAACTGGATCGTACAGTACTAACAGGTCAATTTCTGCACATCGTACTGAACGGTCTTGCGATCGTACTGTACGATATTTGACTGCTGAATTGAGTATTTTTAGGATTTTTTTTAGCCCTCTATGACCTACGTCCACTCCCCGGAGGCACCCTCCGAGTATTACACTAAACCTTTAGTGATTCTCATTTAGCCCCCACAGCTAGGCAGATAAATTTCTATAAGATGTCTTTTGGCACTTTATTTCCGCATTTATTTTTATTATGATTAATTGCGTGGATGAAATTGATTACATATCTTTCTATTATGAATGAAATTCGCTTCCGCATAAAGTCATAAAAAGATATTTCTTTTCATTAAAAAAGTTCTTAATCATCCAATTCACCCCCCCTCTTAGCGCATCTAGTAATTTCATAAATATTTAAATATGGAGATATTAACATGCATTTCAATGACTAATCCCACAATGTCTTTTTCAGCAAATTCTACCTCACGCACCAGTCCTATGATGCCTTGCAAATCAAGGTCATGTTTTCCTCGCATGCAATCGGTACTTTCATTACTTTCTCCAACGAGATCTTGTTCTTGCATGCACTCAATCCTGTTGTCACCATCCTTAGCACGCGGACAATTTGAATTGAAAAGTAGTCCATCAATACAAAAATGGACAATTTGTATCGAAAGAACTTTCTAGCATATATATACATATATTTGTTAAAACAAGCAACATGATTATTTGATCAATGACGTGCATTATGAGGTTATATTTCTAGTAATTTTTAAGTGGCAAAAGAACCTATGTCAATATATCCTTCTCGTAAGAGTAAAAGATTGTAATTTTATAGTAAAAGGGTGTTGCAAGAAGGGATGTATACTTTTTGCACATTGTAAAGCTCAACTTTAGGACTTTTGAAGATAAGCCAAAGCCATTTGGCTGCATTCCCCACACGCAATCTTTCATTGTTATTATCTACTTATTTCTTGAAACTTCTTCAATGACTCCATAAAATTAAATGAGAAGCTTAACGGGAAAATAAAGCCAATATAAGATAACTGTTAGGTTTGTCCAGCTCAGATTTGAGCTTGGTTCAAAAGGTGCATTTGACTTGGAATTTTAGGGTGGCTCCGTACCCTTAACCCTAAATCCAATTAGGGGAAAGGGTTTACGTGGAGAAATTGGAAATTGGAGATGTTTGGTGTGTAGGACAAAGACAGATATGGGTGCAGTGTTCCTTCGCATCTATTTAGATTTTGTTTGGAGATAACTTTTTTATTACTTTCTTAAAGAAGCTTTCTAGTAAAAAAAATTTAACTTTGGTACTAAAAAACTTTATTTTAAGAAACAGTAAGAAAATAGTTCCAATCGAAGCCTTACGGCTTCGTTTGGGACGGCTTTTTTATTGCTTTCTGAAACGGAGTTTTAGTACAAAATTAAAAAAAAAATTTCTACTAAAATTCTTGTTTCATAAAGCAATAAAAAAACCGTCCCAAATGAAGCCTTTGGTATTGATCAGTAAAGAACTGAACTTACGACTATGCTGCAAAAAAAAAGGTTACAAGTGTGCTTTATAATGATGGATTATATGGTGAGTTATAACAAACCAAAGCTGTTAGCTTTAACGGTAGCCCATTGTTTCTGATGTTTTGTTCTCATAGAACTTCAAAGTTGAAAAATATTTATCAAAATAGCGTGCAAGATATGAAGCGTCATCAACCACTTGGAAGGCAATTTTTCATATGTAATAGATAAAAGGTAGGGGTGTCAATTTCGGATCACGGGTCGGGTTCTGGTCGAATTAGGAACTGACTCGGCTCTATTTGGGTTCGGGTCAACCCGGACCCGTTTTTGCAAACGGGTCGATTTCCGGACCCGAACCCGACCCGCTTCGGGTTCGGTCCTCCGGCATTTTCCACACGGCCGCACGCGATTTGGTTCTCCGGCTGTCTGGCAGCAGGACACGGCAGCGACCGCGCCGGCGGGGCATCGACAGCGATGCAGGCAACGCGGGGCCGGCGACGACGTGAAACGAGCAGGAGACGCGCGTCAAGCGCGGACGCTAGACTCGACCCTCAACCTGATGTGATTCGACGCAAACCACGCGATCACGTGGGCAGCGAGCAACCGGGCAGCAGGGACAGGCAATTCGGGGCAGCAAGCAACCAGGGCAGGCAACGCAGGGAAGCCATTTTTTGGGTCATTCTCGGGTTTCCGGCTCAACCCGAACCCAACCCGATTTTACAAACGGATCAGTTTTCCGGAGCAGAACCCAAGTCGCTTCGGATTTGGGTCAACTCAAACCAGAAATTTTCGAGTCAGATTCTGGCCGGGTCTTATATTGACACCCCTAATAAAAGGTGTCTTTTAGTTCAAAAAGCATATCTTCCTATAACTTTAGAAAAACATTTTGAGATCTCTCTCTCTATATTTTTTTTAGTTATTATTATTATTTTATTTTTTCTCTCTCTTTATATATATATATATTAAAATTTGTTTAATAAGAATATTATGAATAATTTTTAATGCCCTTGAATTTATTTTGAGTGTGTATAATATTTGCATAAATTATATTATAGTAATGCAAAAATAAAATTTAATATTAAAGTTAAATCATTTTAATTTTTTACTTGAGAATTTGACGACATTTTTTATTTTTTATTTCAAAATTTTCCTTATATTGTATTAGTGTAACGACTAACGAATGCCTTAGGAATTATTAATAAAACGGTACCGGCGTAATGCATGCATACGGCATATCCCACTTTTTATATTATTATATATTCTGATCCGTACCCATACATTTATTATAAATAACAGCCCATCTTCCCTTCAGCATCCACTCAACCAACACAGCCATGGCCTCCTCCCCCAGCTCCCCAACAATCCTCCTCCTCCTCCTCCTCACCGTTGCCACCTTATTCAGCCTCCTAACCACTCCCGCCTCCGCCGCCAACCGCCTGAACGCCGGCCAGTCTCTTGGACCCGGACAATCACTCGCACAAGGCCCCTATTTATTCATCATGCAGCAAGACTGTAACCTCGTTCTTTACGATAACAACAGAGCCGTCTGGGCCACGGGCACCAACGGAAGGGCCTTTGGCTGCGTTCTCAAGATGCAGACTGATGGCAATCTCGTAATATATAGTGGCAGCAAAGTGATCTGGGCGAGCAACACCAATCGCCAAATTGGGAATTATTATCTCCTCCTCCAGAGAGATCGCAACGTCGTCATATACGATAGCGCTAACAACGCTATTTGGGCCACTGGAACCAACATTGGCAATGCTGCTGTTGTCGTCATCCCGCATAGCAACGGCACGGCGGCGGCGTCCGGCGCGGCGCAGAACAAGGTGAAGGAGCTGTATCCTTGAAGACTAACATGAACTAATACAGAGACGACGAAAGAAGTATTATTAGTATATATTTTGAATAAAAAGGCATTGGCTGATCATGCGATGCTATTGCCTAAGCAAGTTAATTTTCCAGTGATTGTGTGTTGTTGCAATATGAATTTATCAAGTAACGAATTTGAATGAAACTATTTGCATGCAAATTGAATTAAAATAATCTTAGCAAAGTTTTCGTTGTAATTATATCTCATAATCTTTGAATTTATTTTAAAATAAATGTGGAATATAAATAATTGATATTATATTTACCTATATTCTACACTCGTATTTACTCGGATCTATTACAGGATGATCTAAAATTTTGAGTTGCAAAGCTTGATCAAGAAGAACTCATGAAATCGTTCAGTCTTCAAGATTATTATTCCAAAAGAATTTAACTGTTCCTCCTGAATAGTTATCAACTTACTGAACAATTATTACGTCGAACGCGTTTAGAGGCCAATAACCACACGTCACGTCACCAAAAACTCAGTATTTGACACTCGGTATTGCTCGGTATACATTCGGACCGTTCAATTTTTGACCGGACGTAATAACTTCTCCAACTTACTAGACAGGTTTTTCCTATAATATGTCATCTTCCCCACTCTCAAAATCATTATTGAGATGACACCCAATTGGATAATATCTGACCTGATCAATATCAATCGACTCAGTGATCTCATCATTTAAGCAACAGTGAGTTACTGAGCTCGTTAGATTTTTCTCGTCGAGCCGCTCGATTCGATATAAGCATGTAAAATTTGAAAATCATTTCGTCATCCAAAATTAATATTACGAAGCTTTCAAATATGATTGAAAACTTTAATGTGTGCCCATTGGGGCTTTAATTAATGGGCCTATTTTGTTTCTCGGAAGAATAAATATTTTAATTATTTTGTTCACATTTAATAATTGTAGTAGTCAATATTCTTTGAATTTTTTTTCTATTTTATGCATAAAATTATGCATTTCACAATCCCATTGTGCTCATCCTCAAAAGACAGGCTAGTTCCAACCCTACTTATAGTTTGGTTCGCCTCATTGAGACATTCAATTTGAATACACGTTTTTGAAATTAGAGCTATGAGTTTGAATGGTCCCAATTTAATTTGAAATAAGCCAAGTTATTTGTGAACAGCTCCCCTATACTGAGTAACAAAAATTATTATTATTGCCGATAGTCCACTCGACCGCCTACCAGCATTTCCTAGATGAGCAGTTCGTGAGTGAGTGTTCTTAGGCCATCTCCAACCGAAAAACTCATTTTTTACTCTCAAATGCAGTAACTCATCTACTCCATTTCTTAATACCAAAAAAGAATATTGTGTATATTCTTTCTCTTCTTTTTTTATATTTATTTTTAATCATATAATTATAGTTATCAGTTTTTTGAATTAGACATATTTATAATATTTTTAATCAAATTATTTTTACTCGATAAAATAATTAGGAATACAAATATACACTTAATAAAATTAATATTTATTAAATAAAATAAAAATTACATTAGAAAATAGAACATATAAATCTAATTGAATAAATAAAATACACATGCAACTAAACATTAGAATGACAAATAAAAATGATATTAAAATTTTAAAAATAATGTGTTTATGAATTACTAATTTTTAAAAGTTAATAATAAAGAACCTACACTTAATAATAGAATTTTTTGAATTATCAAAAAAAAAAAAAAAACTTAGTAACACATAAATATTGGTGTTGCACTGCTCAACTCATGAAACTACTCTGGCTTTTTGCATTCAATTGAAGCTGGTGAAAACGGCATACGCGCATAATGCGCTTGGTTGGAGATCTCCTCGATCGAGTTCATTATTAATGATTTTTATTTAAAAAAAAAATTCAATCATAGTTATAACATGGTTAATTAAAAAAAGATTCAAAATGAACGAGCTTTGATTTTTAATGTGTTTGATATGAAATAAAACTAATGCAAAATATTCTTTATTTTTATTTATTGAAAAAAATCTCAAAGGCTTTTTTTTTTTTTTTCTGGCTGGAAAAAAAAAATTTATGCTTAGACCAAACCTTACGCAAATTTTTGAATTTATTTGGAATTCTAATTGAAATATTGATGCAAAATATCATTTTCTTCTCTATACTTGTTGAACTCTTTATTTTGTTTGGATAGAAAGAAATTGCAGAAAGACAGAAAATAAATTCAGTAATCAGGATTCTATTTGTAAGCTTACTAGTTCTGTGGTTCATGCTAAATTAAGTTTTTAAATGAGCTTCTTATCACAAAATAAAACAGTATATTGTTTAATGTGGCTTATTTTGATGTTTTTGGACAATAATGTTTGGGCACCTTCTTATTGTTTCTTATTTTGGATGGCTGGATTGGCAACCAGAGTTTTCTGGATGACTGGGTCTAGCAACTAAGTAATTTTTTTGTTCTAAGCATTTGTGGAAGGTTTACCCTTTTACTGAGTCCTTGTTTTAAGGGCAATTTGGTTTTTATCATTGCATTTGGTATTGTTGGGTGGTTCTTTTGTGCATGAGCAGTTGCTGGTTGGATGGCCTGAGTTATGGATTATCTGAAGATTCCCTGGAGTTCTTTCTTTTCTATTTAGTTGATTCATATTTTTTGGCTTAGTGGTTCTTCAGGTTCCGGCATTTGGATTGGTTGTTGTTTGGGTTGTCCCGGTTGTAATTTTTTTAAAGTCTTTCCTGAGGACTTTATTTCTTTTTGGTTAATTCTGGAGGTGGTTGTTTTGGTGATTAGAGTTTCATTTTGACAGTTTAAGGTTATTGTGTTTGCATGATGTTTGGCCTAGTGGATCTTCTGTTCTTGCATCTGCTATTTGGATTGGGTGCTTGGGAGTTTTTTCTTATTTTTTAAGCTTTGGGCTACTGTTTAGCGGTTCTTCTTATACTTTTTAGTAGGATTGGTTGTTTTCTTTTTAGGAGTTGAGTTGTATTTTAATGTTAAGTTTTTCTTTGTTTATTTTCCAAAAAAAAAAAAAAATTTCTTTGTTTTTATACAATTCTTTTATTTTTTTTTTTTTTGGTAAAATTGAGGACAAAGCTCATTTCCATTAAATGAAACTAGTTACATGTAAAAGGAACAAAAATGAACTAAAAAACAAAACGATCAGCCCAAAAAATGGTCTGAGCAGGCTATGTGTAAATAGTTACACATACAAAAAACTGAGGAACAAAAAGGAATTCAGAAACTAGTCTACCCAAAGGGTAGACGGGCTCGGTAAAAAAGAATTGCCGCATTGAGATCAATCCCCTGGTTGCAAAGGAAGAAGCAGCTGCATTGAGAAAGGAACCAAACTCTCTGCCGTTCAAGGGAATTACCAAATGACAAATCATAATAATGGAAGCTTGAGAATTACCAAACTTCCGCTCATTTCTTTCTTTCAAAATCATGTAAACAGAGCAACAAACCATAAGATAGTAGAAAGAATAGATCTTAGCATTGGTCCCTGAAATGCTTTCAAAAACTTGATAAAGCTTCGGCCGAATGAGATGGCCCTTGAGAGGAGGCAACAAATTACTTAAGATATTATAAGTGAAATCACACTCAAAAAATAAATGACCAGTAGATTTAGAGCAGAAATTGCACAGTGCACATATAGGATTAACAATAATTCCCCTAAGTCTGAGATTTTCGACAGTTTTCAACCCATTTGATAGCGTCATCCAACAGAAAATAAAAAAAACCCAAGGCATGTTTTTTGTCCCAAACAAACTGATACCAATTAACCATGGGTAAATGCTTATAGAAGTAATTAAGATATTTTCGAAGCCCCAGAGCATTACCTTCCTTCCAGACAAGGCAAATGGTATTATCCACTGGTAATTGCAACAAAATATCTTGCATAACATTAGAGCGATCAAGAGGAAACACCCCACCTCAAGGAAATGTACCCAGCAGAGGTTGCAAAACCGACACCTCTTCCAATCTTTTGCCCTCAATCCAATGATCCCTGTAAAGAGAAATTGGAAAATTATGAAACATATTAAATCTAAACATATCACTAGCAATTGAAGCATGATTACAGAGAGACTTCCAATAAGAGAAGGCTTTATAAGGCTCGAAAATGAAACGGCAGCGACGAAGCTGAAATTTTCAACTTAAAAAAACAAAAAGAGTATGAGCTGGCGAGCTGATTATCACTAAGGGAAATATAAGAGAAAATTGAATTTATAATAATCCCTTATTCTTTTTTAAGAAAAATATTCATGAAAATTCATTTTGAAGAAAATTGCTCCATCATATTTTTATTTATGGCGTATGAAAATTCATCACAAATAAAATGGACTGCAACTTGGTTTGATTTCAGCCTCGATTCAATTAGCAGTGTATGAATCAAGCAGGGTCGGATCTATAAATATTTATTAGGGCACAATTTGATAATTTATAAATTACTCTCAATAATTTTTTGATGATTTTTTTTTTTTTTTTTTGACTTTTTATTTATTAGTCTATAGTGAAGTAATATTTTTATCTTTAAAAAATATTAATATTTTTATTTTTAATATTTTATTAGTTGTATTAGACACAAATCTATAACTACTTCATTTTATTTAAATATTTAGGTATTAATTTTATTAAAAACATCATATTATATATATATATATATATATATATATATATATATATATACTACTATATAAAAGTGGCTTGGTTATTAATAACATAACTAGAATAATTAATTTAAGTATTTAATTATTTATTAATTCCATTATTTTCTTAATTAATTTTAAATTAATTTATTCGTATATCATATTCCCTGTTCTGCCGCAGATTTGCTAGGTTTGCTCTTCCACTTCGCCTCCTTCGCGTGCCAGGTAGAGTTCTGAAAGAGTCGCTAAAAAACTTCTTCGTCTCCTCCTTCGACGACGTTCCTTCCTGTCGGATCCGAAGTCACACCTTCTCGCCGTTCTTCTGTTGGATCGGAAGTAACGACGACGACGGGAGCCGCTTCTTGCGAAGGTATCCATCTTTCTTCCTTTCGCGCGCTTCTTCGGCGAAATCCCGTAATCGGTCGAACTCCCGGATTTAGAAAATCCGGTATTTACAGCAAAAAGAGGGAAACGGAGGATTTAATTCGCTGTATGCAAACAGTTAAATTTATGTTGTAAATACATAAATCTTAATGCTTTATGTGATATGTACGTAAATTCCTCTAGTTTTTTTAATTTCTTGACTAAAAAGTGTTTCTTTTATTAGAAAAAAGAGTATAAAGGCATTCAAAATTTGAAAAACTAATGAGATGTTGGTATTTCAAATATATCTTCTTCAAACTCCCACTCCCAGAACCACTCTTACAGTTCCCTAAATCATAGTAAAGAAAATCTCACAGCGGATTTAATTCAACAAGAACATTTTGTTTCTTTTCTCAAAAATTTTTTTTTCAACTTTTCATACACCTCCCATTTTTACAGATTTTGTCAAGGTTTTATTTTTGAGTAGCCATGTTAATTTCAATGTCAGCATCTCAAGCTTCCATTTGTCACTTGATAATTTTGGATAGGCAAATCAAACCCAGATTGAGAGGGTGTTTGGAAATTTGGATGGATGCAAAAAATGCAAACTTGGAGGAGAGGCTGAAGTCTCTTCTCTTGCAGCTAAGTTCTGAATCTGGAATCATTGAGAGAATCGTTCATAAAAGCAACAACCAACATAGGGGATCTCTGTACTTCCAAGCCCTGCTCAAGGTAGCCACAATTTATGTCAATTGTATCTAAAATAAATTTGATTTTTCAACAAGTATTGATTTTTTTTTTCATTTATGCTTTTTTTAATATAAGATGATGCAACCTTCTTTTTATATCTATGTTTCTTGGATAGAATTTTCATCATATTTCTTGTGTAATTCCTAGGTGAGGAGGGATTTAAGGCTTCTGCAGTCAGCAGGGCTTGTCCAGATCTTGAATGCCCTTTTCCCTTTTCCCTCTCATTAGTCATATATCTATACTACATGACTCAAATCTAGGAGCGTGGACAGTCTACAAGTGCAACAAGCCAGAGATCTCTCGATTTCATCGAGTATTTTCGGTATAAACATAAACCCTAGTTAGAACACTCAATGTTAAATAACTTTTGATATACTTAGTTTTAGATCTTAAAATTATTTCCCCATGAATGCTCTTTGTGTCTATAATTTAGGGTTAAAATTTCATTCAATTTTATTCTAATTATCTTTTTTTGTTAAATTACTTAAAAATATTATTAATAATTAAACTATTACTATTATTATATATTTTAGATTACTTTAAGTTTCATAAATATAAAAATATCATTTTATACTATTTTTAATAATTATTTTTAAAATATTATTTATTTTAAAGCTTATTTATTGCATTTAATCTTCCAAAATCCATAACTTTCCCGTTTTAGATCCTCTGTCGACGCACAGCAACTTGTATTGAACGTATCTGAATTCTGCACACTTTAAAGTTGGTTTTGCTCAAAAGTTTTGATCTGCCTGCAGTTATTTTGAAAACAGCCAATAGCACTATTTTAAAATTATTTAATTATCGTCTTTAAACTTTGAAATTGCGTAAATTTCTCGTTTTAAGTCGGATTTTGATGCACAGTACCTTGTTTTGGGTGTATTTTGAATTCTGCACAGTTTAAGACTATTTTTAAATAAAAAATATGTCTGTACTTTCTGTTATTCCAAAAACAGTAAAGTGACATTATTCTAAAATATTCTTTAATTATATTTAAACTTCGGAAAACCATATCTTCGTCGTTTTAAGTCGGATTTCGATGTGCGACCCCTCGTTCTTTTCAGAAAGACGAGCTTTATGTTTTGAAACCATTTCCAGACACTAATTTTGGCTGTATGAATAGATTCCTGTTTTGATCCTATTATTTGGGTACTTTGATATTTATATATTAATATAATAACTATTTTCAATATACAATCTACTTTCAAATCGTTTCGAAACCTCGATCGAGTGAACAGTAGGTCTCCCTTATATGTATTTATCATAAATTGATCTATTTTTTTTTAATTATGCTATTTTCCAAAGGTTTATATATTTGTAAGTATTTTAAAATATTTTAAAATGACTTATGTATTAAATTCCTTAATCTTGGGAGATCCACTACTTATGAAATGTTAGACATGGGTTCTAGATATGAAGAGCAATCATGGGGGAGAGGATTAGTGGGTGATTGAGTTCCAATCATTCACTAATTCCTTCATTAGGTGTCTTTCCTTTTATTTTTCGTAGATTGCATGTGTAGGTCGCACAACGAGCACTTAGCTTAGGCTCTCCTAGACTTAAGGACATGGTGTGTTTATTTTATTTTTGTACTCCCATGCATTTATTACCATGAGGGTTAGCTAAAACTCTGATTCAAACCCATATAACGTAGTGACACCCTAAGGATAATAATTAAGGACTCGTCTAGCGAACTTAGAAGTTTTCTAGGAGTTAGGATAGACCCCAGAATGACATGAAAACTTCAACACTTAAACTTAGTGACATCTGAAACATTCCAGAATTTTCTAGGATTTTTTAGGAGTCTTTAAACTCCTTAATTAACCAACCCTAATTAACCTGCTAAACAAGGCCCCGAGACCTTCCGAAAATTACAATAAATAAACCTTAGGTCAGAAAATTATCCATAATGCCTCAAACTGACCAAAATCTGATCCTTGACTTTAGATAAATAGGTCTCCCTAGTTTGACTTCAGGTTGACCCCTAATTTGACAATAGGTAGAATTTACCATTTTGCCCCTAATAATTCATTAAAAATTATTAAAAATCCCAAATTTTCCTCAAACACTTGGGAACACCCTTTTAGGTCATCCCTGACCTTTGGGGGTGATCCCAATCAGTTTGGAGTTGATTTGGATCAAAACAATAAAAATGGCCCTTTATTAGGAAATTTAGAAATTCCCTTAATTACGAGATCTTTAGAAATCCATAACTAATTGTAGAAAATTTCAAATTAGGTAAACTCACTTGCATTGGACTCCTATTAGGGTCTAGTATTTATTAAAGATCTTAGGTTTCCAGAAACTGGCCCAGATTGGAAAGTCAACTTTTTGGTCAACCCCAACCTAAAGTCTAGTGCCCGAAACTTAGAAATTTCATAACTTTGCCTAGAAAACTCCAAATCCAGTGTACTAGCTGTCTAAGTGCTCGTCTTAAAGTCTAGTATTTTCCTAAGGTGATAGAAACCCCAAACCTAGCCTATTTCCCATAGTGATGTTTTGGACCCTTAGCTTAGTACATAAGAGGACCCGGGATTTTCCAAAATTGGCTAATACAATTTAAACTTCAAATATGAATACCCTAAGCTCTTAGAACTGATTAACAAACTAAAATAATTAAAATGGACCCTAATCCACTAATATTGGAATTTCAAATAAAATATCCTTTTTAGACCCCCAACAAACCTGAATTCTAGAAAACTTTAACTAACTATCCTGCTTATGACCTATCCAAACCACACCAGCCTTACACACACATAGAATTATTTGCTAGGGCACCACTTCTAGATCTAGGTTAGGCCGCTAGGTTTTACTTTTCTGCTGTGTGCCGGAGCTTTCTGTGGTTTTCACTGCATGCTGTTTGAAAAATGGTTGGTGTGTTTGCTTACTTTTTCTGCACTCTGGATGTGAGCGCTAGATTTACCCCTAGGTTAGGAGCGCCATATATATATACTGGATGTGAGCGCTAGATTTACCCCTAGGTTAGGAGCGCCATATATATATATTATTCTTCCGTGCAGGTGGTCATGCTCAAGCTAATAAAAGGGGGGAGCAATGTCATGGTTTCTAATAATATTTTATGCAGGTGCTTGCTCAGCTCCCCCTAAATAAAATGAGGGCTAAATTAATTATAACTGCACAGGTGGAGCGCTTAGCCCTCAAAATTAAGAGCATGGCTTGGCACAGGGTCAATGGTGTTAGCACTTTCATTTTCATATATACTGCTTGGGATGATTTTTATTAGGATAACTTTGCAGGGATTTTTAAAATTTACTGCTTTTTTTTAATAAATGTAAATTTATTTGTAAAAAATTGTTAAGAGTTGTGAAAATAACCTTAAGTTGGGATATTCTTATCCAACTCGGATTCCAAAAGAAGAAGGCATCCTTAAAGGGGAGAGTCTTCTTCCATTTGGAAGACCGAGTTGGATGGCTTTAGGTATCCAAAGAGAAAAGACAATACCCCCCCTGCTGGGGAGGAATTGTCTCTTCGTTTGGATATTCAAGCCACGACGGATCCAAGGATTCCAAAGATGAGATTTCCAAGGAGTCCAAGGAGGAGATTCAAGGAGTCCAAGGAGGAGAGTTCCAAAGAACCCAAGAAGAAGACATCTAGAAAGCTAAAGATTGAAGACCCAATATCCCACTCAAAGTTATTGGCGTCTGTCATAGGCTTAGAAATTCGGGTTGTTGGCAGTGGTGCCCAGCCACTTTATTTTCTGCAAATTCTGGCTATAATAAGGTCAGTTTGCCTATGGACATTTAGACGATTTATTTTAGGATTTATATTGATGTGCTTTCCTGGTTGTGTAGTAGAAATACCTGCTTTTTCTAGGTTTCTTTCTTGTATATCGATTTTGTTTTCTCCTGGAATCTATTAGGCTCTTCTAAGGACTATAAAATGTTTTATACTCATAACTAATATCTAAAAATTTAAGTTTAAATAACATAGAAACCTAACGAATCTAGGGAACTGCTGGAATCGTCCGGAGTCGCATGCATATTACTGCATTTCTTTTTTCCTTGCTATAAGACATCTCCTTTCCTGCGGGTAGAGTCCGGATAATCTGGCCTATGAGGATGAAGTGCCGGACCTAGGGAGACCCAGTCTTTTCGAAAAATTATTTTATATTAAGCCTATTTTTAAAATCCAAAGTATTCATGAGCTGACATTTTAACTAGCATGTATTGCATTAGTAACTAATTAATTAAAATTTAATTGCATTAGTTAGGAGCATTCACCCTACATAAGTTCATGACCAATTAGAAAATTCTCTAGATGTAGGTCATATTTCTAAAAACTGTACCTCCCACCCATGTTTCATAAATGACTTGATACCATGGTTATGAAGCGATTAAGTGGTTAGCTAGCTCCCCCATCCAGGCCGGGGTAAGTCTAGGTTTTGCACTACATTAGCTAGGACACGGGTCTTAGTATTTCGTAGAGCACTAAGCCCAACCTAGATTTAAGATTTGAGGCTACTACATTCGGTCTCGTAGTATGCCTTAAATAGTAGGTATGTCCCTTCCTTTCATGGACCTTAAATCCTACTTATCTGCGTTACAGGATGACGCCACCTCCATCCTTCTCTCACGCATGTGATTGAGTGCTTGATTTTATTTTTTCAGTTTCTCTCTAGTTCCCTATAGCCTCTGAGTGCTGGTATGAGCCATGCATGTTGATTCAGCCCCTTCGGACCTTTCTTCTCTTTGAGTAGGATTTCATAGTCTATACCCTTTTGCCGATCCCACTTTAGGAGAGGATAATATATGATCCTTAATCGAGAGTTTTCTCAGGCTCCGGCCTGGGATGTAATTAACCATGGGGGCTTGCGCCCGTGGGAAACTCGGTCCCACATCTACTAAACCCCATTCGAACTCTTGTATTGAATGGGGGAAACTCGTGATTAGGTCGTGTATATTGCTACCCATCGAGGTGTGTTGGTAAAAGCCGCTATCCCCAATGGTTAGTCGTATGCACGATCTAATCTGTCCCTTCCAATCGACCCGTTCGCGCGGTGCTCTTTTGGAGGTCCACAGTTATTTTTTGGGACATTTAATTAAATGTATTAATATTTCCGTAGTAAAATTGTGCGTGTGTGTAGTGTGTACACCCAAGCATTGACTCACTACAAGACACACATAGAGTTGCACATCCAGCGAGTTTTATTTCTTATATTAGTATTATTGCTAAATTTTAATATTATTGTTGCGGGCTAAAATATACGCGGCGATAAAGTTAAAAAATTTCCGTCTCAGCGTTATACGGATATCCATAACACAAACAGAACAGGAAAAGAAACACCAGGATTTTTACGTGGAAATCCTGAAAGGGAAAAAACCACGGGGCCTCACCTAGTTGAAGTAGTTCTACTAGTGTTTTGTTTAAAATACAAGAGTCTGACTCGTCCACAAAGCTAGGACGATCAGATTACAACGAACCTCTTTTAAGTTGAGATTCAATTACAAAGTTGAGCAGAATTCCGACGTCACTAAGGAGATTGGGCAGAATTCAGGTGTCGTCCGAAAGTTGGACTGAATTCCGGCGTTACTAGGGCAGCGGGAAGAACTCCGGCGGCGGCGGTGGTCGAGGAGTTATTCTCTCATATCCTTCTCTTCTCTTCTTCTCTTCTTCTTCCTTTCTTCTTCCTTTCTTCTTTCCTAGATCTCCTCTCATGAGAAATGATGGGTCTATTTATAGATTTTCTGGAGTTGCATATCTCATAAATAGCTGTGAGATCAGGGGCAAATAGAGAGTGGTCGAATGGATGGCTGATATTGAATCCCTTGATCATACACAGTTTGTTAGATATTTAAAGGTCTTAATGATATCAGAATTTGACAATCGTGGGCTCGTTGGATTTTTCTCGTCAAGCCGTTCGATTTGACTATAAGCTCGTCAAAATTGGAGACCGTTTGGTAACTCGAATTGTGGTAAGAACTTTCCAACAGCACTTCGGGTGCTTTATTTGGGCTCATTTGGGCTCGAATTGAGTTGAGTTTGGTGTCGTTGGGTTCGTATTTCCGAGATTCTCAGTTTGACTATAAGCTCGCTGAAATCGGAGTTCAGGTGCTCCCGGATTTAATTTTTGAAGTTTTCGGCTTGATATTGCCTCGAGATTTGTGCTCGATCAAATTGATTTTTTGAGAATATATCAGTTATATAACTATAGGGCACTGTCACTGTACTCGAAGCTACCTCCCATCTTTTTGTGGTACATGAGTGGCCTATAAATTATCCTAGATTTATGGAAGGCCTTAGAGCATCTCCAACGGAACTCCAAACGCTTGAATGTCGTTGCCCCGGAGCTCCAGCCGAACGGTAAAACTTCCGCTATTTCCTTGCAGGTGAATAGTGGGACACTAATATTGGTGTTGCACTGTTTAACATCGCTATTTTTCTGCCTCTACCGAACTTGTCAAGAAACTAGCGAAAGAAGAGAAAGACTGTTACTTTCGCAAAATGGAGTTCGATTGGAGATGAATCGCAGCATTTTTTTAAGTTTCACGACATTTTGGAGTGAAAATGCGATTTTCCGTTGGAGATGGTCTTAGGATGTTGGGGTTGGATTGTGTTAGCCAGCTATGACACATCAGGATTAAATGCTCTACCGTGCAAAGCAAGAAAAAAATATTAGCTTGTAGTTAGTATATTATGTTTGTTAGATTGTATTATGTTCTATTTCTTAACATTGATTATATTTGTTACATTGCATTGTGTTGTATTTAGTAGTATTGAGTATGTTTGTTATATTATTCGTTGTTGTCTTTATTATCATTGACTCTATATATTATTTTTCTTAGCATTGCCTCCAAGTTTAACATTCAATGAATAAAATAGTTTAATTGACTTAATTCTTTTAACTTGTATGGAAATCTCAGGCAAAAACATATTTTTTTTAACAAATCATATTTCAAACAGACTTAATACGGTACCTCATTACCAAACTATAACGTAAGATCAATTATTATTTCTTTAAAGCACTCAATTGGAGGAATCTTAAAAGGACTGAATTACATATCTAAATACTTATGGTACCAAAATGACATATCATCTCATAAGTTAATTCTATAATATCCGTCTTCAAAACCTATAACTTAAAAAGGATAACAAACCTTACAAATAACATAAAAATGATTACACTGTTGTTGGTCCTCCAATAGCTGATTTATATGTAAATTTTGTGTGGGACAACAAATAAAGTAAAATTAAAACTTGTACTGTAAATTTTGCCAATCAACTATGTTTAAAAATTTCATTCGCTTGTTTCCAAGCAAAAACTTTCTTATTTTTTGTTTATACAAGTCCAAAATAAAAACTTACTCAATTGGATCTCAAGGTTGATAAATAATAAGATTTTCAAGATCACAACATAGCCTATTTACAACGTTCGAACATCAGCCTTCCCTTTCACGGCGTACCTCGTGAAAATGCATTTAAGGAAAGTGAGCACCCAGAAGGTACCGATCTTGCTAAAAAAAACTTAGATTCAACATATTTTCATCCTCTAGCATTTAGAAAATTTTTAGTTCTATTACCATATGTCTTTATCGTCTCTGCATTTAAATACCAAAGAACACGATCTCTGTCATATGTCCACACAAGCATGAAACATCTGGATATCTCATTAGTGCTCGCATGTTGCTAGAGTGAACTGTCAGAATACTTTTACATACACTCATGCATTCGTTTGCTAACGATGCCCAGAAACTCCTCCATCAATATACCACGAGACTTCTCATTATCGAGCAGGGGTGGAGCCAGGATTTTTTTTATGGGGGCATAAATTATAATACCCTCTACTTTTTTACATGAGTTTAGCATCAACATTGGTGATTTATTTTTTTTTTCTTTAGAATTGTCATTCAAAAAGAAAAATTAACCTACAATTGAAAAGATTTGCTCTTCTTATTCCCCCTCATACTTAAGGGAAAATTCTATAAGATGGTGGTGAGACCTGCAATGCTTTATGGTGCCGAATGTTGACCATTAAAATAGAAGCATAATACTAAGTTAACTGTTGCAGAGATGAGGATGCTTAGGTGGATGAGTGGCTTGGCCCTTAGAGATAGGATACGAAATGAGCATGTACGTGAAAAGGTTGAATTAGCTCCAGTGGAAGATAAGATTAGAGAGAGTCGTCTTAGATGGTTTGGTCACATTAAACGGAGACCTTCCAATGACCCGGTTAGGAAAGTTGAGATATTAAATTGAGTTATGTTAAGAAAGGTAGATGTAGTCCTAAAAAGACTTGGTTAGATTGTTGTTGTTGTTGTTGTTGTTGGAGCAGACTTCTTGAGTAAATGGGGGTTGTGCCCCTATTATAGATCCACCCCTATTATCAGACCAATATATTTTGTAGAACAGAAGGCAATGTAAGACAAAAGTTTTCTTCAAAAAAATAAACAAGCTGCTAGAGAAAAATGCACTCAATGCTCACCTCCACTTTTACAACACTCACTTAAATAGCTGAAGTTCAACTATGTAAATCACTTCAAATTTCTCCTTCAATAACATCCAATAAAGACATTCACAAAGAATTCTAACAATCACATCAGTATCAATAGCTCCTCCCTCAACATGGCCTCCCATCACTGATGCAATACAGGATCATCATTGATATATCATCAAAAAATTATCTTGATCAGACACGAATCTCAAAGAAAATTAGGTTGGAAACTTCTAAAATTAAATTGGAGACAATATGAACTCCTATTTCAGCAAACTTATAGTCGAACTAAACATCACGATAATATGCACCCGACGACACCAAATTCGACCCAATCCGAGCTCAAATTGGTCCAAATCAATGACCTGAATCTCATTTGGAAGGTTCAAACCATAATTTGAATTACCAAATAGTTTTCAAAACATGGCATGCTTATAGTTGAATCGAGCGGCTCGACAAGAAGAATCTAACGAGCCAAAGATCGCCAAATTATGACATCATTAAGGCCTTTAAATGCCTAATAAATGGTTCACGACAAGGGGTTCAACATCGGCCGTCCATTCAAACCGCCGACTGACATAGGACTTCTACGCAATGCTGGACCTCTGCTCATCGCCAGAATCCTACCTGACGTCAGACTTCTATCTGACGCTAGACTTCTATCCATCGACAAACTTCTACCCAACGTCGGACTTGCGCTCATCGTCAGATTCCTATCTGATACCAGAC
Organism: Dendrobium huoshanense; assembly: GCA_016618105.1. Lineage (NCBI taxonomy): Eukaryota > Viridiplantae > Streptophyta > Magnoliopsida > Asparagales > Orchidaceae > Dendrobium > Dendrobium huoshanense. The sequence goes on from CM028351.1 coordinate 65,926,179, forward strand.
TTCCACTCGTCGCTAGATCCCTATCCAATGTTGGACTCCCACCATCATCGGATTCCTGCATGAGGCCAAACTTCCTCCTGTCACGAGAATTCCATCGGGATTCTACCCGAGGTCAGACTTCTGCTAGTCGTCGGCATTCGTCAGACTTCTATCCGATGCTGGACTTCTGTCCACCGCTAGACTTCTATCAGACGTCGTCCTTCCGACCTCCGTCGTCAAACAAAGGTCTTTACGACCTCGCGCTCCATTACTAAACATTGGTCTTTACGTCATCCGTCACTCGCCGACTACGATCCTTCTGACTTACATTGCCCACCGACTATAATCCTTCTGACCTCCGTCGCCCACCGAATATGACCCTTCCGACTAAGCGAATACATCTACATTAACTCTTTATATTCCCACATTATGATGTACTTTATATGATGTAAATGAAGCCAAGGCCTCCCCCCTAAGGAAGTGCCTCATTTGTAATCAACTGCAAAATACTAGTGGATTCATTCAAATTGAGCTAGGCCCCGTGGTTTTTGCCCCTTTTAGGGGTTTTCCACATAAAAATCTAGTTTCTCTTATAAATGTCGTACGAAGCTAAGACGTTAAACTTTATATTTCTCTATCGCCGCGAATACTCTATGACGCAAAAACCATGATTCTAAAGCCCAAACATGTTGATCCCATTTGACAACACAATACTAATGCACTTTTAATATATATATATATATATATATATATATATATATATATATATATATATATATATATATATATATATATATATATATATATATATATATATATATAATCTTATATTTATTACATATGCACAAACAAAAATGAATAATATCGCTATCAACTAAATTTAGCTATAGATTAGTATAAATGATAAAAGTTTAATTTTTTTTTAAATTATAATACAAGTCTCCCGTTATACGAGCAACTCACAGTAGAATTTTATTATACTAGTATAATTGCACGTGCATTAAATGCACGTTAATAAGATTTAAAAATTAAATAATATTATTTAATTAATTCAAAATTTTTAATACAAATATTAAATAAATAAATTTATCATTAGAAGTAATTGTAACAATAATTATATCATCGATCAATCTAGAACAAATGCATTTAAGGTTTTAATAAAATATCAATAACAATATCAGTAGATTAATAAATTTTTTGGAAAATATGTGACATAAATTTATCATAATTGAAAAACAATTGGACAAGAGGTTTATAGAGAATAAAAGAGTTAGCATAAAACTTAATATTGTGTAATTAAATAAATTTTTCTAATATATTGTACACAAATCTTAATTGATGGTCATATTTGAACTTTTTGATGATGTGATTGTTTGAAAATATACATATATATATATATATATATATATATATATATATATATATATATATATATATATATATATATATATATATATATATATATATATATATATATATATATATATATATATATATATATATATATATATATATATATATATCCTGAATAGAGATATTTCTTATATCAAAAGAAGTTCGATATGATCATGTTGTATTACTTTTAATATATATATATAATCAAAATTTATATTTAAGTGGAGTTCAAATTTATTAGTTGTAGTAAATAAAATTGTAAAAGAGAAATAAAAAGTTTATATTTTTTATTATGTTAGATAAATATAAGTGGAGTTCAAATTTATTAGTTGTAGTAAATAAAATTGCATAAGACCATGAATTTTATTTGCTAAAAATATAATTTTCTTCATCACATGAGTTTGAATAAAATATTTAATAAGTATATTTAACTTAAATAAATATTAATATTAAAAATTATTTTTTATACTTAAAAATATTTAAATTTGGATAATTAAAATAAATAATATAAAAAATTTAATATATTATTCAATAAAATATAGCAAAATTTCAAATAAAAATCAAAAGTCAATTTTTTTAAACACAGTATATAAATAAAAAAAAAACAATAAAAATCTTAATATTAGATATTATATTTACGTAATCTCTAGAATTTTATTTAGTGATATTTTATTTGTAAGATGAAAGGATGGCCGCTTGTGAGGTATAGAAACAATGGTGTTGATGATGGTTGTTGTAGTAATTTTAAATCTCTCAAAATATTTCAAAATTATTTTGAGTATTTTTTAAAATAATTTATTTATTTTAAAATAAATCAAAAGTTCAAAGTAGTTAAAAAAACACATCAAATAAGTATTATTTTACAAAAAGAAAAACTCATCCCTAATAGGTCCTTTGCAAATGCAATATAGTTAATAAATAAATTATTAGTACATCAATCAAGAGCATATATTGATATTTTTATGTACATCTATGATCATAAATAAAGTTGCAAGCTATTTTATTTTTTGTAGAATCTATCAAAACAAATTGTTATATATTAAGAAGTTTTCAAGTAGATATTTTAAATAATAATTTTAGAAGAAATCATTTTAAAATAATAATGCAAATATCAACAAACACTAGTTTTTTTTGTGGCTATCACACCTAAATACCAATATATAATCGAAACAACCAATTGAAATTGAAATTGAAAACCAATATACATCGTAATGAAAATAAATGAGTCGTTAGGAATAACAAAAACTCTATTATAATAAATAAATAAGCAAAAGAAAAGAAAGTGAAGATATTGTTTAAAATTAATTAACTTTAACTTACAGTCAAATGTGACAGAGATTTGAAGCGGCTTGTATTTAACTTTCAGTAAATGATGGGGGAAATTCAAAGCGATATTATTTTATGAATAGTTAAACAATAACAAAGAGAATGTAAATAACTTATGTTAAAAGAAATGAATCATAATATAAAAAAAAAAAAAACTAATCTGGATGCATTTATATACTTAATCAAATATCCATTTAAATTCTTGTAACTATTGAGAAATTTTTTTTTATAAACTTTATGCTCAATATTAAATAAAGCTTATGCTTAAAACTTATTAAGAAATAACTTTCTAAAATAAAATAATATTCAATACTTTTTATAAAATCTTAGTTCCAAGTTTTAATTGATAGTATTTTATAATTTATATTCAAAGGAATGCATCATAATATAAAAAAACTATAAATATTTTATAATTTATCATTTATGTAAAAAAATAATATAGAGATGATGAAATTTGATTTAGTAAATGAAAATCGCAAAATATTAAAACACATAAAATTTATAAATTCATTTGATGAGATTGATCCTCTCAAAAAAAAAAAACAAAAAATAACATGACCTTTAATATAATTGATAAGCATATTTGAAATGCAAGTTTAAATTTACTGTTATATTCAAACAGTTTTATATGCTTGCAAACATCACTTAAGATGGCCATATGCATATTAAAAATTGAAATTCAAGCATTCTTTTCCTTGTAATCATCAAATCTTTATAACAAGATTAATATCTGATGGCTAACCTCTTAAAGTGAAATCTTTTTGCTTGTAATCAATCCTTTTTACATCAATAAAATCATAAAACAAAAAAGAAACTAATTAACTTAATATGATCGTGTATAATCTAGTATCTCTATTGCATTAAAAAAAATTAGAATGAATTAAATAAATAAAAAAATTATCTAAATAAAAAAAGACATAATAAAAAAAATATACAAAACCTACCACTTGAATTTTTGTTGTTGCAACCAATTTCAGATAATAAAAAATGCAGAGTCTGCCACTTGTTTTTAAATATTTTCTGTTGAAACCAATCATTGACAAAATTCTTTCCCTTCTAAATAACAATGGTGTATTTATTTCAATTTACTGGTTGCGCTTCTTAGAGGATCAAAGAGAGCGTGAGAGAGAGAGAGAGAGAGAGAGAGAGAGAGAGAGAGAGAGAGAGAGAGAGAGAGAGAGAGAGAGAGAGAGAGAGAGAGAGAGAGAGAGAGAGAGAGAATCACATATATCTGTCATTGAAACCATATGTAGAAGGAAAAGTTGGCGGCGAGGTTTCTGACATATATAGAGCTTTGAGGCCACCAATGGCATTTCATGTTGGTGAAGACTGAAGAGGCAAAGAGCTAGGAAGCAATGCTTTGTGAGCAAATATGATACCTATATATAATGGAGGATGATAATTGTGCTTCAGAGAATGACGAAAGATGTAATTACTGATGGTTCAACTTCACAAGACTCTTCCACTTCGGCAGAGGAAACGGAAAAGTAGCTAAAGGCTCAACTTCACAAGACTCTTCCACTTTGGAAGAGGAAATGGAGAAGCAACTGACGGTTTAACTTCATGAATCTCTTCCACTTTAGCGGAGGAAACAGAGAAGCAACTGACGGTTCAACTCATGAGTCTCTTCGAATTCGGCAGAGGAAACAGAGAAGCTACTAACGGCTCAATTCATGAGACTCTTCGACTTTGGCAGAGGTGAAGGGGAGAAACGACAGTTAGATTATAATTAAATGAAACATGTAAATATTAGTTAAGGAAATAATTTCGACGGAGGGTTTAGATTTACGAAGAGGCAATATTAGTTAAGGAAACCGATAAATTAATAAACATATATAATTAAATGGGAAAACGCATAAATTAAGAAACATATAATTAAATGAAATAGACAGGAAACTAAAACGTTTAGAAATTTTAAAATTAATTTGGAATGAGGTCTACATAAAGAGCATTAAATTATATAAGCATTATTTTTTGAATTATTAATTATTTATATTATAATTGATGGCCAAGATAATTTAAGAGTAAATAAAATGGATGGACAAGATTTGCTTGGGGAAGGGAAGGAATTGCACGTGCATTAAATGCACGTTAATAAATTTTAAATAATTAAATAATTTTATAAAATTATAAATATTATTTAATTTATTCAAATTTTTTTATAAATAGATGTAATAAATAAATTTATCATTACAAGTAATTGTAACAATACTTATATCCTTAATTTAAAACAAATACATATAAGACTTTAATAAAACAACAACAAAATTTTGTATTAAGATATTTAATAATATGCTGAAAACTTTGTATTAGAATATTCTAAAAAATAATAATTATTGAATTTATTGATTTCAGATGTGCTTTTACATTAGTGTAATATATAAATAATGTATATTGCATCAATCTCAAAAAATATTTAAAGACTTTAATGTTAATTATAATAAAAAATTTAATTGAATTATCATGAAAGTTTTTTTTTCTTAATACATTTAGAAGATATGTAATTTAATGTCTGATCATAATAGCATGCTCTTGATAAAAATAACAATCTATATATCACATTTCTAAAATTTTAATATAAATATTTAAAATTTAGGGTTTAGGCTTATAATATTATTAATGTAATATGTAAAAATATAAATATTAAATATAATATAAATTTTAAAAATCAAGACTTTAATATTAAAATTATTGCTAACAACCTTATGAGGGAGTTTAAGCATAGATTATTATTTTCTATAAAAATATATTGATATGTGTGTTTCAACAATCAAATATTATTTTAAAATATTTGATCAATTGAGTTAAATAAATTATAAAACAAAGAAAGTTTGATATTTCATAAGATGATGGAATATCTTAAAGCATAATTCATAAAACATGTCATAAGATTGTGATGAAAAAAATAAAATTGAGGATAAGTGGAATTAAAGTGAATTGCATAATACAAAAAGTAAAATTTATATGTTAATTTTATGCTTCTAAAATTATTTCTAAACTGTTAAAAAACAATTAAGTTTAGTTAAAATTTAGTCATAACAATCCCAATTTTTTTAATTTTAATTTGAGACCATAAAAATAGGCTTGAGTTATTTCAAAATCATTAAGTCAATTAAAGTCACAAAATATCAATCAAAATCACTGAAACATAACACAAAAATAATTATTTATCAATAAAAATATTATATTAAGTTTTAAAATTTTCAAAATAAAAAAACTTAAAATAAAGTTTTGCATGGTAATAGAGAATGAGTGAGAGCTCTTGGATATTATAAATTCAACTACAAGCATTAAGAATTGACCTCATACTCGATTCAATTTGAAATTTGAAGAAAAAATGAAAGAGAATTTACAAAGATAAAATGAGAGATGAATTAGGATGAATTGGGAAATTATGGGGCTATGTTTGATGAATTTTTATTAAATTTTAATAATTAAAATGAGCTAATTAAATAGAACATTACTTTGCTTATATTGGATTGTTACAATTTAAAATTTCAAAGAAAATTTTGAATTTATTGGACACTTAGAATGTATTTTTGATATCTTCACTTTTATTAAATATATGAATATGAATGGATCGCTAAAAATGATAAAGATAAAAAATAATAATAATTTAATAGAAATTTAAAGCTTAGAATATTAAAATAATAAATTTTAATTAATTAATTATTAAAAATATAATAAAATTAATTAATTAATAATATAATTTTATTAATTAGTACTTATTTATGGAATCAATGGGGTTGATACTCAAGTGGATGCAAACTGCAATGGAAATAGAGAGTTTTTTACATCATTTATTTATTTGCTTCGCTTTTATTCTGCTTAATTATTCAAAATACTGGCTTATATGAAAAAACATGCTTAAGAAATTATCATTTTATACCAGTACCTTATATATGACAATGAATATAGACCTACTGTTGAAACACAAATACAAAAGAACAAAAAGAAGAAGAAGAACAAACAGTCCTCCATGACAAGTGTAGAACCCTTTTTCATTTATGGATTATGATAAATTTTGGAACTGCTATAGCTGATCTTTTTGAAGAGGTTAGTTGGTTTCCTCTTTACATCTGCTTATTTTCTTTCAACTTCTTAAACATATATGCTTATTAGGCTCTTTGAGTATGGGAATAAAAGATGTGGTATTGCCTACTTATGCATGAGTTGGATAAAGAGAAATTATTTGATAACATATAATGTAAATTTAAATTTACCAAGGAACCTTTTAAAAACTTCTATTTCTCTTCATATAATGAAGAGCTTTGATATGTGTTACATGCATTGTCATGGAAAAAGATTTTTGCACGTTTAAGAGAAATTTGGCTTAAAGAGCTTCATCAGTTAGCTTGATTTTTCATATAAAGATGCTTTCAAAACAAGGCATTTAAAAGTGTAAGGTGTGATTTTTTTTTTTTTTTTGGCTTTGGAATATTATGATGTTATCCTTGATGCTTTTGAGCTTTTCTGGCTCTCAGGCTAGGTTGTTTTTTTTGCTTCCCTTTAAGAGCACTTTTTTTTAAAGCTATTTCACTGAAAATTGATTTGATTGAAATATTAATGTGTAAATTCAATTACATTTACCTTATTTTTTTAGTTATTATTGTTGTTTCATTGTTTGGACTTTGTTTTCACATGTTTATAGTTAATGTCGTCATAGAGTAATGGAGTTATTTTGAATTATTTGTAGAGCTATATGGTCTTTTGCTATTTTTATGATCCTTCAATTATATCCTTTATGGAGTATAGCATTCCACCTTTCATCCTCATTTCCCACCATTTTGTGCTTTCGGTTTCATTTTTCTATGTTCAATTCTCTCACTTTTGACAGAGAAGTTGGTGAAGAAGGTAACAGTCTTTATCTATACTTCTTTCTTAACCTCTTCTCTACTAAAATTACATTGGCCTGCCTGTAGTTTATTGTTCTTTTATTTACATTTTCTATTTGGATGCTTGATTCAATCAATTAAGTGGTTATTAATGATTGGATATGATTGAAGCTAAACTGGAGACTGGACCAACGTTTGGATTAATTGAAGTTTGATTGATTAAATCCTGCCTAGATTTTAGGTTTGGATTGATTTGAAGGCTATATAGATTTAAAGTCTGGATAGATTTGAATCTGGATTGATTTAATGTCTGGATCGGTTTGAATTTTGATTGATTAAATTATGGATTGATTTCAGGTTTGGATTGATATTGATCTGGAGTTTCAATTGAATGGAGCCTAGATTGATATTGAGCTGGAATATGGTTTGGACACTGAATTGAAATCTGGTTTGATTTAAGATATGAGTTAATTTGAATTCTGGGTTGATTTAAATCCTAGGTTTGATTTGAAGTCTGGATTGAATCATAAATTGAAGTCTAGATGATTGACACCGGGAGAAATGCCAACCAATCAATAGGTAGGCGTCTTGTTTAATCCTATAGACATCATACAAAAATGATGTAAACATCTGCATAACCTTGATGAGCTCGATAATTGACACTACAGGAAAAACAGTGAAAACCGGCGGTTTTTACCGGCGGTTAGTGTAAAATTACCGGCGGTTTGGCAAATTACCGGCGGTCTAACGGCGGTTCAGTGACCGCCGGTAAAAACGGCGTAGGAAACAAATTCCGACGGCCTTTTACCGGCGGTTTATTTTTGCGGCGGTTTTCCGGCGGCCCATACCGCCGGTGATCACCGGAATTTCAACCGTCGGTCTTTCGGCGGTTTGGCCGCCGGTAATGTAACCGCCGGAAAACCGCCGGTCATAGTACCGGCGGTGTTCCGGCGGTTAAACCTGGCGTCGTCTGGTTCATTAGACCGCCGGACGACGCCGTTAGACCGCCGGTACCTTACCGGCGGTTGACGGCGGTTATAGCCGTCGGTATTACCGACGGTTTAAACCGTCGTGCGTCCATCGTAGCACCGCCGGTGACCGTCGGTAAGCCGCCGGTATTCACCGGCGGTTTAATAATAACACCGACGGCTTTATCTTGCCCGTCCGGTATCGTAGTTTCCGGCGGCCAAACCGCCGGAAACCTGTAGCACCTGAAAAAAAAAATTGACAGCATCCCCTCTATTTGAGGGAGGTTCACCCTAAAATCTAAACCTGCAGAAAAAGCATATATATGTTGGGCAACACGCCGCTATATTCATCACAACCAGAAAATACAAAATTCATCACAACATTACAATCACAAATTCACAAAATAGTTCATGATAATGTTACAATCACAAGTTCAAAAGTTCACAAGTTCTAATTAATACAATCACAAGTTCAAAAGTTCACAAGTTCACAACATTACAATCACAAACATAATAAACATCTAATCATCATCGGTATCCTCACTGTCTGCAGATGGCTGCTCCTGTTGGTCCTTCTTCCTTTGTTTTCCAGCTGTGTAGGATTGCAACCGTGCTTGCATTTCATTCTGAGCCTTCCTCATTTCTTCAATCTCTCTAGCTTGAACCCTTTTCATCTCTTCAATCTCTCTAGTAAGTGCTGCAACCCTCTCACTTACAGATTCTTCAGCTCCACTTGGATCATGAAATGCAGAGGTGTATGAACTGCCCTCAATAGCAAAAGCCTGTGAACCCATGCCATATACCCTCCCCCTCTGTCTTCCACCAACAACTTCTGACCATGTCTGATACTCAGAAATATTGGCCGATCCAGAAGATGATCCCTCGCCAGTGGACTGCCGACTTTCTCTAGCTCGTAAGAAATCATCCTGCGAGTTACAAATAGTTTTATTAAAATAAATTTTTATTCTAAAAATCCAAAAAATTTTACTCACATGAGCCTTCTTAGACTTCTCATCAACCCACTGGTGGTCAGCTTGATGTTGATGAGTTCTTGTATGCAGCTCCAATGGTGTTGGCTCCCGACCCAGGTGCTCTTTCTGCAAATTTGATGCTTAGTTATACTAACATAAATATATGTAATAAACCAATTCAAAACACTTACCAGTCGCCGCCTATGTTCTGTATGAGGTACAGATCCACCAGTATGAAGAGAGCTTCCTAAACCGCCGCTGTCTGAGGCTCTATTCTGTTTATTCTGCTCTCTCATTTTTATAAACTCCGGGGTAGCCCAAGCACTACTCAAATCTGCCCAAACGCCCTCTCCAATCCAATTAGGCCTCTGCCCGGACTTTCTAATGTCCGTGAACATGTCTCTGAGACGGGTCGCTCCTCTCCTCTCAAAATTTGATCTGATCCTCGTGCTGTACTCAGGCAACCACCTAAATTCTTTCTGTACAAATTTAGGCAATATCAAAAAGATTAGTACAAATTAAATCATATATTTGAAATCATACCAAAAAAAATATACCTGAAATTCTCCAAACCACATATCTCTAACTGGCTTTGGGATCTTCTTCCAGGATAAGTAAGGAGCATCATACTTATTCTTTATTATATCCCGGATCATATGTATAGGTGGCCTTGAAGGATTGAAGCTGCAAGTGACTTTGTTTATCAATAACATGTAATATATCAAAATAAAAACAACTGAATAACTTAAATTGAACTTACTTATCGCCGTCAGGCTCGATGTATTGACGCTTATCTGTTGCTGTTGCAGGATCGGTAGCGCCAACCTCTGGTGGTCGTGATGGTCCACCCTGTTCATGCTGCACCGGATAGGGGTAGTAATATGGGTAAGGGTAAGGAGGGTGAGGACCAGTGGATGGACCAGCAGCCTGTGATGATGGTGGGGGGTAATATGGATAGAATGGAGAAGCATGTGTCTGATCTGGAGAGGGGAAGCGAGGACTCGTCGAGCTGGGAGGGAAGTGGCCAGGGAAGTATGGAGGTGCAACAAGAGGTGGATCTAACTGTCCCTGACCCTGCTCTGGTGAAGGCTGCTGGCTCCTGGCAGGTGGTGGCGGTGGTGGTGTAGGTAGATCTGGTGCAACTGAAGGCCCCTCACCTACCTCAGTCTGTGTGGGTACTCTGCTAGTCGTAATCTTCTTCCGGCGGAACTTTGAGGCAAATGATTTACGAGGAGGATCGTCGCCTGAAGCCATCTGCAATATTAAAACAAAAATAATTAAGAAACAGTTAATAAAATAGTTAATAAAGCAGTTAATAAAGCAGTTAATGAAGCAATTAATAAAGCAGTTAATGAAGCAGTTAATGAAGCAGGTAATAAATTACGATAAGCAGTTAATAAAGCAGTTAATGAAGCAGTTAATAAAAGACAAGGTGGCAAAATACAATATCATTTCTAAGCAGTAATAAAAATTACATAACATTTAAATTTTACAATTCTAAATTACAGAAACTAATCAGAATCATCAAAACTATTTTCATCACTCTCAAGAGTATCTTCACTTTCATCCTGGTTCTCTTCTTCTTCTGAACTAGTTGAACTATTGACATCTTCTAACTCCATTTCAATAGTAGAGGTTGTAGTTGGCATATCCTCAATTTCAACAGGCATATAACTTGACATCTCATCCTCTTGATGTGCAGTTGCTACAATGTATTGTTGATCAATTATTCCCCGTGCTTTTGTTTTTATGACAGCTAGCCAATCTTGTTTGTCTCTGCGACCACTGGGATATTTGCTGAAATAAACTTGAATAGCTTGGCTTGCTAACACAAATGGATCAAACTTTCCGTATCTTCTACTATGTTTAACATCTACTAAACCATACACAGGATGAACCCTTGTGCCTCTATTTTGTACTGGATCATACCACTGACAGTTAAATAAGCATACAAAGTTCTCATCTTCCCCTGGGTACTCCAAGTCAAAGATCTCATTCAAAATACCATAATAATCACACTCATCTTCTTCATGAGTGTTTCCTCTAACACATACTCCACAATTTTCAGTTTTTCTTCCTTCACTCTACGATTTGGTATGAAATCTGAAACCATTCACTATATATATTGGCCAAGTTTTTACTTTTCGCATTAGACCCCATGCTAATGCTTGCAAACCTTTATCGAAACATTTGTTATCAGGATTTTGTACCTAAAAATATTTTCAAATTTTAGTAATTTTGATAATAAATAAGATTTAAATTTATAAAAAAAAATGTACTCACATATGATCTGAACCAAGTTGGAAATTCATTTGCAACAGCTTGCTCAATTTCCCTTGAATCTGTCAAAGGTAAATTGCTTACGAAATACCTGTTGACAAATAATACATAAGTATTTTAAATAAATATTACTAATTTATTATTAACATTATGTAAGAACTTACTCTAAGATTGGCTCAACTTCTTCACAGTTCAGTAGTACATACAAATTCGCTGTATTTATTTCTAAATCGTTGAGATATCTTTCAACACATTTGCCACTAGGCTTTCCTTGCCTTCTAAATACTGTTAGTGTAGCATGTGATTGTTCTTCTACATCGAAGTCCATGTTACGACCCATTTTTGTTCTTGTACTCCTTACATGTGGCTCGAAATAGTAGGAGCAAAAGTGTGTTGTTTCTTGAGATAAATATGCTTCACATATCGATCCTTCTGGTCGTGCTTTATTCTTAACATATTTCTTCAACTTGTTCAGATATCTATTAATCAAATAAAAATATGTTATCTTAACTGATTCAAAAATATTGAGTAATTAATAAAAATCTTAACACATTTACCTTTCGAAAGGATACATCCAACGATATTGTACAGGTCCACCAACTCTAGCTTCGTAAGGTAGATGGACTGGAAGATGTTCCATAGAATCAAAAAAACCCGGGGGAAATATCTTCTCTAACTTGCATAGGATGATTGGTATGTTATCCTCGTACCTCCGTAAAGCATTTTCACTTAGCTTAGATGAACATAAATCTTTGAAGAAAATGCTAAGCTCAATCAACGGATTTGATATGTAATCGGGTAACATACTGACTATGATCGGAAGAAGAACCTCCATAATTATGTGACAATCATGACTTTTGAGTCCAAATAACCTTGCAGATTTCAAGTCAACACATCGGCTTATATTTGATCCATAACCATCCGGCATTTTTAAACCTTTAAACCACTGACATATCATTCTTTTTTGCTCTAACGTGAACGAGTAAGGAGCTTTGGGCTTCATTAGTTTACCGTCAGTTGTTGTTACTAACTCCAAATTTTTTCGCCGACAAAACTCTTTAATGTCCATCCTTGCTTTGACATTATCTTTACTCTTGCCTTTAACATCCATAATTGTATTAAAAATATTATCCATAAAGTTCTTCTCAATGTGCATAACATCCAAGTTATGTCTTATCAAATTAGTTCTCCAATAAGGTAATGTCCAGAAAATACTTTTTTTAATCCAATTATGTTGAACACCATAACCCAGAAATTTAGATTCTGATAGCATTGGATACTCAATAATTGTTGGAATGTTGGAAAGTCTCTGGAGTATCTCATCACCACTTAATCTGGGTGGAGGAGGTGATCGCTCAATTCTGTTTTTAACAAATGCTTCTTTATTTCTTCGAAACTGATGATTAGCATGTAGAAACATACGATGACAATCAAACCAAGTATTTTTCCCTCCATGTTTTAATGTGAAAGCTTTACTGTTTTCCATGCAGTAAGGACATGCTAATTTTCCTGCTGTGCTCCAACCAGACAACATACCATAAGCTGGAAAATCACCGATAGTCCACAGCAAAGCAGCTCGAAGGAGAAAATTTTGTTTTATTGATATGTCATATGTGAGCACTCCTTCTTCCCATAATAATTTGAGGTCATCAATTAATGGTTGCAAATAGATATCAATCTTTGCCTTCGGATTATGTGGTCCAAGTATAATCAGAGTTAAGAACATGAACGGAGTAGTCATACACATCTCTGGTGGCAGGTTGTATGGTGTTAATATAACTGGCCAACAAGAATACGGTGTAGCTGTTTGACTATAAGGAGTAAAACCATCAGTACATAATCCCAATCTTATGTTGCGGGGTTCAGCAGTAAATGAAGGATGCACTCGATCAAAATGTTTCCACGCTTCAGCATCTGATGGATGAGAAAGAACATCACTTTTTGCTATTTTCTCCTTATGCCATCTCATATGGCCTGCTGAACTCATTGATGCATAGAGCCGCTGAAGTCTTGGAATGATTGGTAAATAAAACAAACGGGAATATGACACATCTTTCTTTGGACGACGTTGTCTTCCCGAGTTCTGCTTAAAATGAGGAGCATTGCAGATGTGACAAGTAACTTCTGCTGCATCATCCTTATAGTATAACATACATCCATTGATACAACAATCAATCTTTGTAGCAGTGAGACCCAGCTTTGATACTAATTTCTTTGTTCGGTACAAGTCTGAGGGAATTATATTGTCAGCCGGATTAGTTTCCTTCATAAGACCAATAACGTCATTAAAACACTCACGGGGAATATTATACTCAGTTTTAATACTTAACATCCTCACTGCAATGGATAATTCCGAATGCGTACTGCAACCTTCCCAAATTGGCTTTTGGGCTGAATGTAATAACTCAAAGAATTTTTGTGTCTCTGCATTTGGTGGCTCTTCCACATTAGACCTTAAATTATGACCTGCTACATCAAAAATAAGGTCTTCATAGGGTCTACTCATTTGATTTTCATGAAATGTTTCATAAGCTGTAGATGAACCAGCATGAGCATCTCTATGTGGCTCGTACTCGCCATGTGATGTCCAAATCCAATAGTTTGGAAGAAATCCCCTACGATATAAATCAAGCTTCACATCATCGGGCTTTAGGAATGCTAGATTTTTATGCTTCGAACACGGACATCTAAACATTTTATCAAGCTGAAAGGAAGGCAGTTGAGATGCAACTTGAATGAAAGTTTCAACTCCCTGTATAAATTCAACTGTCAATCCTTTTCGACCCGGCAACAATCTATTATACATCCAATATCTCTCTTCTTGGATAGTCATTTGCACGTTGAAGTAAACGTACCCTACATGTTGGAGGCATAAACAATCTGTTATACATCGAAATAGATTTTTATGCTTTAAAAGTCACCTCTAATAAACCAATGTTCCTTATACGAATTCTCAAGGTCAACAAGCCATTGCCAAAGAGGCAATCTACCAAGTCTTGTGCAACTAAATAAACTATATACCAATATTATAAATATTAAAAATAGAGAAGTTGCAATGAATAATTTGATCAAAATCATCAATACTAGTTAAATTAATATCACTTTTACAAAAAACCCAAATTTTACTGGAACAATTAGCGAAGGAAAAAATCAAACTTTAGGAAGAATCAACCATGGGCTCTAAAAGGACTAAAACTTTAGGAAGAACAATTAGCGTAACCGCCGGCGTAGCCGTCGGTAATACCGACGGCCTCTAAACCGCTGGTTCAAACCGCCGGTTTTCTCTGTTTTTCCTGTAGTGTTAATTAGTTAAATTTAAATTTTTATTAATATTGAGTTTATTCAAAATTAATTTAGGTCATTTTATCAACTCATAATTTAATTTTTATCTAAAAAAAAATTAATGTTAGGATAACTCTGTCTCTCTCTCTCTAAATATGATTTGAATTAACTTTACTTATATAGATAAAGTTTATTATTTGAAAATATGTATTCTATTTCAATCATAGTGTATCTATTACTTTTCCTAATAGAAATATAATAAATTATCCTTTTCAAATTCATAGATATAACTTTCCATGCTATTTTATTTATATTCAAACTTTTTTTAAGTTGATTGCTAATATAATAAGTTATCCCTTTCAAAAGCAGTAAAAAGTCATCCCAAATTAAGCCTAAGTGTTAGTATGCTCGAAAAACAATAACAAAAAGAAGAGAGCGATCTCTCATATCTAGTCCCATAGCTCAGAGCAAAATTCTTTTAATGAATATAAAGAAGAAGAAAATAGTCTCATAGCTCAGCAAAATGTGCATGTTATTTTCTTCTTTCACTCCCAATCTAAGTAAAAATACACGTAAGTAGCTTTTGAATGCTTGGAGATGGACAACATTTTAAAAGCATACATAATATTAAATATTTTTATTTAAACCAACACAAAAGAATTTAAATTTCAGAATAGGTATTGCCTATTGAATGAGCTAGCTACAAGCTCTATTTAATTTTTCTTTGGCTAACAAACGAGATAAACCATCTAGCCAGTAACCATTAGAGGGCCGACTAGCCATTGCCCATGCCTAAAATCTTGATTTTCTTCTATTTAAACCCCTTTGTCATCATTCATTTGCTTTAACTTCCTCCATAAGCTTTTGTCCCAAATCTTCTACTTCATTTTTTTTCTTTTCTTCATTCTATTCACTTCCAATCATTACAAAATAATAGTAGATTTGTGGCAAGATTTGAGACCAATCTTCATGATTTTTGTCAAATTTCTAATAAATTGACAAGTTTTTGCTTTTGCCACATTTCATGCTCTAGTCTTCCTTCTCCATCGTCTACATCCCACTTCAACCAAGTTGCGAATGACGTCACATCTTCTAAGTATTATCCTCCACGCCTCCTTCCACATCTCCTCCCATGCCATGCCAACCATCCCTCCCATACACAACCCATTCATTGCCCCCCTCCCTACTTCCATTCACCCCACACTACCCACCTATCTTCTCCAGCCATCCCCATCTGCCCCATCCCACTTCACCTACCACCCCTAACCTCCAAATTTAATGTTTTCAAGATAAATAATTTAGAAGTTTTAATGTTTGTATCAGTAAGAGGAGGGATTTTCTTACGTACGGAGTGAAGGGGTCGGCGGCGGTCGGACTGGGGACGGACGGCGGCGGTCGGACAGGGGTCGGCGGGGGGTCGGAATGGGGTCGGAGGCCGGAGTTCCTTCGTCGGGGGCTGATCGGACGAGCGGAGGAGCGATATGAGCGAGCGGCCGAGAGAGAGAAGGAAACAGCGAAAATGAAATGAGCGGAGCGAGGGGGCTCGTATTAGGGCTTTTACCGGCGGTTTTCCGGCGGTTTAGACCGCCGGTAAAAAATCACTTATCACCGTCGATTAAGACCGCCGGAAAACCGCCGGTTAATGTTGAAATCCGGCGGTTTACCGGCGGTTTAGACACCGTCGGTAATACCGACGGTGTATCGTAGCTAAGCCGTCGATTAAGCCGTCGTTGGCGTCCGACGGCGTAACCGCCGGCGTAGCCGTCGGTAATACCGACGGCCTCTAAACCGCCGGTTCAAACCGCCGGTTTTCACTGTTTTTCCTGTAGTGTGAGACTCACAATGGAGTCATAGACAACACTAGGCAAATTGAAGGTGGTAGCAACCACTTGTAGTGGTGATCATCCCATTGCTCTCTTCATATGTATTATCCCTTGAATGAATGAGTTTTTAGATCGCAGTCACCTATTTGAGGCGAGTTCATTTGTAGAAGGCCAAGTTCCTTTTGAGGTGAAACTCCATATTCCATTGAACTTTGTTTTCGGATATTTGGTCCTACACTTCGCATTCATACACTTTATACTGGGTAATTGTAATGAATTTAGCTTGTGAGCTGTATCATAATAGAGTAAGGTATTTTAGGTTATCCTTTCTTACAATAATAATGACACGACTCACCTTAAACTTGGTCAAGTTTACTCTCATGGTTCCTTAAAATTGTGGGACATTAGACATAAGGAAGCCTAGGATGTCAAGAATGGGATCAAACCCATTATTTATGGTTGAACCTTTTGCCATCAGACTTTGTCTAAAGAGTCTATAGTGGAGCTCTTTACATTATCTTAGCACATTTCACACCACACTTGCCTTAACTTAAGATTCAGGATTGGGGGGCAGCTACCCCATCTTCAAACATCACGCATCTAATTAAATTGACATTCTCACCATTATTACTTAGTAGCTTCTGTGATAGGCACATTCTTTAGGAATTTTAGGGCCAGGTTGTAGTTTGAAAATTTCTTTTTATGCATAGTATGATATAAAGTGATGATTTGATTTGGTGTTTTGTTTGTTTATTTGTTTGCTTTAATATGTGTTGTGGGTACTTGCCTTTAAGTACTTAGAATAGAAATATCTTCTTTGCATGCGACCATGCCCAAAGGGAGCAGTTAAATTAAATAAAAATATAACTCATTCTTGCTTGTCAGTGTTAGGATATATGTCCATCAGGGCCTAAAATATAGCTTGACACTAATTTGTGCCAGTCCTTCTATGATTATATATATAAATGCTTTATTATACTGATATTTATTTCGCAGGGGTAGTTTTATAATTTTTTAAATTTCTAATATTTAAGTTTAGTCAAGGAGAGTGATGGAGATATGTGAGATGATCTAGATGGAGAGTGAATGTTTATGTTCAACAATACCATTTTACTCAGGAGCATATGGATGGCTAAGTTGCTGTATAATGCCACCATTTTGAATTTTTTTTTTGACAAACACTATTTACATATTCACCACCACCATCAAATTGAAGAAGTTTTATAGGTTTTGGGAGTTTTCATTTAACAAAATGTTTGAAGTGAATAAATTTGTTACTTGCTTCAGATTTAAGATGCATAGGGATAAGATAAACCAAACAACATAGAGAAAAATTATCAACAAGTAGGACTAAGCTTTCAGGTGGAAGGTCTTTTAAATTTTTTTCTTCCCATGAAAATGTATAATTGCTTTCTTTCCCTCTATTTCCCCAATACTCATAGGATTGGAACCTTTATTATTATTATTATTATTATCACGTCCTAAGTGAGTTCTAAGTTGTTCAAATTAGTTTGTAGTGGAAAGTAACCATTATATTGCAAACTATCTGTTTTCAATTCGTTGGCTTTGAAAAATTATATTCTCCATCAGGTAATAAATTGTTTGGATCAAAGTAGAATTGCAATAAATTTTAATAAGTTTTGTGTGACTATATTCTAAAATTTATTTGGATTAATAATTGTTAAATTTAATTAAACTCAGATCAATTATTTGTTTATTATTTTAAAAATTTAAGGATTTATATAATTATGAATGTGGATCTAAAGTGAGTCCAAGCAATTATATTATTTTCCTGTGTATACCAAAACGAGTCGCTTGAATGAATTTTAGAGTTATGCACCAAAATATATGACTAGCAACCAAGTTAATAATTTTAGTTTGAGAAATTTTAAATAAACAACTACAATTGAAGTAACAAAAATTGCATCTTATTTGGAGCATTATAATTAAATAAATAAGTTTAGTTTAATATTATAATTTCATCCAACACTATGAAAATTTATGCATCTCGATCTTTCAAACCAAATGAAACAATATCATTCAGAACTTGATTACGAACTTCAAGCTTACAGGTTTTAGTAGTTTGGAATTGCTTAACTTTGAAGCAATCTTGCACCAAAATATATGACTACCAACCAAGTTAATAATTGTAGTTTGAGAAATTTTAAATAAACAATTACAATTGAAGTAACAAAAACTGCATCTTATTTGGAGCACTATAATGAAATAAATAAGTTTAGTTTAATATTATAATTTCATCCAACACTATGGAAAGTTATTTGTTGATCATATTAACTTCACATTCAGCTTGCTTTGATCTTTTATTAGTGATACATTCTTGTTTCATGCTATGAATTTCCATACTAAGGTTGGAATATCTTTGCACCTTCTGGGAATTGGAGGATGTATCATAATATAATATGTGTATGGTGCGCCATGCATAACCTGCAATCTTACTTTCTTAGTTGACATAATATATTTTTTGCATCATGTTATCTATTCTTATATCATGTTCTTATTACACACTTATTTATTAGTGGTTTGTCATCAAATTGAGAAGGTTATTTTCTTTATTTTCTTGAATGTTGGTTTATTTACCCATGTATTTTTCATTACTGCAGATTGCATGCTACTTAGGATATTTGCAGAAGACGAACGGTCATTAACATCGTTTAATTTATCGTTTATTCCAATTATCTGATTTCTTAAATATAAATTTGTCTGAATTAAGACTTCTATTTGAAGGTTAGTCATTCTTGATTATTTTATTTATTTATTTTTCCCTAAATGATTATGGCTATTTACTTTCAATTTATTATTGATTTTTTATGTAATAATTTTTTTTATTTTATTGTGCACTTTATTGTCTATTCACATTATAATTTTTTTCTTCATTTATTAAAAAATCAAAATGGCTGATAGTATAATTTATGTTAAATCTTATTTAGGTTTGACTTTTAAATCTGATTATTGTTTGTTTTGCTTTATATTATTTTACTGTGAATACTTAG
The DNA here is from genome assembly GCA_016618105.1 of Dendrobium huoshanense. NCBI lineage: Eukaryota > Viridiplantae > Streptophyta > Magnoliopsida > Asparagales > Orchidaceae > Dendrobium > Dendrobium huoshanense. Next base: position 65,946,049 of record CM028351.1, read on the forward strand.
TCCTATCTACATGAACTCCTCTTATTGTTAAGCTTATAATAATCGATTGATTTTTTTTTTTCTTTAATTTTCTAAAATTGCAAACTATGAAGTTGTCCCATTCCAACTAATGTTGATGAGTCATTTTCATTTTATTTATATATATTTTTTACAATTATGGATATCTATTAATATTGTTGACAAATTTTTTAGATATATATTTTTATGGAAGATCAAAGAAAAAAAGATTATGACAAGCAAAGATATGCTAAACTGTCTGCTGACAAAAAACGGACAAAAATTCAAGCTAACAATTTAGCTAAAAAAAGCAGAAAGCAATTTTCTAATTTAGAAATTGCTTGTTTGCCATCATCGTCAAATTCTACAGGTTCATTTTTATCAAACTTCAATAATTATCTTATATCGATTTCATAGTTATGAATGTTTAATATATTTTATCTTTGAACACACAGATATTGAAGTATCAAATATGAACGATGTTATTATAGATTATGAATCAAGTATGTCAGAATTACATTTTCTCGAACACCCACGTTCATGCATTTACTGTAATGCAAAGATATTTCAATTTGAGCCACCAACCTTTTGTTGTTATAATGGTGAAGTTCAGCTTGCTCCGACAAAAGTTAATGAAGAACTTTATGAATTATTTACTTCTTGTTCATCTAATTCGAATGAATTCAGAAGTAAGATTAGAGCATATAATAGTATATTCGCATTCACATCCTTCGGAGCTCATATAGATAACAATTTAGCAAATGCAAGATAAGGGATTTATACATTTAAAGCACAATGACAAATCTATCATAGTTTACCTCCAATTACAAAAAGCTCAAATGGTCCATGCTACTTCCAATTATATATTTATGATACTGATGCTGAAACAAAGAATCGATTGAATGTTCTTGAAGATTTAAATCTTTCAGAGGGATTAGTAAAGAAATTAATGGACATACTTTCTGGAAATCTGTACGCTCAATTCTTCATATCTTTAAGTAATAGAGGTATATTGGAAAACCTTCAAATACATATTAGATCTGATGTAAGAGTAGATCAAAGAGTTTATAATGCTCCAACTATGTCACAAGTAGCAGCAATATGGATTGAGGGCAAGAGCACAGATTTCATTGAACGTGATATCATATTAACTTCACATTCAGGAACATATCGAAAGATCAAGCATTATTTTGGATGTTACGACCCTTTACAATATCCTATTCTATTTCCAAATGGAGAGGTTGGATGGCATCAAAACATAGATCGAACTTCTAAGTTTGAAAGAATAAATGAACAAACTCCAACTATAAGGTCGTCCTTAATAGAGGAAGAGCTATTTAACCAAGAAGAAAATGGTATGTTATTAAGTGTATTATTTTAATATATAATATAGATAGAATTATTTAAATATCAATTAATGTTTTTTAATTTTTAAAATTTGCAGGCCTTAAGAAGTCATCAAAAAAAAGAGTTTCATGCAGGGAATATTATAGTTACAAACTTCAAATTCGAGAGAATGATAAATCAATTATTTTGTATGTTGGACGATTACTTCATCAATATGTTGTTGATATGTATGTGAAGATTGAAACAAGCCGACTAGATTTTTTCTGCCAAAATCAACAGACAATACGATCTTATTTATATAAAGGGATTATCGATAGTGTAGCAGCTGGAGAAACACTAACTAATAATACTGGACAAAAAGTTATACTTCCACCATCATTCATTGGCGGACCTCGTGATATGAGGCGAAGATATTTAGATGCAATGGCTCTATGTCAACGCTTTGGAAAATCAGACTTATTCATAACAATGACATGTAATCCTGATTGGAAAGAAATTCAAAATGAGTTAAAGCCTGGTCAAATGGCACAGGATCGACCTGACCTAACAACGCGTATATTTAGGTCTAAATTACAAGATTTAAAGGATCAGTTATTCAAGAAATCTATTTTTGGAGGTGTAGCTGCTCATGTATATGTTATAGAATTTCAGAAAAGAGGGCTTCCATATGCTCATTTCTTAATTATCTTGAAGACTGCATTTAAGATAACAGTTACAGTACAGTTTGATAGAATTGTATCTGCATAATTACCTGATCCTTCAAAATATAAGAGGCTACACGAATTGGTTGTTAAGCATATGATGCATGGTCCATGTGGAAACTTAAACAAAAATAATGCTTGTATGAAAAAAGGATTATGTAAGAATAAATATCCCAGATCTTTCTCAAGTCAAACTATAGTTGAAGATGACTCATATCCAATTTATCGGAGAAGAAATGATGGTCAACAAGTAAAAGTCAGAAATAAATATTTGGATAATCGTTGGGTTATTCCTTATAATCCATATTTATTATCTAGATATAATTGTCATATAAATGTTGAGATATGTTCTGATATTAAAGCAGTAAAATATATTTATAAATATATTTACAAGGGGCATGATAAGATTTCAGTGTCAATTTCACAAAAAAATGGAGAACAACCTTTTGATGAGATTCAGCAATATCAAGATGGCAGATGAGTATCAGCACCAGAAGCATTATGGAGAATATTTGAATTTGACTTAAATGAGATGTATCCATCAGTGTGTAATTTACAACTACATTTAGAAGATCAGCAATCCGTTTATTATAAAGATAATCAAAATTTGGTTGATATCTTAAAAAGAAATGCTGGAAAAAAATCTATGTTGACCGAGTTTTTTCATCTGAATAAAAGTGATTTAGAGGCAAAGAAATACCTTTACAGAGAAATTCCTGAAAAATATGTGTGGGATAAAACAAAAAAAATATGGAAGCGAAGACAAAGATATGATCAAATAGGTCGTATAAACACAACAAATCCATCAGATGGTGAAAGATATTATCTCAGAATTTTATTAAATCATGTATATGGACCAACCTCATTCTCTGATTTATTACAAGTTTATGGAAATCAATGTTCTACTTTCAAAGAAGCTGCGGAGAAGCATGGTCTCCTAGAAACAGATCATTATATATCAGATTGTTTAGATGATGCGTCCAATTATCAAATGTCAAGTGCACTACGACAATTATTTTCTATTCTTCTTATTTACTGTGAGCCAACTAACGTTCTCCAATTATGGAATGATTACTACATGGATTTGTCTCACAACTATCAGACAAATAAGGAAATTTCTTCTAATGAATGCATCTCAAAAACATTATTAGATATAAATACATATCTCGAGAGAATGGGGAGGACTATTGATGATTTCGACTTGCCAAAATTGCCACCTATTGAAGAGGACTTTATTGATTATAATGATGAACTTCATAATAGAGAAATATTTGAAGAGCGACATGTTATTACTCTTGTTGAAGATATAGATATGGTACTCACTCTTAATATAGATCAGAGGAACGCATACCAAGAAATTATAAATCGTGTCGATAAGAAACAGAGTGGCATGTTTTTTATAGATGGGCCTGGAGGGACAGGTAAAACATATTTGTATCGTGCATTGCTTGCAACTTTAAGAAATAATGGACACTTAGCGATTGCAACAGCAACATCGGGAGTGGCTGCTTCAATATTGTCGGGAGGTCGAACAGCCCATTCAAAGTTCAAGATACCTATAAATTCAACAGAGACCATTTTGTGTTCAATTAAAAAACAAAGTGGACTTGCTCAGTTACTTAAAAAAGCAAGTATTTTAATTTGGGATGAGGCTCCTATGGTTAAACGAACAGCTATTGAATCTTTGGATAGGACTTTGAAAGATATTATGAATAATTCTGTTTGTTTTGGTGGTAAAGTGATTGTATTTGGAGGTGACTTCCGTCAAGTATTGCCAGTGGTTAGATGTGCATCAAGATTAGAGACTATTAACTATAGCATGGTTAAGTCATACTTATGGTCAGATATGGAAGTTTTCAGTTTAAGAGAGAATATGCGAGCTAGGACAGATCAATTATTTTGTGATTTCATTCTTAGAATTGGAAATGGAGATGAAGAGGAAAATGAAGATGGCCTCGTGCATATTCCAGATGAGATGTTATATCCAAGATATTAAATTGTATATCAATATAAAAAAAATTAACAAAAATACATAAAGATTTTAAGTGAAATTTTGGCAAAAGAATTTAATAATTATATATTCTTTTAATTTCTCATTCTTTTAACTTTTAAATTATTATATTTGCTTGAATCAAATCTTTTTTTCTCTTTCATAGCAACTCAAATAAACTCGAGTTTGATTAATTAATCAAGTTCAATCTCAAGCCAGAGGTTACTCAATAGAGCCTCTTCTCTATTGTTGGATTTCCTCTCACCTGCTAAGGTTGTGTTGGTAAATTGTAGTCTTTCAAATAATTATAATAAAAATAGTTTGGTATTGCATTATTTTTCTTTTTATTTTTTGCTCATTTTAGCTCTCAATATTTGACTTATATTTTACATACCATTTCTCAGCTTTCAAGTTCTAGAAAACTAGGTGATCACATAAGAAAAAAAACTATATAATATGCATATACTATAGTATATTTGGATAAATATGAATATTTCATAATTTTCTGAATAGAGTATATATACATTAAAATGATAAATTTACAGATAATGCAAATATTAGTTATGCTCAACATATATCACATTGATAATATATTTATTCACTAACTTAATCAACGTTTTAAAATAAACAGGGTTGAAAAAAAGAATTCAACCCTTTATTTAATTAATTAATTCAATTATTCTAGATATAATAGTTTTAATTAAAAAATTGATTAAAAGAAGAATTCTCAACTCTTCATATTCCGTATTATTTAAAGCCTTCAAAGGGACTATTAATGCAATTGAAACACTTCACAACATATCTTGTGGAATAACAATCATCAATTTAAAGCTTTTATTAGATTTATAAATTCCTATTTTTCATTTGTGTATTTCTAGAATACTATCTAAGATATTAATTTAATTTAATGAAGGGGCGTTTACACTGCTGAGCCGTTAAAAAAAATATTAACATTTTCTTGTTCAATTTTCAATTAAAGCAATGGTTTCTAATTCATCATAGCACTCGCTGCCAAACGGTCCTCAAATTAAATACTTCCCCTTCGGCTTCACGATCACAGTGGAGCATTTTCCAAATCATGTGAGAGTTTCACTTCTCTAATCTAATAAAGAAAAAAAAAAACCTAGGCGAACACAGCGACACTTCCACTCTCCCTTTCGCTATTCTGCCTATTCCTCGCTTACAGTCTTCCTCCCTCCCCGAAAGCCCTCCCGCTCGCGTAAGAACCAAGCTTGGTGTGAGGTCGCCGCCGCTCTGCCGTCTTCGCCAAAAAAGTTGGAGAATCCACCATTTGTGTTTCTTTTCCTGCTTATTTTTCGGGTTGAATATGCCATTTTCTCATTCATTTATTTCCCTATCTCTTCTCTTCTCCATTTTCTCAAAAGTTGTTTATTTTTGGACTTTTTTTTTTTCATTGATTGCTTTCTAGTGAATCATAAGAGTTTGATAAAGTTTCAAGCAAAGCTTTTCCACTAAATCGCCATGAAGGTAATGATCTTTTTCTATAACTTGAATGCATGAGCTTTGTGCATCCAAAACAAAAAACAAAAAAACTTTGTGCGTCTATGAGTATGTGCATAAATTTCCATTATTTATTTATTGAATATTTTGATTTTTATGCTCTTTCCCTCTTTGTCAAATTTGAATGCATGATTTAATTTTTTTAAATTATGATTATTGTCCATTGATAGGGCCAATGCTCAACAACCAAAGCTCTTTGTGAGAATGATGGTTATTCTTATTTTTAATAAAGGTCTTGATCTTTATGGTCTAATTGTTGGCATCATGCATTTCTCTTCTCGAGCAGGTCAATCCTGCATGCACTAAGAAATGAAGTTTTTAAAGTTAGCTTTTCATTCTTCTTGAATGCTTTTTTATATTGATTCATGACAGTATGTTACGTTGAAATATTTAATTTATTTTTGAATTATATTATGATTGTAGTGAGATATTAATGATCATCGTCAATTTTTTTTTTTTTTTGGTTAAAACCCTCTTATGGATGAGATTAGTTGGCATGTATAGCTCACTAAATTCTTTCTAAAGATGCATCTTTTAGAATCAATGTAAAAAAATTTTATTTCTAATAAATAATATTAATATTTTGTTTAGAAAATGTCGACCGGATGTAAATCTATTATTTCCTTTTTTTATTCATGGTAACATATTTGTCTTATTCAAGTGGTATGGTATATTTGTTTTAATTTAATCTTCTAATGGATATTATATTGATGTCAAAATATTAATTGATTAATAATCCATGCATTACACATTAACACACTTCTTAATTTTAACCAAGCACACTTTTAATTAGTATTTCTGCATAATAATAAAGATTAATAGTCTTATTGATTATGCATGAATCATATGTACATATACAAATATTATATGTAATATTCATAAAGCATTTACATATAGCATGTCATGAATTAATTTTTTAATTTTATAGCATCATTTATGTATTTATTAAATTTTTATTCGCGTGCATCATGTACATCTGCGTTTTTTTGGAAACTAATCAAACCATCTTGGTAGCTTGCATTATGTCATTACCATTGGAGTCTGTATATTTCTTTGATTTCTTCTACCAGTAGAAGTTTATTTTATAGAATATGAAATAAATTTGAATCGTCATATTCTTTTGGTTCGTATTAATGCAATGTATGAGGGTTACAATAAGAAACATGATGCTTTCATCACTCAAATTTACTCAAATTTATTTATACTGCTATATAAAAGTGGCTTGGGATTCCACCCATAGCAAATCCTCGTCATTCATTTATAAACATAAAATTAAATCTATACCATTCATCTATGACTCTTCATATTATTTATTTTTTGGTTCATCCATAACATTTTTTCAATCGTTAATAACTTTAATTTTACATCAAAACACGAACATCTCAGTAGCTTCATTCGAACGTTTCATCAAATAATTTCACTGAAGCGTTTCAGTGTTTCGATTCTCATTGGCTCTGTACTGAAGAAACACTAGCCAAGCCTTTACAGCCGAGCATTTCATACCCGCCTATTTCACTTCCCATTGCCTCACCCTATGAACATTTGATCTCCTCAAAATTCCAATTTCGAGGAGCGTTTAGAACGGTTATCTGATAACAAAATAAAAATGAATGAAGAGAAACTTACACCCACTATCGCTGTGCAATTCTTCCCGCTAATCTCCCTCTCTCCCTTTCGCTAATCTTCGACGTCTATCTCTTCTCGCGTTCGGCCTTCCCTCGTAGCCTAAGTCCTGCCTGCATGAGGCCGCCGCTGCCCTACCAACCTCGCTGAAAAAGGTTTGAGATTCCAACTCATATGTTCTTCTTTTGATACTAACGATCAAGGTATTAATAAAAAACAGTCTTCCGATGGAACTTCACGTGAAGAGTTTTGAACGAGTCACTAAAGAAGCTTGGATTTCTTCGATTGTTAAGCTGTAATGGTTCACCTCTACCTTACCTCTTTCCTCGATCTTTCTACTTCTCTCTTCGTCATCTTAGTCTTCCTCCCTTTGCCAAGCTAAGAGACTGGAAGATAAAGAAATATAAATCCTCAATTCGTTCTCAATTAGCTTGATTTCTACATGTTTCCAGATCAGGCTTAAGGAGCTGATCGATTCAATGTTATTTTCTATATTTTGTTGTGGTTTAAGTCATCCATAGTTTAGAGATAAGGGATTGGGATTGGGAATTTTTTTTCTTTTCTTGTGGACGCGACGTTCTTTCAGGGCTTGGGGTTTCGAGGGGCTGGCGATGTTGGCGGTACGACCGTGGAGAAGAAACCCCAACATCGGCACAACAATTCCATGGATGGGGCGACTTCTTCATTCGAAGTAGAGTCTCCGTCGTTGCAGTCAGACTACGCGAATAGCGGCGGATGAGTTTGCAGAGCTTGCTCTGATCGACCTGAAGAGCCAAATGGCTTGATTTTTCCCCAATCCTTTATTTGAGCTCTGCATGATTATGTGATGATTAGGAGTTCTGATAATTGTTGGAATTGATCTTTTATTGAGCTCTATACGATTTTGACAACCAGACTTTGAGTGCTTTTAGTTGGATATCGGTTCTTTATTCAGGGAAGGTGAAAATCCGATTTGTAGATTGGATGCTTCAATTTATGATTTGGATTTTGATTTTCTCAGTTGGAGTTTCTTATATGAGAAACCCATTCGGTGTTATTCAAGATTGAATACGTGAACTATGGCTACTTTTTATTTTTTTATTTATTTATTTTTGTAATATGCTTATGATGTGGTGTTTATGAGAGCTAGATATCTCCTTTAATTTTTGATTCCTTGATCAGTTTGCTTTATTTATTAGGTTGTAAGCATATCTATTTAGTTTCATTGGATTTTTTATTCTCTATTCAACACATAATTTGTTCTTTTTGTCCAACAATTATCGTGGTTTTAAGTTTTCTTCTATTGCCATTATTTACTTGTGTTTTAGGGGCTGCCCAGTTTGCTTCTTGATTTTCTTCCATTGCCATTGTTTATTTTTGTTAGACATGTTAACTTGTTTCCTTCCTGGTTTTACACTGAGAAGAGTTCATATTCTTTGCTTTCTCCTCTTCACGATTGTGCTATTATAACTAGATACATGATATTGTGGTTGTGAATGTTTTATTACTTGTTGTTTGTTTCTCTATTCTCTTGCTTTGGCATTATAACAAAAATCATTTAATGCTACTTTTGCTCAGTTTGTGATTGGGAAATTGCTGATTAGGTTGTAATCCAAGATTGTTTCATAGAGGACTTATAATTTTTTAGCTAAATGAATGGGATGCGAGAAACTGTCAATTTTAGATTATGAAACTATGAATTAGAGTTATAAGGAGCTTGTGCTTATCTTGATTCAAAAGGTTTTAGGTCAATTGATCTTTACATATCACCTAATCAACTTGATCATGTTTGATGAAGTTTGTTTTAATTGAGGATGACTGAATCATTGGGGTTACTCTTGCCAAAAAAAAGTTTTCATAACTTGGTGGTATGAATTACAGAAGGCTCTAAAAAAGAGGAGAATGTCAAATGCTACTCAAAGGAAAGCTCAAAGATCTTTTTTGCATGTTATATATAATTGGCTCGACAAACCATATTTATGGGAAAATTTGTAATAATCCATATTTTAGCCAAGTTATATTTTTTTTTCAGGAGCCATTATAAGTCTAAATTACAAATCATATTCTTCATAACATAGAAATTTTGTGCTCTAATTATAATATTTTTTCCTTGACTTTTAGGCTTTGGTTCAATTATTTAAGAATTTGACACATATTGATACCTGTGTGATTTTTAGGTCCGTCAGGTGTCCATTTTGTAAACCAATTTCACCAAAGTTTTCTAAACATGATAAGTAATTTTATTAATATTTTTATAGTTTTTAGAGCTCCAAAATTAAAGATATAAAATAATTTATATGAATTTTATGCTAAAAACTACACAATAGATATAATTATCTTCACGTCCTTAAAATATTTTATTATAAAAAAATCTTTTTCCATTAACTGAAATCCGTTAAAATCCTTTATCTTCCTATTCATTTGACTAACAGTGACATAAACGAAAGTTATAAGAGAAAGGAGAGGGGAGTAAAAGGAAATCTTAGAGTTTTAAGGCCATATAACAATTTTTATCAGTCGACCCTAGTGTAAAAGTTACTCGTCTCATTTTAAGAAATCATTATCTTATTTTTTTATTTCAATAATTTTGTTTATTTTATATTGAGTAGGGGTGTCAATTTCGGGTCACGGGTCGGGTTCGTGTCGAACCCGAAATTGACCCGGCACCAATCGGGTCAACCCGACCCGTTTTTGCAAATTTTCCCTCTCATGCTTGATCTAAATTAGGAAGTCATTATGGTGATTTTGAAATCATCATAATGAGGGGGAAATTATGAGGGGGGGGGGGGGGGGGGGGGGCGGCGAAAAAGGGGAAAGGGGGCGGCTAGGTGGCGGGTTGTGGCTAGGTAGGTGGGTGGGATTTAGGCGGTGGAGCTAAAAGATGAATTGGGTGGAGGAGGTTGAGCCACCGGTGGTGGGGAGGTTGGAAGGGGTTGTGGATGGATTGGGGTAGAAAAGAGATGAAAGAAAAATACAAATAAGATAAAAGTAAACTAATGAACTTACAAAGAGATCGTAAAATCACGAACCTTGGACTCCTCCAAAGATTGACGGGTATTGCTTTCACCCACCTAGGGTCTCTCCTCTCATGAACTCACTTAGAGATCAAGCAAAGAAAAATAAGATTTCATTTCAATATTCATCATTCAGTACAATGCATGAGGCCTTCTATAAATAAGCCTAAATAAAATAAAAACTAAAAGACATAAATGCCCTCGGGGCTACAATATCAAATGACCACCCATAAGGGTAAAACAATAAAAACTGAAAAATAAAATAAATTCTACATAAAATGACTCAAAATATAAGCTCCTGATCGTGGATGTCGATCTCCAGTGTTTGCGATGGTATACGTGTCAAAATCTCTGACGATGTTCTCATCATTCTCCCAAGGTGGGAGAAAACTCGACCCCATCGAGTAATCATCTATGGAGCTCTCGTACCACTCTACCCACTCGCTGCAGCTCGTCACGATCAACCCATGTGTTCTTCGTCTCCGGTTTCCCTGCCCATTTAACTAGATACCTTGGTTGACCACCGTCTCTAGTGGAATTGAGTTCATCACTAAGTATTATCTCAATCTTCTCTATATTGGATAAATTAGGTAATTTTTGGAGTGGAGTTAGGATGGGGTTCTCACTAGGTGGGTTCACACAAGGCTCATTATTTAGTGGATTAGGAGGGTTACACTCTGGACCCTCGAAGACTACAAGATCTTCGATGTTAAACATAGAATTAATGTTAAAACCTTCAGGAAGGTCTAACACATAAGCATTACTATTTATTTTTGCTATTGTTTGAAAGGTCCAGTGCTTCTAGCATGTAACTTTTTTAATGATTTCTTGTGGGAATTGATTCAGACGAATCTGAACCATTACAAAATCTCTAAGATCAAATTCTTTGAAATGTCTCTTGAGATCAGTAGTAAGTTTATAATTGACATTGCTTTGAATAATCTTTTTATTAATATCCTTATGCAGTTCTTGAACATGAGATGCAAATGTGGATGCAAAAGAACCAGTATGCATAAAGAATGACAAGAATCATGAGCTCACACAAAAGATTTTAAATAGAGACAATTTCAATAGGAAACAAACACACAAACACACATAAATGGAATAAAGATGGAAGAGTCATGAAAATGAGGGGATCTAAAGTGTGGTCTAAGGGAACTGGTGTAGGGGAAGCAATAAAAATATCCTTAGCTACTAGGGCATTTCTATAGGTAGTTTCAGTTAGAGTCGTAGGCAGTCTCCTAGTGGTAGTAGTGTAATCGAGCAAATTCATCCAACTAGGAGAGAGATGGTCCTTAACATGGTAGGAAGAGGTTATAATGGGCAAAATGAATGAATCATGAACAAGATAAGATGATGGGTCCTGTCTCACATCAATAAGGGGATAGCCCAAAGAGTCATCAGTAGGTATGGGACTCATAAGATGGGGAAGAGTTCCGAGGACATATGTGGGTACAACAGTTTGAGAGGAATCAAGAAGGTATGGGCTATCGCTCTGCCGAATATTAAAGTTGGTACAAGGAACGGTGAGGTAAGTCAAATCAGGAAAGACACACTCTGCAAAATATAAATCTAAATGAGCAGCTCTAAAATTAGACTCTAATAAAACAAGAGGAGAATCATTGTTCAAATCAGGCTCAGAAACTTTCAGACTCAAAGTACTGTCTTCCAAAATCATATTATGATTATCAATAGAATTAGGTTTGGTTGAACCCTAAGATTAATGGATTCATGGTCAATGAAATCGAGAGTTAAATTAGATATTAAATTCAGCTGCACCACTTTTAACTCAAGATTATCCTCATCGCCATCAGAAATATTCAAAATTAAATCATAATTATTTGAATTTAACTTTAAAGTGTTCAAGGTCAGATAAACTTCTTTTGAGATCAACTTAATATCATCAAGGCAGACCTTATCCAAAGGGGTGTTCTTGAGGAGACTAAGATCAGGAAGGGCAAAGGTATTAATGTTTAAAGGTTCTAGATCTCCTAGATCAGGGTTTAAGTCATGCCGGGAGTCTGGCTCAATCACTTCAGTTTCATCCTCAAAGAAGTCATTGTAATCAATAATATCATTAATATCCATGAAATGGGTGTACTCAGTCTTAGGTTCATGAAGCTTCTTCTTTGTCATGCTTCTTTTAGGTACAATCACACTTGTAGGGTCAAAAGTTGGAGATGCCAAATGTTCGGTAGCCTTAGAATCCTTATTGATTTTAGAGGTAGTAGAGCTACTCATGTGGCGAGGTGAATCAGGCTTCCACCATGCAGAGAGGATGCGTGTTCAGATAAAGTTGATTGAGATGGCTAGGAGTCGGCCCAATTGGGGAGTCATATGGGACCAATCCAACAGAAGACCCAATAGAGGGTCGACCATCAAGGCTAGAAGAAAACCTACAAGGAGGGGCAGCAACCCTGATGTTACTAAAAGATAGGTGGTCTCGACCACAGTAATGTCCATGGTTTGTTCCAACAAAATAGGTAGGGTGGTGCTCTAAATGGCGGTCACTAGGAGAGGGTTGGTATTTTAAATTAAGTTATCGCCTCATGTCTTTACAAGTAGGGTACTCACCACGAGACTCTTTATGATCTTCCAATCTTATCCAAAATTGAACAGCTTAACCTTTGAGGTGAGACTTAGCGATGTTAAACTGGCGAGACTCAGGGATATGGCGTGATTCAAAATAGTCCTCTAATTCTGTAACCCATTCCCTAAAGTAGTGAGGTCCGAGGAACCTTCAAAGGTGGGTAGACGGTAAGGTGACTCCAAGTGAGGTCGTTGAGGCTTAGGCTCAGGTCAAGGTTGATAAACCGAGTGGAGCATTTTTCGACTAGAACGTGTCATTATATCAATTGTTTTCTTAATATTTGGAAGAAAAAAAATTGTCCAAGGGTCAGTTTTTCTTACTTCATTTGGTACATGTTAGATGTCCTTTGATGCCATTTACCATTAATGTGAAACGACAATTAGCTCAAGCAAGGATATAATCAAGAAGGAAAAGTTCAATTTTTTTTTTTTTTTTTTTTTTTTTGCATAGAGGAATTGAGATATGCAATGGACAATACCTCAAATCCACGGATCTTATTGTTGACACGTTCAACGAGCTCATGAAAAAACTTAAGTAGATCAGAAGAGTTCTTCATGTCCTGTTATTTAATCAGAAAAATAATGATGCAAACAAAAATATATCGAAGATAATTGTTCAGATAAATTCTCTTATCCATACAGACAGATAGAGGGATTGAAATGCTTCCAACTGACTATATACAAACAAAACAATTTTCCAAAGCAGGTTGAATGAAGCTAGAACAAAAAACAGATGGATTTAAATACATGCCACTAAATACTCCACTATTTGCATATCTAATATCTAAAATTTAATATTTACTTAGACAAACAACAACAACAATAACATCAAGCCTTTGTCCCACTACGTGGGATTGGCTACATGAATCTTTTTTCTCCATTATGTCATGTTAAAAGTCAAATTCTCATTTAAATCTAATAAAAAAGATCATTTCTAATATTTTCTAATCAAGTCTGTTTAGGTCTATCTCTACCTTTCTTAACATAAGTCAAATCTAATACCTCTACTTTCCTAACCGGATCATCAAAAGGCCGCCGTTTTATGTGAATATTTACTTAGACAAAATTTAAAATAATTCTAACACTTCAATTTTACCACCCCATTACCTGTCTCCATCCCTGTTCAATTTCCCCAAACTCCCTAAAGAGGTAGCACATCTCACAGAGTCCTCTCCCGCATTTTCGATCGAGCCCCAAACTAATCTTAAAATTAAGAGTCGCAAGTTTTGTTTGGAATTTGATTATGTTGATCAATCGGGTTATATTGTTTCTTTGGATCTCAATTCAGTCTATTGAGCTTGCTGTGGTCCTCCCCCTGAATTTTTTTTTTCTATACAGCGCCCCGGTGCTGTGTACCCAAGCACCTCGACGCTGCACATTTTTGTCGAAAAAATATAGAGAAGCGGAGTATTACGTCGCTTCAAACCTCGGGGCTGGCAGGGGGCATTACGGTGTTCTAGACCCGGTGTTGTGGCGTTGTAGTGCAGGCTGCAATTAGAGAGTGGGAGTTCCGCAACACTCCAACTTGGAGCTACAGTGCTGCGAGGCCGGTTGGACAATTTTCTTTCTTATTTTTCATTAAGGGATGTGTCCCTTAGGGGTTTCTATTGTATATATTTTTAATACTTATAACACATGAAAACTCTTAATCTTATTCGAAGGAAAGAAACCTATTGAATGCATATGAATATTAAATACAAAATAAAAGGATTATGAGAGCATTAAAAGGTAGGGGTGTCAAATTTGGGTCATGGGTCGGGTTCGGGTCATACCCGAAATTGACCCGACACTATTCGGGTCAACCTGAACCTGACCCATTTTTTCAAACATGTCGGTTTTTCTGACCTAAACCCGACCCACTTCGAGTCTGGATCAACCCGACACGACCCGAATGACCTGGGACCGACCAAAAATTGCTACTTTTCTGGTCAAATAACGGGTCAATCTCCGATTTCTGGGTAAAAAACGGGTCAATCAATCTAGGGTTTTCGAGTCAAAAATAGGTTTTCGGGCCAATTTCAGGTTAGGGGTGTCAATTCGGGTCAACCCGCCGGGTTCGGGTCGAACCCGACCCGACCCGTATCTAAACGGGTCAACCCGAACCCGACCCGTTTTTACAAACGGGTCGGACATTTCAACCCGGACCCGACCCGGCCAGGTTGCCGGGTTGACCCGACCCGACCCGCGACCCGGCAGCGTTCTTCCAATCTCTTTTTTTTTTTTTTTTTTTTTAATTTGACAAACGTGCTCTCAAAATTGATCCCACCTTGAAGCGACTGGAGACGGACGGCTGTGCAGAAACTTGATAAAGTTGCAACAACTGGTGTTGATAGCTTCCTTCATCTTGTAAAACACGCAAAGCAGGAGCATCAGGCATCAGATTTTTTTTTTTTTTTTTTTGATAAAGGAGCTTCAGAGATTCAGAAGCAGCAGCTTGAGCTGCACGGAGCTCGGAGCACGTGAACAGGATCCTTGCCTAAAAAGTAAAAATGATCTCATTGGGCGGAGCAAGGATAAGGAGCTTGAGTGGCTGAGTAATCCATCAAATGACTACGAATTTGCCGCATGCCTTTCTCTCTCTACTATTATAACAGAAGACTTTTCCTATCCCAACAGTGGCAGGTGGGCCCCAAATCATTCTCTCTTCCTCTCTCTAACTCTGAATTTATTTAATTATTTAATTATTTTATTTTATTTAAGTCGGCTTTGAAGGGCTCGAGGAGAAGCTTTGAGAAGCCCAAAGCGCTGCTTTCTATTTTCGCCAAATGAGCATCGGGGAGCTCATTTAAACATAAACATTTCTTTATTTTTTTTAAATTAAACGGGTTTACGGGTTGACCCGGTAACCCGCCGGGTCAACCCGACCCGACCCGTTTGATTAAACGGGTCAAATTTGTGAACCCGAACCTGACCCGTTTATCAAACGGGTCGGGTTCAACCCGGATTTTCCGGGTCGGGTCCGGGTCGGGTTGTCGTGTCGTGTCAAATATTGACACCCCTATTTCAGGTTATCGGTTCAACCCGAACCCGACCCGATTTTTGAAATGGGTCGATTTGTTGAACTCGAACCCGACCCTTTTCGGGTCCGGGTTGACCCTAACTCGGAATTTTTGAGTTGGAATTTTAAAAATAAATACAAATATGATTGTGTTGCATTATAATTGTTATAAAACATAAAAAAACTCCTTGGAATTATATAAATTCATAATCATATGATTGTGTAGGGCTTTATTGCACAAGCATTAAATGTACATGAATATAAATTTTTAAAAAATAATATTATAAAATTTATTCTTATTTTTATTTAATTACATGCATGTATATATTCATTGATATTACTCACATAATTTTTTCTTTAATGAATTATTAATTTCTGGCACATTTGTAATTTAAAGTATAATATTTTAATATAATAATTTTAATGATAAAATTATTGTAAATATCTTCAGAATTACATAAAAGATGTATAATGTTAAATACTTAAAGTATAAATTACTTTTTTAGATATAACAAAGAAATTTATGAAAAACAATTTTTACAAGATAAAATAATTTATTTTGGCGTCATAAAACCGATCATTTCAAAGGTAAAAAAACTAAGTCCACGTGAGCAAGTTATCTAATATCTACCCTATAGCAGAATTAACATAAAATGAATAAACAGTAAATTTTCTTTCTAAAGTATAAATTATCTTTTTACATTTAACAAAGAAATAATTTCTTCTTGATATTTTCCTTTAATAAGTAAATAAAACATAACAGATCAAACAGTAAAAGAGGGCATCACTTAGTTTTCTTTCTAAGGAAGTTTTGCAAATCATGCAATTATGGGCATTTGCTTGTTAAGGAAACAATTGACATGGAAGAATTGATGAGAAGAATGTAATAGTGAATTGTGAATTCATAAAAATTGAGGCTACCTGCATCATGAATTAATCAGAAAAAAATATATTATTTGAGTTAAATATATAATATTAGCAAAGCATGAATATATTCTCCTGGCAATCATTATCATAAATTAAATAATCATATGATCTTGGGGCTTATTGAGTTGCGCTATAAACTTGTGATAATATTTAATATATATTTTTAATTTGAAGGTTAAATAAAATGAAGCATGAACGTGCAGTTGATAAGCAAAAAATTAATACATGAAAGATAGAAAAGTTATTAAAAAATAGAGAAGGAAACGAATAGAGAAGAATAAATCCTAAACCCTAAACAAGGAAACGAATAGAGAAGAGGCTCGGATCATCAATGGAAAACATTACGTAGAGAAAAATAAAATTTCTCATCTATCATTCTGATATAATCCTTGAAACTAAATATTTAGCAGCACTGGTTGCCTTCTCAACACATTCTTGATGCCTCATAAATACATAGAAAGTGAAACTTGCACACATAGAGACATAAAAAGCAATAGCATTATCTTCCAAACCAAAAATAAATTGTGATGAATACAACACAAATTTTGCCACAGGTCATTAAGTATATCCAACATTAGCGGGTTAAATTAGTAAGGTCATTAAGCAAATAATTGATAGCCAAACTTGTAAAAGCATATGCTTGTGAACATATATAGGTGTATATTAAAAAAGAGTAAGAATGTTAGAGAAGGGATATCATCAAATCCTTGATATTGAACATACAACAATATGAGATTGCAAGCTTGTGGCATACAAATTCATCCAGACCCTACCGCTGCAAAGAATCTTTCACAAAGTTGGAATATCCAAGTAAACAACTCCATATAAGTAGGTTCTTGAAGTAGCAGCAACATTGGTAGAAGAAGTACGATCATAAGTATTTAATAGCATTACAAGCAAAATGCTAGAGAAGCTTCATACCATCCTTGATGCCTCATTGCTAAAGTAGAGGAAGAATCCAACATGATCAAGTTGTCAATTGTTAGCAATAACTATCACTGCCTCTCCAAAAGAAATTCATCATCTAGTAGCTAGAGAAACATAACAAAGCTAAGAAACAATAATTGATAATGGATATGTTGTAACGACCAAAGCAGGAGAAGCTGGAGGGGATTTTATTAGTGAAGAGATTATTAGGGAGTTTGGCTCAACTGAAAGAGCTATGCTTCAAGAGCAAAGAGCAAGAATAAGTAGAAGAAGAAAAAGAAGAAGAAGAAGAAAAAGGCACGTATGACAATGAATCCATGATATAAAGTAGATGAGTTTTTCTTACACTTTAATTCCCATGCTGATGGGAGATGTGGTTGCCTGAGATGCTCCAGGCCACCCAAACATGCCATATTTTAGAAAATCTAGGGACATTTCATAGCCTCCAGATGCAGTCGATAGCTAAATTCTTAATCATCGCCATTGCTCTCAACATTTCACTCATGAAAAAGATAATCACAACACAGCTAAATGCTGTGAACGCCACCATTTTTAAAAAATGCCATATATAAGCATAAGTATGTAGTTATTATCTAAGCCTGTTTAAAATATGCTACCAATTCAATAGTGAAGCAAGAGTATGTAAAGAAAATAATTTGAATGAATTCACTTCTTCATCCAACCATAATAATTGAAGGGATATCAGGAAGCTTATCATGGCTAAATCAAGTGATAAAAATAACTATGAAATTTAGAAACTGTTCAACTTCAAGAAAAAAAAAACAAACAGAATGTATTTACTTATTGATTAATTGATTATATTAAAAAAGATTTGAGGAAGCAAAAATAAAGTGCACATGAATAAAAAATTTAAAATAAAAAAGAATATTATAAATATATAAAATTATAATATTAGGCTTAGTTGTATTATTTTTTATTCATAAGTGATTTAACGATATATATCAGATAATTAAATTTCACACAAATATGTTAAGAAGAAGAAGAGTTATTGAGAAAAGTTGCAATAGATAAAGAGTGAAAGTTGAGAGAAATCACGATAACCAATGAGCAAATAATTTATATCCTATAAATATGTGTTTTGGCTATCGATGGCATTTTGAGGTGACAAAAAAAAGCCTAAGTGTGATGATCGAATGGTTGTAATTATACCAAAAAACGCGCTGGATTTAGATGAAATTAAGCAATGGAGGAGAAGATGAAATGCTATGAGGCATTTGGGCATAGAAAATGGAATCAAAACATAATTAAAGATAGATTGACCTTAATATGCCCGTCAGAGATTTAGATGTTCATAATAGCTCTCAAGATTCTATGTTGGCTAATAATAATACGGAGAATTTTGAGGATAATGAGAGCATATTGGATATTAATGTTCTGTCATCTGCTTACCGTCTAGAAGGAAACAACAGGTTCTAGTGATGGAGCTCTAATTATCATAAATGAAACTCCCATTTTGTCCATTGAGCTAACTAAACAATAAAAATGAGGAGATTCAACAGAGAATCTAAGTAATCATGAGGAAAGTGAAGAAGATACCTTATCAAGTCATACCTCAGCTGAAGATGAGGCGCAACAAAATGCATTACTTGGAAAGTCTTATGGTGGATATAACTCTAATGGCATGAGGGAGAGTAGCTCTTATGGAAAAAGGCAATCAATAACCTGCTACTCTATCTAAAATGAAAACCTCCGAAGAGTTCTCGTCATGGCTTCCGATCCGACATGAGAAGAAAGCCGTAGCGGCGAACACACGAAGCAGATAAAAGAAATGAGAAGAATAAATGAAGGGGGGGACAACGGAATTCGAAGAGGCATATTAACGATATTGAAGTTAGAGAAGGTGAAGTACTGACCTAAATAATTTGAGAATAAAGATATGGAGAAACGGCGGAGTGAGGAAGAAGAAGATACGGAGAAACTGTGGAGAGAGTGGCAAGCCGAAGAGTTTCCCGCTGCTCCAAGCGACCGAAACGATGGCGATCGAGCTTCCTTTTTTCGATCCCTTTCATCTTCTCGCTATGAGTAACGACTACTCCTTCGGCTTACAGATTAATTAATGCATCATTATTCCATTAATGTAGCAATTTTATGTGAATAAATTTATTTCCCGCTGCTCCAAGCGACCGAAACGATGGCGATCGAGCTTCCTTTTTCCGATCCCTTTCATCTTCTCGCTATGAGTAACGACTACTCCTTCGGCTTACAGATTAATTAATGCATCATTATTCCATTAATGTAGCAATTTTATGTGAATAAATTTATAATTATTAATTAATTATAATTATAATAATTAAATGAATGGTTAGGAATTGATTTGAATAATTAAAATTAATTAAAATGATAGTTCCACTTTTAGCAAATCCTAGCCTTCCATTTTAACCACTCAAATTAAATCCTAGCCTTTCATATCAATTATTTTAATTATAATTGATTAATAATTGTACTTTAATTTTTTCATATGAAATATACTTTTGATCTTCCAAATAATTAATTATGAACAGTTATTTGTTTTAGCATGTAATTAATTTGCACTTTTGATCTTCAAATGGCTAATGAAAAGAGCCAAAACACCAATGATCATTTGGAAGGCTAAAATTTCAGTTGTATGAGAGCCAAAACGCCAAAAGTCATTTCAATTACCTCAGCCGTTTTTTGTCTTCCATGTTGGTTGTGGACTGTAGTGGTGTTGATTTATGCTGAGGTAATCCTTATTATTTATCTTGTTCCTCTATGTCTTCTTCTTCCTCTTCTTCTCTTTCAAGTTTATTCTCTACTCACTTCATTGAAATCATTTTTGTCGATATTTTCCAGGGAACTGTTGCCAGGAAGTTCGCAAGGCTTGGCATCGAGCAGTTTATATATTTTCCAAAACTCAACTTTTATTTTGCAACTTACAATGAATTTTCAGGTTTCTATTCTAACAAATCTGATTACGCCTCTTTCAAACCAATATTTTTTTTTTTATTTTCCATTGCAATCTTGTTTTTTTGCTTCTATCAAGTAGAAATTTTACTTAATCAAATTTTAATGAAATTGAAATTATTGCAATACCTACTATATTTATTATTTCTCCCGATTGAGACATTTATGAAAAAAAAAAAATCAGTTTTGCATAATTCATTTGGTAATTAGCAAAGTGTTTAAGAATTAACTTTGTTTTTCTTTTAATAATTGCTGGTTCCGCAAAACGGCTTGAAGAATATGATTAGTAATTAGTGAAATTGTGAGGAAGTTATTGCAATTGCTCTGAATGTTTTTTTACTCAACTTTGTTTGATCAAAAAGATATTACTTGTTCTTATTCGTGTTCTCTTTGTTTGAAGTTATTTTGGTCGGAGGAATTTATAAGCAAACAATTATGTGCATGTTCTTATTTTTGTTCTCTTTTTCCTCTTATTCTCATCTCCATTTATGAATGCTTCTCTTTTGGTTGTCTTCTAAATGGAGGAATTTAGCGGAAATAAATATTATTTACCTTCTAATTATATCTTGACTATTTGATTTAGGTGTTATTACAAGGAATTGGCCGTTTGATCAAGTAAATATGAAAATGTGTGTATTTCTTCTTACAATTTTCTACATAAAATTGAAGTGTTTCATGTTGTGTTCATTCTTCAAAATTTTTTGAATTTTTCTTAAAGCAAAACTTGTTCTCATCTTACAATTTTCCTTTATCTTACCTGTTCATATTAGGAGAATTTTTATTCTTTTTCCTCTAAACAATGTCCACTAAAGATTTCGACAAAGCTCTTTATACATGCAACTTCAATATCTTCTAAGAGATAAAAGACAAATGATAAAGACAACAACTAACTTATGACTTTCAAAATAATGACAGGAATAATCAGAAATTAACTCGAACCGAAATAACAAAAGACAAGAAAAGCCACTAAGGAATAATAATTTTGTATCCACTGGTTGCTTGAGGCAAGCAAGTTATCAAAAAACTTCATAACTATGACCTCACTCAATTAGAAATCCCACAAAAAATTTGACTGATACTATGAATAAAAAATATATCAAAAAGACAACTAGAAGCATATAAAAAATTCTTGCTTTCTTCACCAGACAATGAGGCAATTAATCATTGTCATAGGTAGAGAGGAAATTTTGTAAATGAATATAATTGATTTGTTACAAGAGAAAAAAATATTGATCACATATTAGATGTAAAAATATCGGAAGCGGATATATATATATATATATATATATATATATATATATATATATATATATATATATATATATATATATATATATATATATATATATATATATATATATATATATATATATATATATATATATATATATATATATATATATATATATATATATATTTTATTTGTTTTAGTCAGATTGGATTTTTCCCTCATTTTAGTTACCCTCTCTCGCTAGGGTTCGTGGCTCCGGGCGCCTTCGCCCGTTCGGTGGGAGTTTTTCTCTCCGGCGGCCTTTCGTTTTCCAGGGGAGTCCCTTCTTCTTTACTTATGTATTTTAGCGTGGCTATCTATTTTTCCTGGTTCCTTCGTTTTTTTGGCCGGCTGCGCCAGCATGCACTACAGGAAAAACAGTGAAAACCGGCGGTTTTTACCGGCGGTTAGCGTAAAATTACCGACGGTTTGTCAAATTACCGGCGGTCTAACGGCGGTTCAGTGACCGCCGGTAAAAACGGCGTAGGAAACAAATACCGACGGCCTTTTACCGGCGGTTTATTTTTGCGGCGGTTTTCCGGCGGCCCATACCGCCGGGGATCACCGGAATTTCAACCGTCGGTCTTTCGGCGGTTTGGCCGCCGGTAATGTAACCGCCGGAAAACCGCCGGTCATAGTACCGGCGGTGTTCCGGCGGTAAACCTGGCGTCGTCTGGTTCATTAGACCGCCGGACGGCGCCGTTAGACCGCCGGTACCTTACCGGCGGTTGACGGCGGTTATAGCCGTCGGTATTACCGACGGTTTAAACCGTCGTGCGTCCATCGTAGCACCGGCGGCTTAATAATAACACCGGCGGCTTTATCTTGCCCGTCCGGTATCGTAGTTTCCGGCGGCCAAACCGCCGGTTAGCCGCCGGAAACCTGTAGCACCTGAAAAAAAAAATTGACAGCATCCCCTCTATTTGAGGGAGGTTCACCCTAAAGTCTAAACCTGTAGAAAAAGCATATATATGTTGGGCAACACGCCGCTATATTCATCACAACCAGAAAATACAAAATTCATCACAACATTACAATCACAAATACACAAGATAGTTCATGTTAATGTTACAATCACAAGTTCAGAAGTTCCCAAGTTCTAATTAATACATTCATCAAACATAATAAACATCTAATCATCATCGGTATCCTCACTGTCTGCAGATGGCTGCTCCTGTTGGTCCTTCTTCCTTTGTTTTCCAGCTGTGTAGGATTGCAACCGTGCTTGCATTTCATTCTGAGCCTTCCTCATTTCTTCAATCTCTCTAGCTTGAACCCTTTTCATCTCTTCAATCTCTCTAGTAAGTGCTGTAACCCTCTCACTTACAGATTCTTCAGCTCCACTTGGATCATGAAATGCAGAGGTGTATGAACTGCCCTCAATAGCAAAAGCCTGTGAACCCATGCCATATACCCTCCCCCTCTGTCTTCCACCAACAACTTCTGACCATGTCTGATACTCAGAAATATGGGCCGATCCAGAAGATGATCCCTCGCCAGTGGACTGCCGACTTTCTCTAGCTCGTAAGAAATCATCCTGCGAGTTACAAATAGTTATATTAAAATAAATTTTTATTCTAAAAATCCAAAAAATTTTACTCACATGAGCCTTCTTAGACTTCTCATCAACCCACTGGTGGTCAGCTTGATGTTGATGAGTTCTTGTATGCAGCTCCAATGGTGTTGGCTCCCGACCCAGTTGCTCTTTCTGCAAATTTGATGCTTAGTTATACTAACATAAATATATGTAATAAACCAATTCAAAACACTTACCAGTCGCCGCCTATGTTCTGTATGAGGTACAGATCCACCAGTATGAAGAGAGCTTCCTAAACCGCCGCTGTCAGAGGCTCTGTTCTGTTTATTCTGCTCTCTCATTTTTATAAACTCCGGGGTCGCCCAAGCACTACTCAAATCTGCCCAAACGCCCTCTCCAATCCAATTAGGCCTCTGCCCGGACTTTCTAATGTCCGTGAACATGTCTCTGAGACGGGTCGCTCCTCTCCTCTCAAAATTTGATCTGATCCTCGTGCTGTACTCAGGCAACCACCTAAATTCTTTCTGTACAAATGTAGGCAATATCAAAAATATTAGTACAAATTAAATCATATATTTGAAATCATACCCAAAAAAAATTACCTGAAATTCTCCAAACCACATATCTCTAACTGGCTTTGGGATCTTCTTCCAGGATAAGTAAGGAGCATCATACTTATTCTTTATTATATCCCGGATCATATGTATAGGTGGCCTTGAAGGATTGAAGCTGCAAGTGACTTTGTTTATCAATAACATGTAATATATCAAAATAAAAATAACTGAATAACTTAAATTGAACTTACTTATCGCCGTCAGGCTCGATGTATTGACGCTTATCTGTTGCTGTTGCAGGATCGGTAGTGCCAACCTCTGGTGGTCGTGATGGTCCACCCTGTTCATGCTGCACCGGATAGGGGTAGTAATATGGGTAAGGGTAAGGAGGGTGAGGACCAGTGGATGGACCAGCAGCCTGTGATGATGGTGGGGGGTAATATGGATAGAATGGAGAAGCATGTGTCTGATCTGGAGAGGGGAAGCGAGGACTCGTCGAGCTGGGAGGGAAGTGGCCAGGGAAGTATGGAGGTACAACAAGAGGTGGATCTAACTGTCCCTGACCCTGCTCTGGTGAAGGCTGCTGGCTTCTGGCAGGTGGTGGCGGTGGTGGTGTAGGTAGATCTGGTGCAACTGAAGGCCCCTCACCTACCTCAGTCTGTGTGGGTACTCTGCTAGTCGTAATCTTCTTCCGGCGGAACTTTGAGGCAAATGATTTACGAGGAGGATCGTCGCCTGAAGCCATCTGCAATATTAAAAAAAAAATAATTAAGAAACAGTTAATAAAACAGTTAATAAAGCAGTTAATAAAACAGTTAATGAAGCAGTTAATGAAGCAGTTAATGAAGCAGGTAATGAATTACGAGAAGCAGTTAATAAAGCAGTTAATGAAGCAGTTAATAAAAGACAAGGTGGCAAAATACAATATCATTTCTAAGCAGTAATAAAAATTACAAAACATTTAAATTCTACAATTCTAAATTACAGAAACTAATCAGAATCATCAAAACTATTTTCATCACTCTCAAGAGTATCTTCACTTTCATCCTTGTTCTCTTCTTCTTCTGAACTAGTTGAACTATTGACATCTTCTAACTCCATTTCAATAGTAGAGGTTGTAGTTGGCATATCCTCAATTTCAACAGGCATATAACTTGACATCTCATCCTCTTGATGTGCAGTTGCTACAATGTATTGTTGATCAATTATTCCCCGTGCTTTTGTTTTTATGACAGCTAGCCAATCTTGTTTGTCTCTGCGACCACTGGGATATTTGCTGAAATAAACTTGAATAGCTTGGCTTGCTAACACAAATGGATCAAACTTTCCGTATCTTCTACTATGTTTAACATCTACTAAACCATACACAGGATGAACCCTTGTGCCTCTATTTTGTACTGGATCATACCACTGACAGTTAAATAAGCATACAAAGTTCTCATCTTCGCCTGGGTATTCCAAGTCAAGGACCTCATTCAAAATACCATAATAATCACACTCATCTTCTTCATGAGTGTTTCCTCTAACACATACTCCACAATTTTCAGTTTTTCTTCCTTCACTCCACGATTTGGTATGAAATCTGAACCCATTCACTATATATATTGGCCAAGTTTTTACTTTTCGCATTGGATCCCATGCTAATGCTTGCAAACCTTTATCGAAACATTTGTTATCAGGATTTTGTACCTAAAAATATTTTCAAATTTTAGTATTTTTGATAATAAATAAGATTTAAATTTATAAAAAAAAATGTACTCACATATGATCTGAACCAAGTTGGAAATTCATTTGCAACAGCTTGCTCAATTTCCCTTGAATCTGTCAAAGGCAAATTGCTTACAAAATACCTGGTGACAAATAATACATAAGTATTTTAAATAAACATTACTAATTTATTATTAACATTATGTAAGAACTTACTCTAAGATTGACTCAACTTCTTCACAGTTCAGTAGTATATACAAATTCGCTGTATTTATTTCTAAATCGTTGAGATATCTTTCAACACATTTGCCACTAGGCTTTCCTTGCCTTCTAAATACTGTTAGTGTAGCATGTGATTGTTCTTCTACATCGAAGTTCATGTTACGACCCATTTTTGTTCTTGTACTCCTTACATGTGGCTCGAAATAGTAGGAGCAAAAGTGAGTTGTTTCTTGAGATAAATATGCTTCACATATCGATCCTTCTGGTCGTGCTTTATTCTTAACATATTTCTTCAACTTGTTCAGATATCTATTAATCAAATAAAAATATGTTATCTTAATTGATTCAAAAATATTGAGTAATTAATAAAAATCTTAACACATTTACCTTTCGAAAGGATACATCCAACGATATTGTACAGGTCCACCAACTCTAGCTTCGTAAGGTAGATGGACTGGAAGATGTTCCATAGAATCAAAAAAACCCGGGGGAAATATCTTCTCTAACTTGCATAGGATGATTGGTATGTTATCCTCGTACCTCCGTAAAGCATTTTCACTGAGTTTAGATGAACATAAATCTTTGAAGAAAATGCTAAGCTCAATCAACGGATTTGATATGTAATCCGGTAACATACTGACTATGATCGGAAGAAGAACCTCCATAATTATGTGACAATCATGACTTTTGAGTCCAAATAACCTTGCAGATTTCAAGTCAACACATCGGCTTATATTTGATCCATAATCATCCGGCATTTTTAATCCTTTAAACCACTGACATATCATTCTTTTTTGCTCTAACGTGAAAGAGTAAGGAGCTTTGGGCTTCATTAATTTACCGTCAGTTGTTGTTACCAACTCCAAATTTTTTCGCCGACAAAACTCTTTAATGTCCATCCTTGCTTTGACATTATCTTTACTCTTGCCTTTAACATCCATAATTGTATTAAAAATATTATCCAGAAAGTTCTTCTCAATGTGCATAACATCCAAGTTATGTCTTATCAAATTAGTTCTCCAATAAGGTAATGTCCAGAAAATATTTTTTTTAATCCAATTATGTTGAACATCATAACCCGGAAATTTAGATTCTGATAGCATTGGATAATCAATAATTGTTGGAATGTTGGATAGTCTCTGTAGTATCTCATCACCACTTAATCTGGGTGGAGGAGGTGATCGCTCAATTCTGTTTTTAACAAATGCTTCTTTATTTCTTCGGAACTGATGATTAGCATTTAGAAACATACGATGACAATCAAACCAAGTATTTTTCCCTCCATGTTTTAATGTGAAAGCTTTACTGTTCTCCATGCAGTAAGGATATGCTAATTTCCCTGCTGTGCTCCAACCAGACAACATACCATAAGCTGGAAAATCACCGATAGTCCACAGCAAAGCATCTCGAAGGAGAAAATTTTGTTTTATTGATATGTCATATGTGAGCACTCCTTCTTCCCATAATAATTTAAGATCATCAATTAATGGTTGCAAATAGATATCAATCTTAGCCTTCGGATTATGTGGTCCAGGTATAATCAGAGTTAAGAACATGAACGGAGTAGTCATACACATCTCTGGTGGCAGGTTGTATGGTGTTAAAATAACTGGCCAACAAGAATACGGTGTAGCTGTTTGACTATAAGGAGTAAAACCATCAGTACATAATCCCAATCTTATGTTGCGGGGTTCAGCAGCAAATGAAGGATGCACTCGATCAAAATGTTTCCACGCTTCAGCATCTGATGGATGAGAAAGAACATCACTTTTTGCTATTTTCTCCTTATGCCATCTCATATGGCCTGCTGAACTCATTGATGCATAGAGCCGCTGAAGTCTTGGAATAATTGGTAAATAAAACAAACGGGAATATGGCACATCTTTCTTTGGACGACGTTGTTTTCCCGAGTTCTGCTTAAAACGAGGTGCATTGCAGCTGCGACAAATAACTTCTGCTGCATCATCCTTATAGTATAACATACATCCATTGATACAACAATCAATCTTTGTAGCAGTGAGACCCAGCTTGGATACTAATTTCTTTGTTCGGTACAAGTCTGAGGGAATTATATTGTCAGCCGGATTAGTTTCCTTCATAAGACCAATAACGTCATTAAAACACTCACGGGGAATATTATACTCAGTTTTAATACTTAGCATCCTCACTGCAATGGATAATTCCGAATGCGTACTGCAACCTTCCCAAATTGGCTTTTGAGCTGAATGTAATAACTCAAAGAATTTTTGTGTCTCTGTATTTGGTGGCTCTTCCACATTAGACCTTAAATTATGACCTGCTACATCAAAAATAAGGTCTTCATAGGGTCTACTCATTTGATCTTCATCAAATGTTTCATAAGCTATAGATGAACCAGCATGAGCATCTCTATGTGGCTCGTACTCGCCATGTGATGTCCAAATCCAATAGTTTGGAAGAAATCCCCTACGATATAAATCAAGTTTCACATCATCGGGCTTTAGGAATGCTAGATTTTTATGCTTCGAACACGGACATCTAAACATTTTATCAAGCTGAAAGGAAGGCAGTTGAGATGCAACTTGAATGAAAGTTTCAACTCCCTCTATAAATTCAACTGTCAATCCTTTTCGACCCGGCAACAATCTGTTATACATCCAATATCTCTCTTCTTGGATAGTCATTTGGACGTTGAAGCAAACGTCACCCTACATAGTTAGGAAAACATTTATTAGAATACACGCATGTGCAACGTGTTATAAGAACGCATCTCCTTGTCCTAAACTTGGCTAAATATGCACAAGTCTCTATACTCAAATTCATTGTATAATTAGAACTTTGTTTTCGTCATTAATAACAGTTCCTATTGATATGGTAATTAAGATTTGTGCCATAAACATAACATGCATAACATGTATTAGTGTGTTGTGATTATTTCTTCCAAGTTAAAAGTTTGGACAACCACATGATGATTTAGGATTTAGCAACAACAACAACAAGCCTTTATCCCACTATGTTGGGTCGGATATATGAATCCTTTTTCTTCATTGTGTCTTGTTAAAGGTTCAATTCTCATTTAAATCTAATAAAGGAAGGTCATTTATAATATTTTTAACCAAGTCTTTTAAGGTCTACCTCTATCTTTCTTAACATAAGTCAAATCTAATACATCTACTCTCCTAACCGGATCATCAGAAGGCCACCATTTTTTGTGACAAACCATGTAAACTGACTCTCTAATCTTATCTTCCATTGGAGCAACTCTAATATTTTCATGTATATGCTCATTTCATATCCCGTCTCTAAAAGTAAAGCCACTCATCCATTTGAGCATCCTCATCTTTGCAATATTTTACTTAATATTAAGCTTCTCTTTTAGTAGTCAACATTTTGCACCATAAAGTGTTGCAAGTCTAAACATCATCTAATTGAATTTTCCCTTTAAATTTGAGCGAGATTTTTTTATCACACAACATATCTTAGTGTTTACAATTTAGCCTTTGGTTTTCAATATTTCCTATATTTTCTATAATATTGATGTGTGCAAGAAAGAAAAAATTATCACCTAAACATTACCCTAGTCTTGTTTGCTCTCGGAAGCTTATGTGATCAAGGTTGATGCTCTCACACCTCTCTTTTTTATGGTATTTTTGAGGAAATTTATCACCTAAATTTTTATTTCACACCAACTCATTTTCTTTGGCAATGTACATTTTTAAATGCATTCTGTTATATGAATGATTTTTACCCCACAAAATGAGGAATCTCTCTCGCTCTCTCTCTTAACTCTTAAGAAATATGCATTCGAATCCACACTTCGTCTTCTTCTTCTTAAACCTAATTGCTAGTAAGATAAATGAGCTTATAAAGCTTGAAGTACATTCCATTTGCTAATTTAGTTATAATATCCATTTCATTTATAAAGCTTGAAGTAAATTCGGCCGGAGAAGAGATCGACGGTTACCTTCGGTTAGGGAGTAGGTTGGTGGTCGGAGAAGAGCTATCGGCGGCCGGAGTTGATCTGTCGGCGGCCGGAGAAGACACGTCGGCGGCGGAGTCGATTCGGGGTTCAGGAGGGGTCGGAGGCGAGCTAGGGCAGAGCGACCGAGAGAGAGAAGAGGGAAAAAGTGAAAATGAAATGTGAGGCGCGGGTGTTCATTTTAGGGCTTCTACCGGCGGTTTGTGCCGTCGGTAAAAATTTACTTATCAACGACGGCCACACCGTCGGTAAACCGCCGGTCCGTATTGTAGTCCGGCGGTTTAGCGACGGTTATATAACCGCCGTTAGTACCGGCGGCACAATGAGGGATAGGCACCGGTAAGCCGCCGTTAAACGCCGGCGGCTAAACCGCCGCCCAAACCGTCGGTAACACCAGCGGCCTACATACCGCCGGTTATGGCCGCCGGTAATAGCTGTTTTTCCTGTAGTGATGGCGGCGGTGAAGCTTCGAGACCCCGGTTTTTTCGGTGGGGTTTCCCATTCGCGTTCTTTTATTGAAGCGCTTGCTGGTTCTAAACCTTCATTTCCGGATTTGTGTGTTTCTACCTTTCGTGGAATACCGTCTTTATGGGTTTCTGATCAAGAAATCAACGAGCTCGCTGCCCCTTTTCAGTTTTCCCTTGTGGGTTTCTTTCCCTCTAAAAGACCACCTCTTGATTCTATACGCAAATTTTTTTTCAATTTGAAGTTGAACAGTGAGTTTTCTGTAACTGTTTTGGATCATTCGCATATCCTGATTAAGCTTGCAAATGATCTGGACTACTGTAGGGTGTTTTGTCACCGTTCCTACCTAGTGTTTAATTGCTTTATGAAATTGACGAAGTGGTCGCCAACTCTGGATATTGCTGCTGAATCGCCTGTTATTCCTATCTGGGTTTCGTTCCCTCGGTTACGCCCTCATTTTTTTTCACCTCGTATTTTGTTTGGGTTTGGCGGTATGTTTGGTAAGCCTGTGAAGATTAACGAAGCTACTGTTGTAGGTTCTCGCCCTTCCATTGCCCGGGTATTAGTGGAACTTGATATAGCTAAATCCTATCCTAAACAAGTGTGGTTAGGATCTGAATCTTTAGGTTATACTCAAGAGGTTGTTTTTGATGAATTTCCTCAATTCTGTGCTAGCTGTAAGTGTATTGGGCATGTTCATGATAATTGCAAACAGGTTGTACCTGTTGTTCCTGAGATTCAATCTTGTCCCAAACCTCCTTTAGCGGCTGTTAGTTTAGTGGCTGAGGGTGTTTCTAAGATTTCTCTTGAGGGTGAGATGTTGAATAATGTTATCAATCCTGAAAATGTTCATGCTGTTGAGCCGTCTGCTACCCCTGTTTGTGGGGAGGTATCTGTCGCGGTGGAGTTTCTTAATGATTCTGTGTGTCCTGCTTTAGGTGAGTTTTCTCCTATCACGAATGTTATTGAGTCTCATGTTGTTCCTTTATCGACCGATCCCCTTCCTATACCTATTAATGTTGCACAAAATGATTTGAATGAGCGTGTGTCTGATCTGGTGGAGTCAAATGTAGCTATTGTGAATTCTGGTGGAATGGAGGCTGGCGGGACTACTGCTGGTTTATCCCCAAATGCGATTCCTTTCTTTCCTCCTACTATACTGATTCCGAGTTTGAATCCTATGCCGTTTCACTCGTCGGAGACCATTAATGTTGCACCTTTGGTCACTGCTCGGGTTGATACTGTGGTTGTTTGTAACCTGGTTATCAATAATTTAATTGAAGTTCCAGTGATGTATATATTGTACTCATCCGTTTTATCTCTGCTTTATTTGTTGTATGTCTACATTTGATGTAACCGGCTTTTATTATCAATATATTTCCTTTTTATCATATATATATATATATATATATATGCTCATTTTTTTCCATAATGTATACTTAATTTCATGGCATTTTTGTGTTCACAAATCATTATTTGTGTCTTTATTGTCTTTTCTCATTTTGAGTTGAATTTTTTATTTTTTCAAATAGGTGTCTTCTATGTTATAATTGTTGGTGAAAACATTTAAAGAGGATTATTGGTAAGTTACAACTATTTTTCTTGTCATTATTTGAATCTCATGACATCCTCTATTATTCATGCAATAATAGAGAACAAGATTGAGCTGTGTTTTTTCTTCATGCAATCATCTGACCCAAGAGTTAGAATTTGTATGGTAATGCTGTGTTGTATTTTATTTTTTTATATAAATGTTTTGTATAGTTGTATTTTTTATTTTGTTGTATAATAATGTTGTGTTTCATTATGTTATTATTATTGTATTTTATTTTCTTTGTGTATTTCAATACGTCGATGAATCTGCTATTATTTTTTAAAATAACTCATATTTGGTGACTATTGATCATATTTATTAATGAATTTTTGGTACCTATTATTAAAATAACCTAATTTATTCTTCTTATGCGTTATCTCTCAGTTGGCTAAAGAATCTGTTGTAATTTTTTGGACTAATTCTCCTAACTTTCTTTTGATTGTATGTATATTTCTTGATGAATTGTGCATATATCATTTAATGAATTTAACATGTTATTGTTTGTGTTGTAATATAATTAATTTAAATCTTTAATGATTGTGGAGTTGGTGTTATTTATATTACTAATTTTCTTATTAAAGAATTTTATTGTTAATATATACTTTCATTGTAATTCGTTTCTATTTTGTTAATCACTTTACAACCCATACAATTTATTTGTAGTCCATTTTAATTCTGCTTATTTGTATAAAATTTTAACTAAACGGAAATAATACCTTTAATTAATTAATTTTATGAAAGTTATTGAGATGTTTTTTAGGAAGTTATTTTATAACATTATTTTCATCTCAAATTTCAAGCCAAACATGAATACGGTTGACTTGCAAGATAATATTTGTTCGAGTTATCTAATTGATCTCCATATACATAAACAACTTGCTTTAAAGCAGTGAAGCTTTGAGTAAGATTGTAGTTTATATAGATGCTTCTATAGTTCTCTTCTCTCCTGTTGTATTCTATTGTTGTAGTTCTAAAGAGGATTTATGAGATATTTTTGTTGGTTTTGCCATAAAAATTCTCAGTTAAATGTTAGTATCGTTATTAATAATGATTAATTTTCAAATTAATACTTCTTAAATTTTATAATAATATTATTATTTTTTTCTTGAGTTTTGTCAACGTGCACGTTGTACACGTGCATTTAAACTAGTATATATATAAGTGACTTGGAATTCCACCCAAATAAAATCTTAGCCGTTCATTTTAATTACTCAAATAAAATCCTAGCCTTTCATTTCAATTACTTTGATTTATTAATAATTATAATTATATTAACTATTTTATTAATGTCAAATGCACAATATTTATTATCATAAAACTGTATTAATTAATTGTGACCATTGTGACGTTTTGTACTATACTATGCATTCATTGATATCAAATTGAAATTATCTTGCTTCAACTTCTACCTATTTATACTACTATTATAAAAATGAGTTGAGTGATCCTTCATTCTATTATAAATGATTAATAAATTAAAAAAAAAATGCATATGCAATTTAATACTTTTTCTAAACGCTCAATCCATTAAATGTAATTTAAATATGAGTTTCTTTCTGACCATCTAACCCAAATAATTAATACATTTATTTAACTCTTCTCTCACTCTGGATTCGCCTCCCCACTTTCCCATAAAATAAATCAGGTCATACGTCTCTTCGTATCTTCTGGTTTCTTTGTAGCTAAGCCTCTTCCTCTTCGTATTCCTGCAGAATCGGAGGTCACGTGAGAGTCGCTATTGAAGACCTTCTTCACTCATTATTTATGTCGGATCAGAGGTCACGAGAGAGCTCGCCGTAATTGTTCATTTCTTCCTTGGCTATCAAGTTAGTTCGCCTTTTGGTTTCACGATCTTCTCTTCCTCGAATGCTAGCCTGGATGCCTCCTGGATGCATTTCTTCTCTTCATAATACACCCATCTTTTAGAAATTAAATTATTCAAGTAATCTTTTTTTTTTTCTGGAAATTATTTGAGGTTTTCTTCTTCTTCTTCTTTGTAATAGAGAAAGAATAGGAAAGAATCATTTCGAGTGTACCTGTTCACTAGATAAGACAATAAAGATCACATTCTATTTATATGAAAAGTGATACTCTGGTAATTTGTAAAAAAAAAAAAAATCTCAATTCTTTATTTTCTCTATGATACTTACAGGTTTGGGTTGCTACAGAAAGTGGTAGCTTGGAAGTAACATGTACTCACCAAGAAGAGAACGTAAGTATTCCTCATTGTTGATGATCTGCTTTTTTATAGTACTGAAATACTATGTTTTATGAAGCATTAAAAAATGTTTTTTGAAGCATTAATTATTTTGTATTCTACTATCAGCCTTTGAACAATGCTTGTTGCATTAGCAATCATTTTAAGAATGAAATTCTATAATTTCTTGCAACTTTTTTGCTGTTACAGTAAGACATTACTTGTTTAGGAATCTAAGACTAGCAACTGAACACATTCTTTATTCTACTGCTTCGGCAGTGTTTTGTTAAACAATTTTTAGTACTAAAAAAATGTAGAGCCCACCTTCAGTTCCCGTTCTCCCACAATTGGTTGCTTTAACCTCTATTTTGAATATGCGTGTGTATCTGATCTAAATTTATAAGCCCATTTGAATTCCTTATAGTTTAATAACTTATTTGCTTCTATTAATTTGCTCATGACTCGCAACTTCTGCATCTTATAGGAAAAATAAGGTGTCTTTGGATATGTAGGAATTTCCTCTCTGAGCACAAACTGGAAAGCAATGATAGTAAGAATTGTGGTGTAAGCTTCTCAAATCTTTTGGGTTCTATTCATTCTTGTAAATGTTTTAAATTGGGTTGTCTTTTTCATTTTTGAATATTTCAAGAGTATGGTCTAACCAAAGAGTATAACTTTTGTAATATAATTTAATAAAATTTGGATATGCTCAATTTAATAAGTCCAATATAAAGTTGGTTTGGGATCAAACTCGATCTAATTAATATTATAAATTTAGCAAAAATAACAAATATGATTA
The DNA here is from genome assembly GCA_016618105.1 of Dendrobium huoshanense. Taxonomy (NCBI): domain Eukaryota; kingdom Viridiplantae; phylum Streptophyta; class Magnoliopsida; order Asparagales; family Orchidaceae; genus Dendrobium; species Dendrobium huoshanense. The sequence goes on from CM028351.1 coordinate 65,980,908, forward strand.
TCTACACAATTATTATATACGATTAATGTCTATAAATTTTTTATTAATATAATTATAGTTACAATAACTTATTAGAATAAAATTAATACTTTTATTTTTTAATGAAAGAAAATATGATTAAATTTTTTCAATAAATTCTTTTCTTTTTTAAATCTTATTCACGTGCATTTAATGCACGGACAATAAACCTAGTATTGGTACAAATGTGAGACGAAAAAGAAAGAGAATAGCGGATTAATATGTGATTTAAATATAGTTTAAGTTATAATTAGTATTAAATTTAAATATAGTTTAAGTTATAATTAGTAAAATTTCATTCACCGATCACCATTGTAGTCCTATGGTTATGCTAGCACTCATACTCCTCGAGATCTAAGTTTGAATCCCATGAATGTCACGTTTTGATTTTAAATAACTGAATGCTATGAGATTTTAATTTTAATTTTTATTAGTATAAATGCACGTGCACATGACGCATGTGAATAAAAATAAAATAAAAATAAAAATTAAAGATAATTATTTTTTTCATAAAAAAAAAATTTATTAATTTCATCCTTATAAGTAATTTTAAATATTAATTATATTGATGAAATGTTAGATATATATTTTAACTTTGTTTAAAAGAAACGATGGCAAAATATTTCAAAAAAAAAAAAAAAGAATGTAGATTTACATATTCTTTAAATTTACTTAAGTTTTGAAAAAGGAGCAGATAGAAAAATTAATCGTCATACTTTTTAAATTGAATACTCCAATCAAGTGAATTTACATTTACTAAATCAATCATGGAAGGAAAGATCCAATGTAAAAGATAATTGGTAGAGGCCTTATTCAAAATAAATGCAAACAAGAATTTATTTCCTCTTATGATAGCATAACTACGTACACAATTAAAAGAGGAAAGATTGTTTAGTAGTTATCATGTTTTTCAATTTATTATTAATTTATTGTATCAACTAAACATATAGATAAGATCCATTTATCAATTCATGTAATAACATAAGATCATCTTCTCAGAATTATTGCAACTTTTTTAATAACTAAGAAATTTGATCATATTCATATGCAAAAACATAAAACAAATGGCTAAATATATCTACTAATGAGTTCGTTTCGCCCTAGCCTCCTTGCGCTCTAGGGTTCCTCGGTGTTTTCTCTTTTCCGTTCCGTTCTCCTTAGCGCTGAGATTGATTTTCCTTTAGATCGCCTCATTTTGGCTCGTTCTTAGACTTTTGCCCTGCTGGGCTCTTTTCTCATGGGCTCTGAAGTTCCTTCCTCGTCATGGGGAAAAGTTTCTGAGCCAGTGACGCACAAAAAATTAGGGTTTTTCAACCTTGAAGGTGATGCTCCGTTATCTCCTCCTAGATCTAGATCTTTCAAAGAGGTACTCTCTGGTAAAACTTCTGTTGGTAATGAACTTCCTTCTCTTACTCAGTCCACTTTTAACGGTGTTCCTGCTGTTTTACTTTCTGATGAGGAAGTTTTAAAGTTAGCTTCTCCTTTTAAGTTTACTCTTGTTGGTAAGTTTGGGCTGCGTAGACCCAATCTGGATGCTATTCAACAGTTTTTTTCTTCTTTGAAGCTTTCTGGTTTTTACTCTGTTGGTTTGCTTGGCTCCAGGCATGTGGCTATACAACTTTCTAATGATCTTGATTACAGTCGCAGTTTTGCTAGACGTTCTTATTTCATTTATAACTGTCAAATGCGTATTCTGAAGTGGACGCCGTTTTTTGATATTAAAGAAGAATCTTCTATAGTTCCTGTGTGGATCTCTTTCCCTAATCTTCGTCTTCATTTTTTTAATCATCAAGTCTTGCATGCAATGGGTTTAATTTTTGGAAGACCTTTACAAACAGATTAGGCGACTGCTTCCCGTACTAGACCTTCAGTTGCTAGGATTCTGGTGGAAATCGACATTTCCATAAACCATCCTAAAGAAATCTGGGTTGGTTCTAAAACTCTGGGTTATCTCCAGAAAGTCGAATTTGACAATGTTCCGGATTTTTGTTCTCATTGTAAAAAGCATGGTCATGCTCAAAAAGATTGTTTTATTTTACATCCTGAATTGAAAAAATCTAAAGTTATGCCTAATGGGAAGCTTGGATCTGCCGATTCTCAAAAGATGTATGTTCCTGTCACCCATGTTTCAAATGATCAGCTAGAGAAAAATGAGAATATGGTGAATCCGCAATCTGTTATCCATAACTTAGATAATAGTATTGCTAAACCTCATAATAATATCATAACTTGTGATACAAATGTTTCTGATAAAGTTGATAATATTGTTTTGAATACATCCCCTGTTGTTAATGCTTCGAATGTTATTCCAGCGTCTGGTAATGTTAGTATACCCTCTGACACTGAACCTTCTTTCTTTGTTTCTATTGCTTCTATGTTTAATGAAGTTGAAAATGATGTTTTTATTGCTTCTAATGCTCCTCCGGTTAGTCTGAACAATCAATTCTCTTTGTTAAAGAATACTATTAGTGAGGAAAGGGAAGAGGGGGAATTTGTCCCGCCTGCTAAAAATTTATCTATGACTACTTCTAATAGTGATAGTGGGAATGCTGAGACTTGTAATGCAGGATCTACGGATCAAGATGGTAATTTTACTCATGTCTCAAAAAAAAAAAAGCTAAACAGACTAAACATAATTTACCAGCTACTCCTAGATCTACAAGAGCTCAAACTTCTTCAAAAGTTGGAAATGATTAAAGCCCTTTTATGGAATGTTAGAGGCATTGGTGGTAAGAACTCGAAGTGTAGAGTTCGCAATTTATGTAGAATTCATAACATTCAACTCCTTATTTTAATTGAACCCCTTATCAATAGTTCTAAAACTAATGCGACTGCTAAATCTTTGGGTTTTTCTCAAAATTATGCTAACTGCTCCAATAAGATTTGGATTTTTGGAATAACATGTTATCTCTTAATATTATAGATGATTTACCGCAAGTTTGCCATTGTTATATCTCTATCTACAATGTTAGTTGTTACGCATCTTTCGTTTATGCGGCTTGCACTAGAACCAATCGTATTCCATTGTGAAATCAATTGAAACAGTTTGCATCTATTATTAATGGTCCTTGATGTATTGGTGGTGATTTTAACATTATCTCTAATGCTTCTGAAAGAGTTGGTGGTAATCCACCTAATGCTAATGCTATTGATGATTTTAATTCCATGATTTCTGATTGTAGATTAAATGATATTGGTTATTTTAGTAGTCCTTTCACTTGGAACAGGGCTAATATGTGGCAAAGATTAGATAGATTCCTTTTTAATGATAACTGGATTGATCAATTTTCTCTTACTAATATTGAGCATCTTAGTAGAACTCTTTATGACCACTCTCCTCTTCTTCTCAATGTTAACAGAATTTCTAACCATTTTGCTTTTTCTTTTAAATTTCAAAATATGTGGATGTTACATGCTGATTTTTCCAATCTTCTCTCTGTTAATTGGAATGCTCCGATTTATCCTGATAATAATATTGCTGGTATGCTTAGATTATGGTCTAAACTCTCTAGATTAAAACAGTGTTTAAAATGGTGGAATAAATGCATTTTCAAAAACTTATTTTCTAATATTAAAGAGGCTGAGTCTAATGTTTCTATTTTGGAGAATGTTTACCAGCAGAATTCTAATGCTCAGAATCTACTCTCTCTTAATATAGCTAAGGATTCTCTTCTTCTGCTTCAATGTCAAGAGGAATGTTTTTGGAACCAAAAGTCTAATGCGAAATTCATTGTGGAAGGTGATAGAAACACAAAGTTTTTTCATGCCTTAGCTAACAAAAAGAAGACTAAAAGCCATATTCACAAAATTTTGGATGCTAATGGTGTTGCTCTTTCTACTGAGGAAGCTATTTGTGTTTCTGGTGTTAATTATTTTAAAGATATTTTTAATAGTTCTTCTAATTGTTTGCCTATTACTAATCCGCAAGTTATTCCTAAACTAATCAGTGATGATGATAATTTGTTTTTGTCTCAAATGCCTTATGATGAGGAGATTTTTAAGGTGCTCAATGATCTCAACAGTAATGCTGTTTCTGGCCCGGATGGTTTCAGCACCAAGTTTTTTTAAAATAATTGGGCTATCATTAAAGAAGATGTTATTAATGCTGTGAAGGATTTCTTTTCGGTAACACCTATCCTAAATTTTTTTCTTCTACTTATATTTTTCTTATTCCTAAAATTGATGGTCCTACTCATTGGCAAGATTTTAGACCGATTAGTTTGTGTACTTTCCTTAATAAATTAAACTCTAAAATCATTGCCAATAGACTCATTAACATTTTGCCCAACATCATTTCTTTGAATCAAACTGGTTTTGTTAAAGGTAGAAGTATATTTGACAATGTGTTGTTAGCTCAAGAAATTACTCATGATATTAACGTTAGAGTGAAAGGGGGTAATGTGATTTTTAAACTAGATATCTCTAAAGCTTATGATAATCTCAATTGGAATTTTCTCTACAAAGTTCTCTCTCTCTCTTTGGCTTTAACAATTGTTTTATCTCTCTTATTAAAAATAGTATTGAGAATTGTTGGTTTTCGGTTATTATTAATGGTAAGCATAATGGTTTTTTCAAGTCATCCAAAGGTTTAAGACAAGGTGATACTATGTTCCCTGCTCTTTTTATTATTGATATGGAATACCTCTCTAGAAGTCTTAATGATTTATACTTTAGACATCCTTCTTTAAATTCCGTACTATTAAAGGCTTTCCAGTCTCCCATCTCAATTTTGCTGATGACTTCATTCTTTTTACTAATGGTTCCATTAACAATGTGTCCTTATTGATCAATTTCCTGACTAATTTCTATAATCAAAGCGGTTTAGCTATCAACAAAGAAAAGTGCTCTTTTATTGTCAGCAAATTTGTTAACCTTAATAGACTGCAAGCTATTCAAAGAATGTGTGGTTTTCAATCCAAAGCTTTGCCTATCACTTATCTTGGGACTCCTATTTATAAAGGTAAAAAAAGAAATTTTCTCTTTGATAGCATCTTTTCTAAGATTGAAAAAAAGCTTAATAATTGGTCCTCTAACTTTTTGTCTTATGGTGGTAGACTTATTCTGATAAAGCATGTCTTAAACTCTATGCCTATTTATCTCTTTCATACTTTATTGCCTTCCAAATCTGTTTGTTACAAATTGGATAAAATTTTCAACAATTTTTTTTGGAGTTCTACTTATAACAACAAGAGTATTCATTGGTCTACGTGGGAGAAAAACTGTGGTGCTCTTTCGGAAGGTGGTTTTGGCTGTAAAACTTTAGTTGATTATGCTAAAGCTTTCTCTTTTAAATTATGGTTCTCCTTTAGATCTAATTCTAGTCTTTGGGCTCGGTTTATGAATTCTAAGTATTGCCCCAACAGTCATCCTACTTTATGTTTTCACAGAAACACTGATTCTTTTGTTTGGAAGAGAATGTGCTCTATCAAATGGGAAGCTGAGCATTTGATTCATTGGGGGATTGGTAAAGGTGATATTTTTTTCTGGCAAGACAATTGGCTAGGGGATTTTACTATTGAAGCTTTTCTTAATACTAGGTCTATTAGTGACATTAAGGTATTCCATTTTTTTAATGATGACACTTGGGACATTAACAAATTAGAGGAGTTGGTTCCTCCTTTTATTGTTCAAAAAATCCTTGATATTCCTATTCAAACGCAAGTTATGGATGTGATTTTATTTTCTCTTTCCTCATATGGTAATTTTTGTTTAAAAGATTGTTGTAATGCTTTAAGAGTTAAGAAAGATATTTCTATTATTTATTCGGCTATATGGCATACCAATTTTCCTCTTTCTTACTCTATTTTAATGTGGCGGTGTATCAAAGGTTATATCCCTGTGGATGCTAGACTTCAGACGAAAGGTTTTAATATGGCTTCGAAATGCTTTTGTTGTTCGGAAATTGAGGATATTAATCATTTATTCATTTCGGGTACCATTGCTAAACAAGTTTGGAATTTCTTTAATAACCTTGCTTCCAAGCCTGTGTTAAATATGCAAGATGACTTAATTTCTGTTATTAAAAACTGGTTTCTTAATTCTAAAGGTCATATTTGCAATCTTATTCCTATTCTTATTGTGTGGTATCTTTGGAGTGCTCGTAATGATGCCAAGCATAATGGTGTCAAAATGGATGCTATGATCATTATTTCTAATGCTAAGCACAAAATTTCTCAACTTCATGCTCTCAATCTTATTTCTAAAAAGAATTTTAGAGGTTGTTATCAACTGGCTTTAAATTTGGGGATTAATTTTAGTGTTATTCTTGGTAATTCTGCTGATTTGCTGGTTACTTGGATTAAACCAAAACCTCCTTATATAAAACTTAATTCTGATGGTTCGATTGGTCCGAATGGTGCTGGAGCTGGTGGTATTATCAGAAATGCATATGGGGATGTTGTGGATGCTTTTTCTGCACCTGTTTGTTGTAATTATGCTATTACTGCTGAGCTTCAAGCTCTTTATTTAGGTTTGAAAATCTGTGCTAACAAAGGCTATAACTGCATTTGGATTGAGGTTGATGCTTTGCTCTTAGTCCAGATCCTTAAGAACAATGTGCAGGGTAATCCTCAAACCTTTTATCTGATTAGAAAAATTAAAATGCTTCTCTCTAATGTTAATTACTATATCACTCATGTTTTTAGGGAAGCCAATACTTGTGCTGATTGGCTTGCTAAAAGAGGCTGCAACATATCTCTTTATGAAGAATTAAATACTAGTGACTTACATCCTATATTACAAAGTATGATTATGTTGGATAAAACTGGTTTACCTTATATTAGATATGCATAATTTGTGTATTGTTTTTGTTTCAGTTTTTTCTTTTTCTTTTCCTGGTCTCATTTTAGGTGTTTTTTGGTGTTTGTTTGAGTTTTTCCTTTTTTCTGACATTATGGTCCAGCTGGGTTTTTCAATCTATTACTGGAATGTTCAAAGGCTCATTACCTAGGGTGATATTAGTTTTGATATTATGAATTCCTTTAACACGTATTCTAAGTGGCAGATGATGGAGTATTGTGGTTATTGGCAGTTTGTTACTTGGACTGCTTATGGCGTTGACAGTATGGATATCATGAATTTTAAGTGGCAAAAGATGGAGAAGTGTGGTTACTGGCAGTATGTTATCTGGGATGATGGTGGCGTTGCTAGTAAGGATATCTTAATTTTTATGTGGTCTGTCTCTTGTCTTTACAGCCCCAGTTTTCTTGTGTTTTGGCTGCGTTTTTTAAGAGACGGTATTTTTAACAGCTCCTTTTACTTGCCTCTGTTTAGATCTAATTGCTGTTCCAGTTTTTTCCTCTCTGTGTTCTATTGTGCTGTGCTGAATGTGATTTATCATTATACTTTTGATATGTTGATTCACAGATTGGATGTTAGTTTTGCAGGTTTAAAAGGGGCTGGAATCTGGTATTTGAAAGGATGGATTTGCTTTTGGTTAGCTGTTTTTTTGTCTTTCATTGCGGGTGATTTGATGCTGCAAGAATCTGGGAAGTGGAATTGGAAAATTTTTTGGCATTTTAGGAACTGTATTTCTGGTAGATGGATTGGGGCTTATGTTCAATTGTTATTCTGGCATTTTAGGAGCCTTAAGAATGGTTGCTGGATTGGGGGTTATGATTTCACTTTTTGCTGGCATTTTAGGTTATTTTGTATTAGACTTCATAAGCATTTGTCTATTCAAGAGTTTATGGGAAAAGAGAATTTGGCTGTAGGTTATATTTGGCTTGATAACTATGTTTCAAATACTTTCTATTTGAGAAATTTTTGCAGGTTTCTTAAAGCCGGTTGTCTTAAAATTTCCAAGTTATGCAAGGTTAGTCCCTTTTACTGTTATCTTTTATTTTTCTATTTTCAGTATCTGTTTTGCAGGAAGTACGCTCAGAACGCAAATTATTGGATCTTCCTTTTTTGGGTGCTGTCGTCTCACAGCCCGTGCCTTAATTTTTATAAATTTTGTAATTGTAGGAAAAGGACTGACTGGCTGCTAGGTTTTATTTTTCTTTTTTGGATTGTAGCTCTTATGAGCAATAGTATGCTGGTTGGTCCTTCTAAGGACTTTGTAACCTAATTTTAAAATTAACACGTAGGCCCTCTGTGGGTTTCAACTAATATATATATATATATATATATATATATACTAATGAGTTGATTTCATTATCATCTATTACCTTAAGACAAAGGGTATTAGATTAAAAGATGTCTACAATAAAAGCAATAATGCAAGCATCCAAAATTCATAAGAAACACAAATAGTACAATTTCATAAATAAATTGCATTAAAATCATAAACTAAATTAATGCCTAATATGGAATTTTTTTGATAAGTTTATTTTGTAAGGATGCATAAAAACTATCACATGAAGGTATGATGCAAAGTATCTTAAAGATGACTGAAAATAATTTATGCTGCATAGTTGTTTTCATATTGAGAAAATATTATAAACAAATTTGATAACAATAACATTCCCATACAACAAACTAAGGTTGAGTACTTGTGCCTCTTTTACTCAGAACTCATATTTTCATTCAAGCTCTGGCGATTTTTTTTCTCCTCCTTTCCCCTGTTCTCTCCGTGTGCGTTTTTAGGGTTTCCGCCGCCTGGTGGTTTGGGTGGTCTTGAGTTTATTTGTTTTTCCTAGGGCCTATGTGGCCTTAGGCTCAATGGCAGTTTCGTTCGTGTGATGGCTACTGCGGCAAATCCTTGGGGTTCTCCTCCGGCTGCTTCTCCAACTTCTAAACCAGGTTTTTTTGAACTAGATGATGGTGAGAAACGTAATACTTCTAGATCCTTTAAAGATGTTCTTACTGGATCTTCTAAGGCTAAGGGATCTGTCTTTGTGTTTCAAAAATCTACAATTAAAGGTGTGCCGGCTATTTTGTTTTCGGAAGAAGATGTTGTTCGGTTAGCTGCTCCTTATCAGTTCACTCTTGTGGGAAAATTTACTTTACGTCGTCCTAACTTAGATTTTATTAGTGGTTTTTTTCGCAATCTGAAACTTTTTGGCAGTTTTTCCATAGGGCTTTTAGATCCACGGCATGTGGCGATTCAATTGTCTAACGATCTCGATTATAGTCGTATTTTTTCTCGTAGATCGTATTATATTGCTAATTGCCAAATGCGATTGTTGAAATGGACGCCTTATTTCGATATTAAGGAGGAATCTCCTATTGTGCCGATCTGGTTATTTTTTCCTAATATCCGTTTGCATTTTTTCAACCAACATGTTTTGCATGCCATTGGTTCTGTTTTCGGGAGACCATTGCAGTCCGATCAAGCTACAGCTGCTAGATCGCGGCCTTCGGTTGCCAGAATTCTTGTTGAAATAGATATTACTAAAAATCACCCTAAAGAAGTTTGGTTGGGATCAGAAAAGTAGGGTTATTTACAACAAGTTGAGTTCGAAAAAGTCCCGGACTATTGTAATCACTATCGTATACATGGACATTCTTTTAGTGATTGTTTTGTGGTTCATCCTCACTTAAAAAATAAAAAAAAATGAAAAAATTGGTCCTATACAGAAGTGGGTGAATTCTGAAACTGGGGAAGGCACTGCTACTATTCCCAATTGTGTGGAAATTGATAAAAATAAGGAGGAAGCTATTATTGATAACGTGGTGGAGGAGTTGAAGGATGGGGATAAGGATTCGAACAAGGAAAAAGGTAATATGTGTTTTGAGCATTTATCTTCTGAGTTTAATGGGATTGGTGTTCCTCAGGGGGATGAGGCTGAGGGGATTTCCAATATCAATCATAGAGAGTGTAGGGAGACGGATTTGGTCGTGTCTACGGTGAACTTGGGTGATGAAGATTCTTCTAAGGAGGAGGAGGGTAACGGTCTTTTGCTGAAGGAAGGGGTTGTGGATGATGGTACTGGGAAGGTCTCTGAAAATATTAACTCAGAGAATAAACAACATGTGGAGAGTAATGTTAACAGTTGTAGGGAAGAGGAGGTGGAAGAAGGGGAGGTTGTTGTGTCTACCAATTTGCTGGGTCAACGTGAGGAGAGGAGCCAAGAGAAGGTGACTAAATCTGTAGCTAATAGCGATGATGGTCCTAAGAATGGTAATAATGGCCTTGCTATAATCAATTCTAAAAAGAAAAGTAAAAATATGAAAGCTATTTTGGCAGTTGCTCCGAGAGTTGCTGGATCTCCAAATTCTAATAAAAAGATTTCTAATGTTTAGTACCCTTATTTGGAATATTAGGGGGGGTTCCTCCTCTAGGGATAGAGTGAGGAATATGTGTAGGATTCATAATATTTCTGTTTTGATTTTATTAGAACCTCTTATTGATACTAGTAAGCTTGAGTCTACTCGTAAATTCCTTGGTTTTAGTATGACTTTTGGTAATTGTAATAATAAAATTTGGATTTTTTGGTATAGTTCTATTAAAATGGATGTCATTCAAGATAATGCTCAAGTAGTCGATACTATTATTGAGTATCAAAATCTTACATGCTTTGGCTCTTTTGTGTATGCGGCTTGCACTCGTCAAGGGAGATTGCCTTTGTGGGATAATCTTAAAACTTTTGCTGGGTCCATTGATAAACCGTGGGTTATTGGAGGAGATTTTAATATTATTGCTAATTCGGCTGAAAGGATTGGTTGGGGTATTCCTAATTCTCAAGCTATGGATGACTTTAACAATGTGGCTTTAGATTGTAATTTGCATGATATTGATTTTACTGGGAATTCTTTTACTTGGAACAGAGGTACTATGTGGCAACGTCTCGATAAATTGCTTTTCAATGATGATTGGCTTTCCAAATTTCCTCTTACGCACATTGAGCATCTTTCTAAAACTTTATCTGACCATTCCCCGCTTTTGTTAAATATTAATTTAGCTAGTAATAATTCGCATGGCAATTTTCGTTTTCAGAATATGTGGTTATTGCATAATGATTTTCTTAAGGTGGTTGAGTCTAACTGGGCTAGCCCGTTACATCCTAATGATAATATTGTGGGTATGCATCGGCTTTGTATGAAGCTCAAGAGGCTGAAGCAAGTTCTTAGATGGTGGAACAAGGTGGTTTTCAAAAATATTTTTGTTAACATTCTTGAAGCTGAAGATATGATAAATGTTTCTGAGATGGATTATATTAATGAAAATTCTAGTGAGAATCTTATGAAGCTTAAGGAGGCTAAGTTGGCTCTCTTTAAACTTCAAGAGAAGGAGGAGGTTTATTGGAAGCAAAAAGCTGCCACTAAATTCACTTCTGAAGGTGACAGGAATACCAAATACTTTCACGCTCTGGCCAATCATAAAAAGGTTGCTAGTCACATTCACAAAATTACTCAACCGAATGGTGAGGTTTTAAATTCTCCTAATTTAATCTATGATTCGGGCATTGAGTATTTTTCTAAGCATTTCAATAAATTTTCTAATTCTCAGCTGATTTTTGATACTTCTATTATTCCTTGTATTATTGACATGGATGAGAATAACATGTTAACTGCTTTGCCTACTGAATAGGAAATCTGGGAGATGATTAATAATATGAATTCTGATTCTGTGGCTGGTATGGATGGGTTCAATACCAATTTTTTTTCAAAAAACTTGGTCTATTATTAAGGTTGATTTGATTGATGTTGTTTTGGATTTTTTTAAGGGTAACCCTTACCCTAAGTTTTTTTCCTCTACTTCTATTGTGTTTATCCCTAAAAAAGATGGCATTAATTTTTGGGATGATTTTAGGCCGATTAGTCTTTCTTCTTTTTTCAACAAGCTTAATGCTAAAATCATTATGGGGAGATTATCCTTGTTGCTGTATAAAATTATCTCTCTGTGCCAAACGGGTTTTGTTAAAGGGCGCGCTATCTTTGATAATATTTTGCTGGCTCAAGAGCTTGTTCATGATATTCATAAACCGATTACGGGTGGTAACATGGTTGTTAAAATTGATATCACTAAAGCCTATGATAATATTAATTGGGAATTTCTGTATAATATGCTGAAACGGTTGTGTTTTAATGATTTTTTTATCAAGCTGGTTAAGAATAGCATTAATAATTGTTTTTTTCAGTGGTAATTAATGGTAGCTCGCACGGTTTTTTCCAGTCTTCTCATGGGTTTAGGCAGGGGGACCCTTTATCCCCTGCCTTGTTTATTATTTCTATAGAATATTTGTCGAGAGCCTTGGATAAGCTGTATGTGAGTCATTCGTCGATTAATTATTCTACTTATGGGGGTTTTCCTATCTCTCATTTGAGTTTTGCTGATGACTTTATTATCTTTACTAATGGGTCGATTAAAATGTTGAATTTGCTGTTTAAATGCTTGGATAAGTTCCAGTTGTTAAGTGGTTTAACTATTAACAAGAATAAAAGTGGTTTCATTACTAGCAAGTTAATTAGTGATCAACGCATTTCTAGAATTCATGAGACTTTTGGTATCTATCACATGACTTTACCGATTACTTATCTGTTAACTCCTCTTTATAAGGGGAAGAAGAAGGTTAATCTGTTTGATGATATTATTGCTAAATTGGGTAACAAGTTAAATAACTGGGCTTTCAATTTTTTGTCTTATGGGGGTAGACTTGTTTTAATTAAAAGTGTTCTTTCTACTTTGCCTGTTTATTTATTCCACACTTTAAATCCTCCTAATTCTGTTTGTGACAAGTTTGATAAACGTCTGAATAAATTTTTCTGGGGTTCTAAGCATGGTAAAGGTGTTATACATTGGGCTTCTTGGAAAAATTGTTGTGGCTCTTTGAAGGAAGGGGGTCTGGGTTGCAAGACCTTGATGGACATGAGTAAAGCATTTTCTTATAAGCTTTGGTTTAACTTCAGAGCAAATAAGAGCTTATGGGCTAATTTTTTACATAGATTGTGGGGCCATGCACCCGATCAACTGTTTCCCGAAAAAGGGTGGCTCTTCCACTTGGAAAAGACTGTGTAACATTAAAGGAGAGATGGAAAAATTAATTCAGTGGGGTGTTGGTAAAGTTGAGGTGTTTTTTTGGCAAGACCAATGGTTGGGAAATTTTTCCATTGACAATCTGCTCAATACTAGATCCATTTCTACGCTTCAAGTCAATAATTTTTTTCGTAATGGGTTGTGGAATATCGATTTACTTAAAGAGCATGTTCCTGATTTTATTATAAATATGATTATGAATATTCCTTTACAGATGGAGAAGGATGATTGTATCATGTTTAATAAGTCTCATAATGGTTGTTTTGAATTAAAAGAAGCTTGGTATTGCATTAAGAAGAATAAACCTCAAAACCCGTTTTTCTCTGCTATATGGCATAATTCTATTCCTTCTTCTTATGCTATTCTTGCTTGGAGAGTGATTTCTAATTTTGTCCCTGTTGACTCTAATCTTAAGAAGAAAGGTATTCAATTAGTTTCTAAATGTTACTGTTGTTATTATATTGAAACTTTGAATCATGTGTTTGCTAGCGGGCCTATTGCAGTTTCTGTTTGGCTGCATTTTGAAGAGCTTTTTAAATTCAAATTTCATCACAGTTTTAAGTCTATTATTGACATCTTAAAATGTTGGTTTATTAATAGTAAAGGTCATATAAGGAACTGCCTGACTACCACTATTATTTGGTTCCTTTGGAAAAGTAGAAATGAAGCTAAGCATGATGGCATCAATATGCATGCCCCTTGTATTATTCGATCCATTTGTGATAAAATTAATTTGTTTTATGAGTCTGATATTCTTAAGTAACATAATTTTAAAGGATGTTGGCATGTTCTGCCTAATTTTAGTATTTTTTAGTTTTCTGGCTGTTATGGAAAGGAGGGATTGCACTGTTATTTGGCGTAAACCTGATCCTGATTGGATTAAGTTAAATACTGACGGTTCTTATAATGGCAAGGTGGCTGGTTGTGGTGGTATTTTGAGGAATCATTTGGGTAAGCTGATTCAGGCCTTTGCGGGACCTGTTGCTGGTAATTCTACTTTTGTTGCTGAGTTAAATGGCATTATCTATGGTATCAACATATGTATGAAATTGGGCTTTAACAAAGTTAGAAGATGCTATGTTGCTTTTGCACTATATCAACAGCAATACGTTGTGTAATGCTGAGAATATTTATTTGATTAGGCAGTTGAAGCAGGATCTTTCTCTCATTAATTTTAAGATCACCCATATTTATCGTGAGGGGAATGGTTGTGCTGATGCTTTGGCTAAAGTTGGTTGCAACTTACCGGGTTATGTTGAGTTTAATGAAAATGATGTTCCTAAAGTTGTCAAAGGGTTGGCTAGGCTAGACCGTGCTGGCTTACCGTATATTAGGCAGTTTAAAAGGGTTCCGTGAGGGTTTTTGTGTTCTATGTGGTGTTGTGGTTGTTTCTGTAGGGCTTTGAATGCGGGTTCTAGGTATACTGGGCGTTGGTTTTTTTGTTTTTGGTGGCAGTGTTTCTGGGAGAGTTGTGATCATGTCTGCTTTGCTCTGAGGCCGGTCCAGGGTGTTGATGGTTTCAGGAATCTATTCGGTTTGGGGGGCTTTCTTACTAGGCCTGGGTCGTTCGGTGGCTCTTATGCTTGTGTTCACCATTTTGTTATATTTTGGTCGGGAGTTGTTTTTGAGAATGGTGGCTTACCTTGCAGGTTATGGAAGTTGGATATTTCTTTTGATTTCAGGAATCTTAAGTTGTTTAACATAGTTATGTGTTTTCGGAGTTTTTTTGTTGTGCAGGTGTGGTGTAACTTAATTAACGTTGATGCTGAGTTTGTGGTGAAGAAGGGTGAGAGGTTGTTTCTTCAGATGGTTGCGAGGTTTTTTAAGAGATATCAACTTGGGAGTTTATATGGCATCAAGGTATTTTCCTTTTATTTGTCGCTCTTCTATTTCTATTATCGTCCTCTTTTTTGCAGGAAGTCAGAACTGAATGGTATTTTTCCCAACTTTTTTTTTTGGGTGTTGTCTTCATGCAGCCCTTGTGGTTATTTAGGTTTTTTTTTGTAAACATAGAAAAAGGATCCACTGGCTTTTAGGAATTTTGTTTTCTTTTTTACTTGTAGCTCTTTTGAGTCGTAGAGAGCTGTAGGATCCTTCTAAGGACTGTGTATCCGAATTTTTCATATTAACGCGTAGGCCCCTCCGCCGGTTTTAACCCAAAAAAAAAAAAAAAGGTTGAGTTAACATTAATAAAAAAAAAAGATAACAAATATATCCAAAATTTTCTTTATAATAAAAAATCAAATATCATAGTGAACAACATAATTTATGATCTTCATTAACATAATTATTAGAACAGCAAAATGAAATAACTTAACTTCTTTATATTCTTAATGTCCTCTGAGGGTGTGACACATGTAATGTCTACAATGTAATACCTATATATATCTCTCATATTTGTCCACTAGACAATACGATGAATTCCACTTTCTTCTAAATCATCTATGTTCATGCATTCTCTTTATTCTTCTTATCTTCCAGTGCTTCTTGAGACTTCTTCATGGTATCAAGAGTCATTCTTTCCTAAGCCCCTTCCATGGCGAGTTCAGCCTCAGCATCTTCTAACACCAGTAACGTCTCCGGCGCCACATATGTAAAGACTCTCATCGATCCTTCTCTAAAATTTGTTGTTGTTATCTCAAATCGCTTATTCCTCATCCCCTCTCCTTCGACAACTACCCGATTTGGAGCAACCAAATCATCAAACTCCTCAAGGCCAATGGCTTTGAAAACTTTCTGGATCCCTCCTCTGTCACCACACATCAAATGCTCGATCAATAACCATAAAATGAAGATCCAAACTATGCGCGCACCAAATGGCTCGTCACCGATCAGAATCTTGTGGTGGCCCTCTGCTCAACAATCACTCTACATATTCTTCCATACGTGGTGCATCTGGAGTCTACCTCTGAGATCTGGAAAGCTCTTCAAATATGCTTCCAATCGACGAATCGCTCAAAGGTGATTCAGCTCAAGAATGAGTTGCACAACATATCCATGAAAAATCTATCTATGACTCAATACCTCACTGTGATCAAGAAACTTGTTGATCAAACTGCGTACGCTGGAGCCAAACTGGATACGAAGGATATCATCCATCATATACTAAATGAGCTTCCGCAGTCATACAACACGTTTAAAACCTTTATCCGAACAATGTAAAATCCTCTTACACTCGATAACCTATATGCTCTTCTCATCAGTGAAGAAATTCACATTCAAACGGATGCTTTGAAACACCCAACCATGCTGGATACTCAAGCTACGCTATACACAAATAAGGGTAGAGGAAGAAGAGATCGTGGACAGCCCAACCACAATGGCAATCAGTAATCTTGCTTAGGTTTAGTATCCAATCTCGTTTGCCAAATATGTATGAAGAAAGGCCACTCCGCAGATGTATGTTAGCATCAGCTAAATACCAACTACGCACCGACGTCCAATTCTTCCAAGAACAACAATGCGCTTCTTGCTATAGGTGACTTCTCCTCAACTGATTGGTATCTTTATTTAGGCGCCTCATCCCATATGACCAATACGCCTGATGATCTTGATAATGCAAAGGAATATCAAAGATCGGACACTATCACTATCGGGGATGAAAGGTCAATTCCATAACTCACTCGGGCATGGGCATCCTTCCCACCCCATCTCGTAAGCTTCATCTAGCACAACTTTTACATGTTTCGTCTATTTCACATAACCTTTTATCAATTTCAAGTTTAGTTAAAGACAACAATATCTCTATTACGTTTGATTATAACGATTTCATGTTTAAGGATTTGCTGACCAACCAACAGCTCTTCAAAGGCCCATGTAAGCAATGCATGTACAGGATTCCTTCCAAGAATCATTGTTTAAATCCTACCGCTCTATCCACTACGTCCATCACTGCGCAAGATTGGCACAACCGGCTTGTTCATCTCAATCACAGGATTCTCCGAAGCATCTCCTACAACCACTCAAAGTTGCATATACCTAATTCTTTACCTTACTGTGTGCCTTATAAAACTTGCAAAAGTCACAAAATACCTTTTCTAATTTCTGAAAATAGAAAGCATGATATACTTGAACTTGTTCACTCTGATGTGTGAGGACTGTCGACGGCTCCCTTGCATCAGGGCTTTCGATATTATGTCATCTTTGTGGATGATTTTACTTGCTTTACTTGGTTTTTTCCTATTATGCACAAATCTAATGTTACTAAACATTTTATTGACTTTATTATTTTTATTGAACGTCAAACAAACAAGAAGCTCAAAGCAATTCGTACAAATGGAGGACGTGAATTCATAAACAATCAATTTAAAAACTTCACGCAATCAATGGGAATTCTTCACCAATCATTTTTCCCATATACCCCGGAGCAAAACGAGCTCGTTGAACGCAAGCACCGTCACATACTGGAAACCACGAGAACCTTGGTGGACCCAGCAAACATGCCGCATACCTACTGGGCTGATGCGGCATCTACAACAACTTATCTCATCAACAGGCTTCCAACGACTACCACAAATTCTATCTCTCCTCTGCAACTAATGTTCAATATATATCCTTCATACTCACACTTACAAACATTCGATTGAGAATGTTTTCTCTTAACTCTCTCTCAAGGTCGCACCAAATTGCATCCTAAAGCATATTCCTACGTATTCATGGGATACTCAGACAATCAAAAAGGCTACAAATGCATGAATCTTGCAACAAATTGCATAATTATCTCTAGGCATGTACAATTAATGAATCTTGCTTTCCTTTTCAGCATCATACGTCTCATACTTCTCTCTCTAAGGTCGAACCATCTCCTGCTCTTCTCCTTTTCACATCTATTACTGACCTTACTACTCAGTTACATGACCTCACTCCTACGAATCATACCTCTACTGATGATACTACTCCGAGTACATCTCAAACTCATCATTATGAAAACATACCTGTGACTAACTCAATCATTTCTCCACAAAAAACTCATCATCAACCTGCTAAGCATCACATGATCACAAGACTTCAATCGGGTTCACTCAAGCCATCCAGACGTCTCAACCTACTATACAAAGCATCCGGTTCTCAACACCATTTGGATCCCACCAGCTATAATGAAGCTCACAAAAGTCCTTCATGGAGACAAGCAATGGCAACAAGGTACATGGTGTCTTGTGCCTCCCCCTCCAAATGCCTTAATTCTGGGATGCAAGTGGACATACATAATGAAGTATAACTCGGACGGATCAATAGCTCGATTTAAAGCTCGTCTCATTGCTCAAGGAAATAGACAAGAATACGGGCTCGATTATAATGAAACATTTAGCCCGGCTGCCAAACTCCCACCATATGCATATTGTTCACATTCACGCTATTTAATGAATGGACAATTCAACAACCGGATGTCACCAATGCATTTTTGCATGGGACACTAGATGAAACTGTGTATATGAGGCAACCTAAGGGTTTCAAGGATGCTACACATCCTGAACACGTATGTCTACTGCGCAAAGCTATATACAGTTTAAAACAGGCTAACCGGTAGTGGTACACAACCTTCACCAACTATCTCGTCAGCATCGGGTTTCAGCAGAGCAAAGCGGAACAATCTCTGCTCATATTTCATCAAGATAGAATTCAAATCTATCTACTCATCTATATTGATGACATACTGCTAACCAGAAATGACAAAACTGCAATTGCTGAACTCCTTCAAAAATTGCATCAGTGGTTCAACATGAAGCAACTTGGACCTGCACATCATTTCCTCGGTATCATGATTCACTCATCTACAGATAAGTATTTCTTATCTCAAACACATTATGCTCAATCTATTATTCAAAAAGCCAATCTAAGTAATTGCAATTTCCTAGCTAACCCTTCGTGCACAAAATTATCTACTTAGATTTCAGCAATTTCTACTGTGTCTGACCAGACACTATATCGCAGGATAACGGGAGCTCTACAATACTTAACCATCACGCATCTTGACATTGCATATGCTGTTAACATACTGTCTCAACATATGCAAGATCCAACCAATACTCATGCATATCTACTAAAAAGGCTTCTATGCTACGTTCAAGGAATGCTCGACTTTGGTCTACTGATCACCAAATCCACTCTTCAACTTCACACCTTCTCTGATGTTGATTGGGCTGGAAATCCAATCAGTTGAAGATCGACCTCAGGCTACTGCACGTTTCTTAGAGAAACTCTTATCTCAGGGACAATAAAGAAATAAAACACTATCTCAAGATCCTTGACTAAATCGGAGTACCGTGCATTAGCTACATGTCGTAACTGCGGAAACCATCTGGATTAAACGTTTATTATTAGACTTTCTCATAACACACGACACACCCATAGATCTATTCTACGACAACACGTCTGTGATCGCTCTAGCAAACAATTCGGTGTTCCATGCTAGAACCAAGCATATAGAAATAGATCAAAGATTCATTCGAGATCACATTCACAACAACAACATCAAGCTGCTTCCTATCAGCACAATAGACTAAATAGCATATATTCTTACAAAGCTGCTATCTACTCCTAGATTCAAATTCCTTCGGTCCAAACAAACTATTACACAAGAATCATCAATTTGCGGGGGACTATTAGAACAGCAAAATGAAATAACTTAACTTCTTTATATTCTTGCTGTCCTATGAGGGTGTGACACATGTAATGTCTACAATGTAATACCTATATATATATATATATATATATATCCCTCATATATGTCCGCTGGACAATACGATGATTTCCACTTTCTTCTAAATCATCTTTGTTCCTGCAGTCTCTTTATTCTTCTTATATTCCGATGCTTCTTGCGACTTCTTCAATAATAAATATGCTATATAAACAATATTTAAAATATATATAATTAAAACAGCTTGAGTATTATAACAACGATAAACCAAATAACCAGTCACGAAATATATCAATTGTTAAGTGAATATAAAAGGAAAATTATAGTATTTGTATTCAAAATATTCATATGTAAATGGAACCATTATGAAGAAAAAAATAATCATATATTGTCATCGTTTAAATGCATCTTTTTATTTGAATGGTATGATTCTAATGCATCACTCAAATCAGAATACTTTATATTTTGTAAATCTGAATCAAGCTTGAAGTTATGTGATCGCTTAGCCTTATCCATCTTTCTAAAAGTAAGAGAAATCCTTCTGAGTTTAAGAAAAATAATTAGTACATTAAGAATTCAAGATAGATGTATAATTGAAAATTGATGTTAAATTAAGAAATCTTTTACATGAAACTGCTATAAATGATAAGATAATATTAAATTCTAAAAAACGACCAAAAATATAAACATCTCATATGCCTAAATGAATATTAAAAAGCAATATAGATACTGATGACACGTTGTTAATAAAACTTTTTTATTCACTAAATTAATAAAATGCTTAGAGAAAGCAAAACAATAGAAGAAATTAATGGAGAACAAAAGCAATATAGATCTTGATAACAGGTTGTTCCTGAATCTGGATAAAGCAATTATTGGTAAGCCCAAAAAAAATGAAATGAGAACAATAATGAAGAAATATAATACATGAAAGCAAACCTTATGCAGACTTAATTTCACCAAGCAGCATGCAACGTAGGCTTAATTTCATCAAGAAGGTGTAGTATCTAAAATGTTCAATCACAGGGTACTACCTGGTTGTCAGAATGACCATCCAAGGAGGTAGAGTGGTGTGGGATGCAAAAGCTCTCATTATTATCAAGCAAAAATTCACAAAAGCAATATTCAAACCAACATAATTGATACAACCTTCCACCAAGCCTATATATAACTTGAGAAAAAACCAACAACTCACAAAGCCCAACAACAAAATTAAGGAGAAGAATCTGAACCCAAAAATCAGAAAAGACTTTAAATTGCTATTGATATATCCCCTATGTTGGTGATCTCACTCCAATTAGTAGCTTCAAAAGCTTAAATGTCAAATAACAAAACATGGAATGCTCGACTTTAGTCTACCGATCACCAAATCCATTCTTCAACTTCATGCCTTCTCTTATGCTGATTGGGTTGGAGATCCAATCACCCGAAGATCAACCTCAGGCTACTACACGTTTCTTGGAGAAACTCTTGTCTCATAGACAGTAAAGAAACAAAGCACTGTCTCAAGATCCTTAACTGAATCAGAGTACCGTGTGTTAGCTGCCGCAACTGCATATACCATATGGATTAAACATTTATTATCACACTTTATCATAACACACGACACACCCATAGATCTATTCTACGACAACACGTCTGTGATCGCTCTAACAAACAATCCAGTGTTCCATGCTAGAATCAAGCATACATAAATAAATCAAAGATTCATTCGAGATTACATTCACAACAACAACATCAAGCTGCTTCCTATCAGCACAATAGACCAAATAACATACATTCTTACAAAGCCGCAATCTACTCCTAGATTCAAATTCCTTCTGTCCAAACTGACGATTACACAAGAATCATCAGTTTGCGGGGGACTATTAGAACAACAAAATGAAATAACTTAACTTCTTTATATTCTAGCTGTCCTATGAGGGTGTGACACATGTAATGTCTACAATGTAATACCTATATATATCTCTCATCTATATCCACTGGACAATACGATGATTTCCACTTTCTTCTAAATCATCTCTGTTCCTGCATTCTCTTTATTCTTCTTATCTTCCGATGCTTCTTGAGACTTCTTCAATAATAAATATGCTATATAAACAATATTAAAAACATATATAATTAAAACAGCTTGAGTATTATAACAACGATAAATCAACTAACCAGTCACTAAATATATCAATTGTTAAGTGAATATAAAAGGAAAATTACAGTATTTGTATTAAAAATATTCATATGTAAATGGAACCATTATGAAGAAAAAAATAATCATATATTGTCATCGTTTAAATGCATCTTTTTATTTGAATGGTATGATTCTAATGCATCACTCAAATCAGAATACTTTATATTTTGTAAATCTGAATCAAGCTTGAAGTTATGTGATCGCTTAGCCTTATCCATCTTTCTAAAAGTAAGAGAAATCCTACTGAGTTTAAGAAAAAGAATTAGTACATTAAGAATTCAAGATAGATGTATAATTGAAAAATGATGTTAAATTATGAAACCTTTTACATGAAACTGCTATAAATGATAAGATAATATTAAATTCTAAAAAACGACCAAGAATATAAACATCTCATATGCTTAAATGAGTATTAAAAAGCAATATAGATATTGATGTCATGTTGTTAATAAAACTTTTTTATTCACTAAATTAATAAAATGCTTAGAGAAAGCAAAACAATAGAAGAAATTAATGGAGAACTAAAGCAATATAGATCTTGATAACAGGTTGTTCCTGAATCTGGATAAAGCAATTATTGGTAAGCCCAAAAAAATGAAATGAGAATAATAATGAAGAAATATAATACATGAAAAGCAAACCTTATGCAGACTTAATTTCACCAAGCAGCATGCAACGTAGGCTTAATTTCACCAAGAAGGTGTAGTATCTGAAATGTTCAATCACAAGGTACTACCTGGTTGCCAGAATGACCATCCAAGGAGGTAGAGTGATGTGGGATGCAAAAGCTCTCATTATTATCAAGCAAAAATTCACAAAAGCAATATTCAAACCAACATAATTGATACAACCTTCCATCAAGCCTATATATAACTTGAGAAAAAACAAACCACTCATAAAGCCCAACAACAAAATTAAGGATAAGAATCTGAACCCAAAAATCAGAAAAGACTTTAAATTGCTATTGATATATCCCCTTTGTTGGTGATCTCACTCCAATTAGTAGCTTCAAAAACTAAAATGTCAAACAACAAAACTTGGAGTTATAATAGATTATTTCAAAACAAACATAACCTAGCCTATGTATTTTGCACTTCAAAATACCAAATGATAAATACTACTATAGGTTTGCAAGAAAAAGTAAAGTTCAATGCTAATAGTATAATGGTAAACTATGCAAAAATGTATATATTTTTTAAGAGCTAAATTTTAAACCTATTTAACATTTATCAAACCAAATAATTTTCAAGATTTTAAAATAGATTAAAAAACAATCACCATTTTGGAGTTACCAAGAAATTAAGCCTTCCTCATATAAGGTTTATTTGATTTTGCATCAATAGAGATAAGTTACAAACATAATTAAAATCACAAGGAATTAGAAAGAAAATAATTGTCTAAAATATACAGACAAAGAATAGGAAACTAAGTACATTTATGGAGAATAATTACAATATAAAAGTGTATAATCATTGATATATGAAATTAGAAGATCTATATAAAATTGCCTCTATTGGAATATATTATAATCCATGCAAGTCTTATAAAATGTATAATTAAAACTATATTTAAAATTAATATATAAGTGTTCAGTTAATTAAATAATTACAAATCTAATTATTTAAGGAATCCATATGAGGCAGTGCCTTGTAGATTTTTTTTTTTTTTTTTTTTTTGAAAAAGAAGCATATATTATTAATAATAAAAAATGGTTACAATAAGAAAGAGCACGAAAAAAAAAAATTACAAAGAAACCGCGGGCTCAGTTAGTGGTTGAGGCTTCCAGCACCACCACACCCCACCAGGACCGTCCAAAAGATGGTGAATAAAAGCCGGCCCGAAGCATCCCGAAACTTCCACAGCAATGGTTGCCACCAGCAAAATACAATGGTGCGAGCACCAACCCATCATTGCCCATTCTACGACCTAACAACAAAACCAAACGACAAAAAAAGAACAAAACCAAGACAGAGGATAAGCAGCAATCAATATCGCCTACGGCGACCCCTGCCTCTACCACGAGATCTACCCCGAGTACCAACATAAGAAGTGGGTCTAACATTAACCAGAGTGAAATCACAACCCGGGTCAGACCCACCACAGAAATTCGGCGACGCCAAGTCAGCTCCATCAGAGAATTCGGAGTCAGGTTCACCCTCGGATGAATCCAACCAATTCAAATGATTCCTAATATCCAGTCCAGAGGAGTCGCCTAAAGAAGTGCCCACAAATCGCGTATCAACCAAATTAACGGGAACCTTAATGACATTATTAGAAACCATAGAGCGTTTTTGAGGCACACCCGAACAATTAACCGGAGGAAGATCCCCAGTTACAGGCTCACCCACAGAATTTTCCGGCAATACCTCAACACAATTAGACGGTAATATAGGAAGAAAAAACGGCAGAGCATTAGGAGATAAGGTAGAATTAATACCAAAATCCTTTTCCAGCCTTTCACCAACACCACTAACATTCGCAATACAAACAACTCCTTCCAGCACAGCATCGACAGAAGAAGGGTGTAAAACATTAGCATTATTATGATCCACACCAGCATAATTTGAAACATCAGCAATAGTAGAAGCACCACCCACAACCAAAACAGGCAGCACACCCGCATCAGGAGAAACAACCCGACAATCAACATCAGGCAAAACCACACCCTCCACATCAGCAGACTGGCAATTAACAAAATTTTCACATTCTAAAGCATCTCGCGCGATTACAACATTACATAAATTCGCAGAATTATCAAAAACAGGAGCAGTAATCGGGTCTTCATTAGAAACAGGGACAGGAGGAATATCCACGGGGGCAGAGAAAACAACCGGGGTAGTTTTGGACGAAATTTTAGGACATTCTAATTTTTTATGACCTAAAGCTTTGCAGAAAGAACAAAAATTAGGCATGCCCTCAAAAATGACTTTCTGGGCATACCCAAACTTCTCCGGACCCAACCAAACAATATCAGAAAAGGATTTGGATACATCTATTTCAACAAGCACACGCGCAACTGATGGACGGGAACCAGTAGCCGTAGCAGAATCAGTATGAATCGGCCTTCCAAAGACCGAACCCAACCCAAAAAGAATACAGGAGGAGAAAAGATGGGGACGTAATCCCGGAAACGAAAGCCAAACAGGGACAATCAGAGATTCTTCCGATAAATCTAGAACCGGAGACCACTTTATCACTTTCATAAAACAGCCATAAACCAAGTAAGACCTGTGAGCAAAAACCCTAGCATAATCCATATCATTGGCAAGCTTGATTAAAACATTAGCTTGATCATCCAACAAAGTCACCGAAAATTCCCCATATAACTTTAAAATCACGAAAAACCTACGGATTGAATCTAAAGAAGGACGTTTAAAGGGAAATCTTCCAACCAACGCAAACTCAAAGGGCTTAGCTAGATGCAAAAATTCTTCTTCCGAAAACCATAGAGATGGCATTCCCCGATTCGAAGAAATGAGAAATTCCGGAAAAACATTCGAATCGACGGAACAAGAAAGAGCATCCTTAAAGGATTTAGGTTGCTTACCCGAAAGGAAACCAGGATCAAGCAATTTTTTCGCCATTAAAAGCTTACCGCCGGCAAGGATGGCGGCGCAAGGGCAGAAGCCCTAAAAGGGCGAAACCCTAGCAGACGGAGAGACGGGAAAAAAATCCAACGCTTTAGTGATCCAAGAACTATTTACAGTGCCTTGTAGATGAAAGAACATTAAAGTTTAATTAATTGATCACTATACCTTCATATGCTATATAAGGCACAGGATATTTGTTTTATAAATTAGATTTTGCTACTCAAATATTGGTTAATTTCTCTTTCTACTGCTATAAAATTACATTTATATTTTTTTAATAT
The DNA here is from genome assembly GCA_016618105.1 of Dendrobium huoshanense. Classification (NCBI taxonomy): domain Eukaryota; kingdom Viridiplantae; phylum Streptophyta; class Magnoliopsida; order Asparagales; family Orchidaceae; genus Dendrobium; species Dendrobium huoshanense. Next base: position 66,006,538 of record CM028351.1, read on the forward strand.
AATATTGGTTGTTTACTTTTATAATGATTAATCTAGGCAGTGTGAGAATGTATCACTAAATCACCAATGAAAAGGATAATTTTCATAGCATATGTTAGGAGAGATGTATAGAGGAACATGCATGATAATACAACCAAGATTAAGTACCTAAAATGATTTTTAGATTTTCTCTACCATATATAAGAGCTACGTCGTAACATTGATTGGCTAAGTTAAATTTCTGTTGGGATAAGCTAAAGTAGTGGAGAGCCTTCTTATTTCAGTGGATCGATTGACTGCATAGAAGGGGTACATATATACAACTCGAAGACGATTAAGATTGCCGCCATAGAAACTGGTAATCGGATATTTAGGAGGAAGGAACTTACCAGCTGCGCCGACTAACCTCTAATATGAATACGGCTAATGGCGTCATCTTAAACCTCTTCGTTGGAGAAAATCGAAATGCAGGAGAAGCTACAACTTCATTCGAAATGTATTGAATGAGCAGCTAGGGATTTGAAGAGATGTATCCAATTAGGAAAAAAATGTTTTGCTGTAACATCTCATTTCCATTATATACATCCACATAAATTTGATACATCATTCTGAAGTAAGCTTAGTCAAAAAAAAATCTGCCAACACATTTGTATAATTCCATGTTATTTATTTAAATAGCAAAAAAATAAAATAAATAGAAAATTAAGATGAGGTTCGACTTATAAACCTAATAACCAAAATTTTATTTCACAAAAAAAGCATTTTTTAAAGGTTTAATAAAAAAACATTTATGAATTAAAATATCAACAACCATAGTCAAGGTTGAAATGTAATCATTAACCCTATAATTTTCTTTAGGTATTGTTGCCGTTTAGTAATTATGGTATTATGATTTATTTTGCTATTGTTTATTTTGGATGTTCAATATGTCGTTATATACTATGGTGATTAGGTTGTTAGGTATAATTAAAATTAAATTAATCTTTGATTATAAATTTTACTATGAAAATGCTCTTTTTTTGCTGAACTTATTAACAATTTTAATAGTAGATCATGATGTAGGTGTGTAATTCTTTAGGATGGAGGTATTATTTAAATATAATAGTAGTTAATGGTTTTTTAATAGATAATTGGATGTGATCTGTAATGAAATTATGGCTTAATTTTCCATAGTTATTAAGATAATGAAGGATTTTGTTGTAGTATAATTATTTTAGCTAATTTTGTGTTGTTCTTCTTACAATTGTTTTAAATTTGTTGGGACATTTGGAGCATATGGTATTATAAGATTTATAATTTTTTGATACTACACTTACCTGAGTTATTTTCCATCATGTGATCTACCTTTTATATGATATGAATTTTGTATTATTGTTAAATAGTTTTTGAAATATATAATTTAATAAAATAAAGATGTGATTTATTTTCTCCTGAATGTACATTTTGGAATGGAAATCATTTTTCTTGGGTTGAAGTTTTATAAAACATTTATTCTCTTGTTGCTATGTTTTTAAATTATGTTTGATACGCCCTCAAAAAATTATCTTGATCGGGCACGAATCTCGATGCAAAATCAAGTTGGAAACTTTCGAAATTAAAATTGGGACCATCTGAACTTCAATTTAAGCAAACTTATATCCGAACTGAACGTCTCGAAAATACGACACCAAATTCGACTCAATCCGAGCCCAAATGGGTCCAAATCAAGGGTTTGAAGCTTTATTGGAGGGTTTGAACCACAATTTGGGTTAACAAACGGTTTCCAAATATGACATTCTTATGGTCGAATCAAGCGGCTCGACGAGGCAAATCCAACGAGTCTAAGATCACTGAATTCAGACATCACTAAGACATTCAAATGTCCATAAAATGGTCAATAATCAAAGGATTCAACATCGGCCATCCATCCAACCACTCCCCATTTACCCTTGATCCCTCACCTATTTACGGGACATTTCACTCCATAAATCTATAAATTGACCCTTCATTCCTCTTGAAAAGAGTCTTGAAAAGGGGGACCGAAGCAAGAAGAGAAGAACGAAGAAGAGAAGGAAGAAGCTCCTCCTCAACCACCGCCAAACTTCCGCCGGACCACCACTAGAGGCCCTCACCTCTGCCGAACCACCGCCTGACGTCATTGCTCCATCGGACCACCACATAAGGCCCAGACTTCTGTCAAACCACCACTTGAGACCCTCACCTCCGCCGGACCACCGCCTAACGTCGTTGCTTCGCCAGACCACCACCTAAGGCCTGAACTTTTGCCGGACTACTACTTAAGGCTCGGACTTCTGCCGGACCACCACTTGAGGCCCTCACCTTCGCCAGACCACTACCTGACGTCGTTGCTTCGCCGAACCACCACCTAAGGCCTAGACTTTTGCCGGACCACCACTTGAGGCCCTCACCTCCGCCTGACCACCGTCTGACGTCGTTGCTTTGTCTGACCACCACTTAATGCCCTAAGCTCTATCAGACCACCACTTGAGGCCCTCACCTCTACCAGACCATGCACCGTCTGACGTCGTTTCTCCGCTGGACCACCACTTGAGGCCCTGAGCTTCACCGAACCACCGTCTGACGTCGTTGCTTCGCAGGACCACCACTCAAGGCCCGGACTTCTGGCAGACCACCATCTGAGGTCTAAAATTCCACCGAACAACCACCTAACACCCGGACTTCTACCGGACCACCACCTGAGGCCCAAACTTCTTCAAGACCACCATCTAAGGCCCTAAGCTCCGCCGGATCATCACTTGAGACCTTGGGTTCTGCCGGACCATCACTTGAGGCTCGGACTTCTCCCAGACCTCCACGTGATGCCCGGACTTTTGCCAGACAACTACCTAAGGCTTGGACTTCTATCAGACCACCACCTGAGGTGTGAACTCCTACCAGACCACCACTTGAGGCCCAAACTTCTCCCATACCACCACATGACGCCCGGACTTATCACTACAGGGAAAACGCTGAAAACCGGCGGTTTTTTCCGACGGTTAGTGTAGACTTACCGGCGGTTTTTTATGTTACCGGCGGTCTAACGGCGGTTTGTTAACCGCCGGTAAAAACGGCGTAGGAAACCAATTCCGACGGCTTTTTACCGGCGGTTTATTTTTACGGCGGTTTGCCGGCGGCTAATACCGCCGGTGAACACCGAAATTTTAACCGTCGGTACTCCGGCGGTGTGGCCGCCAGTATTGTTACCGCCGGCAAACCGCCGGTCAAAGTACCTATGATAAATTGATTTTAATAAACTCAAATATAGAAAACTAGTGTCATAATCCCTTTTTGCAAATTAGTAAACAATTCAATTTAAATTCAATTCAAGCATGTTAGAATTCTATGGGACCAGTGTAAAGTCATCCTTTCACTGAAATTTAGTTTAGATAATAATCATGTATAATTCAGTTAAAATCTATTTCCAATGTCATATTAACCTAAGTTACTAATTGCCAACCTATACATGATTATTCTATCAAATTAGGTTGACTTTGATTTGGGATATGTTTACACATGTCACCTAATCATCTCAACTTAATTTGATATATCTATTCTTTTATAATAAATTATTTAAGTTCATAGATTATCATATGATCTATAACTAAATAATTTATTATTAAATCCTTCCATAGGGTATTAGTGCACTTTTTATTGCTCATGATTGCTATGTTTTAGTGTGATAGTGATTAATGTCCAAGGGTTAAAAGAACATTGATTTGCTTGCCAATAATCTAGTGCCATTAGGAACAACCATTAAGGACTTGTGTCTTAGCCAACCTAGCCAAATATAGGGAGAACTACACACATACCTAAACCTATGCATTTTATCCAAATTGATTTTGAGAAACATTATAAGCATTAATCCAAGCACACCTAAACCTATGCACCATAACTCTCTCTCTCTCTCACATTTTTAAAGTATAAAACATTAACTAACAAGATAATATCAACAAATAATCAAAGAAAAACCATAAAAAATAACCTTAAAAGAGAAATTGGTTTGTTTGGGGTCGGAATCGGTCGGCGGTCGGGCGTCGGAGTAAACTCGTCGGCGGCGGTCGGACTGGGGACGGCGGCGGTCGGACTGGGGTCGGCGGCGGTCGGAATGGGGTCGGCGGTCGGAGTTCCTTCGTCGGGGGCTGATCGGAGGAGCGGAGGAGCCGATAGAGCGAGCGACCGAGAGAGAGAAGGAAACAGGGAAAATGAAATGAGCGGGGCGAGGGGGCTCGTATTAGGGCTTTTACTGGCGGTTTTCCGGCGGTCTAGACCGCCGAAACAAAATCACTTATCACCGGCGGTTCAGACCGCCGGAAAACCGCCGGTTCACGTTGATATCCGGCGGTTGTCCGGCGGTTTAGCGACCGTCGGTAATACCGACGGTGTATCGTAGCTAAGCCGTCGACTTGGCCGTCGTTAGAGTCCGACGGCGTAATCGTCGGCGGAGCCGTCGGTATTACCGACGGGCTATAAACCGCCGGTCAAAACCGCCGGTATAGGCCATTTTTCCTGTAGTGTATGCCAGACCACCACCTGAGGCCTGGACTTCTGTCGGACCACCACCTGACGCCCGAACTTCTTCCGGACCACCGCTTGATGCTTGGAGTTTTGTTAAAGTATCGCCCTACTACAATGATCTTTTTAACCCCAGTCTCCTGTCGATTACGATCTTTTCGACCTCCGTCGCCTAATATGGTCCTTCCGACCTCCATCACCAGACAATGGTCTTTTGAACCCCTGTCTCTTGCCAACTACGGTCTTTCAGACCCCTATCTCCTGCCAACTATGGTCCTTCTGACCTCTGTCACCTAGTATGGTCCTTCCGACCTACATCGCCAGATAACGATCTTTCGGACCCTTGTCTCCTGCAGACTACGATCCTTCTGACCTCCGTCGCCTACTATGATCCTTCTGACCTCCATCACCAGACAATAGTTTTTCTGACACCAATCTTTTGCCAACTATGGTCTTTCTGACCTCTATCTTATCGACTATTATCTTACTGACCGAACAGATATGTGTATGTTGATTATTGTAACTCCCACCATGTAATGTGCTCTATATGACGTATATTTGTAACATCAAGCCAAGGCCTTCTCCCTAAGAAGGGCCTCATTTGTAATCGACTACAAATACTAGTGGATTCATTCAAATTGGGCCAGGCCCTGTGCTTTTTCTCTCTTTTTAGGGGTTTCCATGTAAAAACTCTGGTGTCTCTTATGAACGTTACACCCTCTCTCTTAACAGCTTATATGTTGGATCTTTGTACAATGCTAAGACGTAAAACTTTATATTTCTCTACCGCCGCGAATACTCGCGAGGACGCAACAATATTCATTCCTACCAAGTTTTTACTTATTTTTTTTGTTGAAGTACAGATGATAAATTTGTTGGATTGCTTGCTGAATATTTATGAAATTCTATAAGAACAAATAGAGCTTCTTCTATCTTTCGTTAGCAATGACACAAAAGCATAACTTTATCAGTTTTTATTTACATTTATTACTATTGACATTTAATTTTCACTATTATTATTACACTCATTTTTTTTTTTTAAGTTCTTAAATCATTTTAACTAAATTTGTATTGAGAGATTTTGGATGCAAAAAAAATTATTTTCAGGTTCCTAAAGATATAAGAGTTTGATGTAAGTGATATTTAGGTGATTTTTTAGAGATATGTGAAGTTTTGTGTATGATTGAAGTATTAAATTGACCATTAATTCTATTGCACTTAAGAATATGTCATTTGTTGCATGTAATATAGTATTTGTAATATCTTTTTCGTTGTTATATTTTCATGAATTTTTGTGCATTATGTTGTTAATGTCAAAAACAATCTAAACATTTGTAACATATTGAATATTAGTAGATAATTAAACATAAAATTACTATGTGAGATGTTTTTTTAGGAATAAGTATAAGATAAATTATTTGATTAAGTAATGAAAAAGTTAGATTAACTTTTTTGCCAAATAAGAGACTTAGTTTTAAAATGAACACCATTAGTTTTTTATCAATTTTTTTTTTATAAACAAAGTAATTTTAGATTTTTTTTTAATAAACTTATCATAGAAATAAAGACAATGATATAGTTATTAAGCTTTTAATCGTACTATCCCTTCCTTTTCCATTATCATTTAATTCTCTAGTTGTAATGAAATGAATGAGAAGTGATAATTCATAAAATTAACTTCTAATTCATAATAGTTAATGTAATTTATTTATTAGTTATAGTTTAATTCAAAAAGTTAATAGTTATAGTAATATAATTAATAATTATAATAATTTAAAGTTATTAGTTTATTTTTTAAAATAATGATAATATAATATAAATATTTTTAATATGAATTTATTTTTAAATTTTTATGCTTTTAATGCACATACAATAAAACTAGTCTCATAAATGGATGAGCGTGAATCACAATGCATATACATATATGTGTGTCTGCGCGCGCGCGTGTGAGCTTATGTTTGGAAGGAAGATTAGGAGATGAGGATGGATTGAAAGAAGATATGTAATGCAGCAAGCATGCGAGCTATGAGAAGGAAATTGGGAAGGAAGAGCACCCGCCATCTACAGCTTTGGAATGGAAATCATATCAACTCAGGTGATCTTTGCCTTAAACAATTCTTTTCCTATATTGAAACTGAAAGCAGAACTTGAGCTTCCTAAGAGGTTAGTGTAGAAAAGCATAAAGAGCAAATCAAAGCACAGAATAGAGTAAGCCATTAGAGCAGCTCACGAGCTCTCTCTTTCATTAACTGTAACCTCAGCTGCTACAGTAGCTACTATAAGTAATTGAGTTAGTTACAAGGCAACGAACCAGATGATCTTGACAGAGATCATACGGCACAAACCGAAAAGGATAGCCTGCCATTGCAGAGAGAGTGGGAGAGGCACTTACAGTGCAGCCGACTTATCTTATACGCACATCAGTTTATCAATTCACCTTATCAACCCCCCTCAAGTTAAGGATGGTGGTCGAATCGTTAACTTGTCATGGAGAAGTTCAAATCGAGCAATCGATAACGGTTTGGTGAAGATGTCAGCCGGCTGGTCCATGGTAGGAATGTGATGAACCGAGATAAATTGCGAGCGAATGCAATCCCGTATGAAGTGAAAATCTATTTCTATATGCTTTGTCCGTGCATGAAAAATGGGGTTATTGGCTAACGCAAGTGCAGAGCCGTTGTCACAATAGAGCTTTGTTGGAGTAACTAGAGGAACTTGAAACTCTGTTAACAAGCGATGTAGCCAAATAACATCACAGACAGCTGTGGATATGGCTCTATACTCAGCCTCGGTTGAGGAGCGAGCGACTAAGGTTTGCTTTTTAACGGTCCAAGAGACCAGTGTGCTGCCGAGAAATGCACAATACCCAGTGACAGAGACGGTCTGCTTTGTTCGATGTCCAATCGGAATCAGCAAAGGCTGTGAGTTGTAATGAATCACAAATGATAGGTAGACCAAGGTGTAGGGACCCTTGAACGTACCGAAGAACTCGTTATGAGAAGAGAGAAGAACGTCCAAGAAGATGAACGGCAAGAGAGAAGACAGAGGAAAAGGAATTGTATTGAATGAATATATTGGCTACAGTATTACAATGCTTAAATAGACTATAAATGGCAAATAAGTAAATACATATATTCTGTTCGCTTATAGCCTCCCTCAAATTAATCATTCAGATCTTGAATGGTTAATTTGTGTCGGAGTTCTTTGAATCGAGCAGGTGTGAAAGATTTCGTGAAAATATCGGCTATCTGATCGGTGGAAGGAATGTAGCTGAGGTGTATGCCACCGTTGGTGAGATGGTGCCGAATGAACTGATAGTCTATTTCAATGTGTTTGGTGCGAGCATGTAGAACCGGATTTTTAGCTATGGCCATTGCTGAGACGTTATCGCAGTAGATAGTGGTAGGGACGGTTTGGGCAGTGCCGAGTTCGTCCAACAAGCGTCTGAGCCAGATAACTTCGGAGGTTGCAGCGGAGAGTGCCCGGTACTCGGCTTCGGTAGATGATTTGGCCACTGTTACTTGCTTTTTAACGGTCCATGAGACCAATGTAGATCCTAAGAAGGTGCAGTATCCGGATATTGACTTACGATCTGTTGTGTCGGATGCCCAATCGGCATCTGTATAGGATCGAAGAGTGAGATCGCTGGGTTTGATCGGAAGACCATAGGTGACCGTGCCTTTGATGTAGCGAAGAAGTCGTTTGAGAGCTTGAAAGTCGGAATTGGTCGGTTGGTGCATGCGTTGACAGACTTGATTTGTGGAGAAGGCTATATCCGGACGAGTGATGGAAAGATATTGTAGTGATCCGGCAATGCGACGATAAGTTGAAGGATCGGAGTAAGGTTGTAGATCCGGTGGTGGCTGTTTCGTTTTGAGGGTGCTTGGCGTAGGAGCAGGTTTGCTGTCGGTTAGGTTGGAGTCCCGTAGAAGCTTTTCGGCATAGTGCTGTTGGGTTAGGAATAGACCGTCTGAATGCTGTATGATTTGAATGCCTAAAAAGAGTGAGAAATCAGCCAGCTGCTTTAAGGCGAACTGAGTTCGGAGTTCGTTTAGCAGCTTTTGAATGGTTGTTGTGTCATTACCTGTAATGAGAAAATCGTCGACATAAATGAGAAAGAAGATGTGAATATGATTTTGTTTAAAAATGAGAAGCGAGGGGTCGGAGCGACTGAACCGGAATCCTTGAGTTTGAAGAAATTGAGTCAATTTTTCAAACCATTGGCGCGGTGCCTGTTTTAGGCCGTAGAGAGACTTCAGCAGCTTGCAAACTAAGGTTGGCAAAGTGGGATCGGTGAAGCCGGGTGGTTGGCTCATGTAGACGTCATCGGGTAAATCTCCGTGCAGAAAAGCGTTGGAGACGTCTAATTGTAGAATTTGCCATTTCCGGTGAACTGCCAAAGTAAGTAGAATGCGAATTGTTGTCATTTTGGCAACTGGGCTAAAAGTTTCCGTGTAGTTGATGCCTAGTTGTTGATTGTAGCCGAGGGCTACAAGTCGAGCTTTGTAGCGGTCCAGTTTTCCGTCGGGTAAGACTTTCTTTTTATAGGTCCACTTACAGCCAAGAATTGATTTGTTGGGCGGAGGAGGTACAAGGATCCAGGTTCCTTGTTTCTTGAGAGCCTGAATTTCGTCAAGCATTGCCTTCTGCCAATGGGGAATTTGAGCGGCTTGTTTGTAAGTATTTGGAGTATCCTGCATAGGATTAGTAGTCACAAGAGAAAAGATCTGTTTTGGTTTATATATTCCAGCTTTTAGATGCGTGGTCATGTGATGAGTGGATTGCTGTGTAGTAGATTGAGGAGGAAGTGTGATTGTAGAGACAGGATTGAGAGGATTGGGAAGTTTTGTATTGGCTGAATGATCAAAAGTTTGTGTAGAGGGAAGGTTAGGTGTTGTGTTAGCTGGGATTTTGTGCGGTGTAGGAGTGATTGTAGAGATCGGTGTTAGTAGATAGGGAGAGGTGGAGGTCTGCGTGGAGGTGACTGGAACCGAGACCGAGACGTCTTTGTTTTTGTAAGGAAAAATAGTTTCGTGAAAGACGACGTGTCGGGATATTTGGATCTTGTGTGTGGTGAGATTGTAGCATTTGTATCCCTTGTGGGATGTGGAGTAGCCAAGACAGACACATTCTTGTGATCGTGGCGAGAGTTTGTTGGGAGCGTAGGGGCGAAGCCACGGAAAGCAAAGGCAGCCAAAGGTTCGGAGCACGGTGTAGTTGGGTAACCGGCCATGTAGACGTTGAAAGGGGATGTTGAGCTTTATAGATTTGGAGGGAAGCCTGTTGATGAGGTAATTAGCCGTGGATAAGGCTTCTGCCCAAAACGAGTGCGGTATGTTGGAGGCATGAATGAGAGTGCGTGTGAGTTCAAGTAAGTGGCGATGTTTTCGCTCGGCCACGCCATTTTGCTCAGGGGTGTGAGGGCAACTAAGTTGTCGTTGAATGCCATGAGTAAGGAGAAAGGAGGTGAACTCAGTGCTTAGAAATTCTCCTCCTCCGTCGGAGCGGAGGGCTTTCAGTTTTGTGTTAAATTGAGTTTTAATAAGTTTGTAAAGGATCTTGAATTTAGAGAAGGTTTCTTGTTTTGTATGCATTAGATAGATCCATGTAAAACGTGAATAATCATCAGTAAACAATGCATAGTACCGAAAACCTTCAAGAGACGGAATAGGAGATGGTCCCCAAATATCTGTATGAATGAGTTCAAAAGGAACTTTAGAAGTTGAGAGAGTTCTATTAAAAGCAATTTTGTGACTCTTGGCCACACTACAAGATATACAAGGTGAGGTAGTAAAATTTTTCTTGATGTCCGGTATGTAGCGAGACAAAATTGAGAGGATCTGCCGGTGTGGATGGCCTAAACGGTCGTGCCATACGTTTCCGGTGATGTTGCTTGCGTGAAGAGCCGTATGGATAGAGGCTTGTGGTTTGGGAATCTTGTAGAGACCTTCATGTAGATTGCCACGAAGTAGAAGACGCCGATCCTGGATATCCTTTATAACAAAACCATTTGCGTCAAATTTTATGGAGATGGGATTGTCAGCAGTTAACTTTGAGACAGATAAAAGATTTTGTGCTAGAGAGGGAACGTGCAGAATTTTGCGTAAATAAAGCTTACGAGGGGTGTCGGGGAGAGGTAATATTCCCTGACCGGAGTTCTGAATGGGAATGGTGGAACCATTTGCTATGGAGACGCTATCTTGTCCGGCGTAGGAGTGAGGATATTGAACATTTGAGATGTCCGGTGTGAGATGAGCCGAGGCGCCGGTGTCCAAGATCCACTCGTTCGAGTTGTTCGGAATTGTCTGAGCTTGGAGTGCTTGCGGTGATCTAGTGTTTGTTGGAGCATATTTAAAATTGCCGCGATGCCAACAATTGATTGCTGTGTGGCCAGTTTTCCCGCAGATTTGGCAAGTCGGTCTTGAGTTGTTCACGGTGGATGGCTGAACCGTGACAGGGTTGATGAAATTCTGGGTAGGTTGCTGGGATTTGTTCTTGATGAAGCGTCTCTGCATTTTTCCTTTATTCGAATTGTATGAATTCGAATAGAAAGCAGTGTTACCTGTGGCAGCCGAGTTGTCCTTGGCGAGTTCTTGAGAGACGTTGATCTCCTCGCTGCAGAGCATGGAATAGAGATTGTCGAGGTCTAACGGTATGGGGTAGGTGCGAATCGCGGCTTTGAATGAATTGTAGGAGGCGGGTAGGCCGTTGAGTATGTGTAGGATTATGTCTTCCGGATCGATCTTTGAGCCGGAAGCCGCTATGCTGTCAACTATGGTTTTAATTTGCGTGAGGTATTGTTGCATGGAGAGGTTTTTCATTTGAACATGATGGAGTTCGTTCTTGAGTTGGATGACTCGGGAACGACAGGTGGGTTGGAGGCGGCGTTCAAGAACTTGCCATACATCTTGCGTGGATGTGGAGGAGATAACGTAAGGCAAGATGGTGGGAGAGATGGTGGAAAATAGAGCTGAAAGAAGATTGTTGTCTTCGAGTTGCCAGCGGTTGAAGTCGGAAGATGCTGTGTCGGCGGGCGGTGGAGAAGTTCCGGTGAGATGTCCGGCATAACTGTTCGCGGTGAATTGTTGAAGAACCTGAATGCGCCAGATGGCGTAGTTGTCGGTGGTGAGGGCGTGGGGAATGAGGTTCTTGATGTTGGAGATGAGGAACTTGAGCTGTGGTGGAATGATGATGTCGGTGGACGGTTGGCCGGAGAGAGGAGGGGAGGTGGTGGTGTTGGTCGATTCTTGATCAGCCATTTGAGGCTCTGATACCATATGAGAAGAGAGAAGAACGTCCAAGAAGATGAACGGCAAGAGAGAAGACAGAGGAAAAGGAATTGTATTGAATGAATATATTGGCTACAGTATTACAATGCTTAAATAGACTATAAATGGCAAATAAGTAAATACATATATTCTGTTCGCTTATACTCGTTTGAGGAGCTGAAAATGAACCATAAGTGGCTTGTGCATATGTTGGCAGAGGAATTTACTGCAAATAGAAGATCAGGTCTGGTTAATGTTAAATACTGCAGTGAGCTAACAATTTGACGATAAAATTCAGGTCGAGTAAATTGCTCAGCAGTCGGGTCAGGCGTTGGTAAGCTCATGGGCAGGGGAGTGCAGACTGGTTTGCACTCGGACATGGCTGCTTTGAGAAGAATTTCCTTTGCATAATGTGCTTGGCTGAGATGAATTCCATATGAAGTGTGAGTTGCCTGAAGACCCAGAAATTGATTTAGTTTGCCCATATTTCTCATACGAAATTTAGAGTGTAATGTTTGAAGCAACCTGTTGATCTCGGTATCGTTGTTGCCTGTCAAAAGTATGTCATTGACATACACTAGGAGATACAGCTGAATCGAATGTCGATTGTATACTAGGAGGGAAGGATCAGCTGTACTTGTGGTAAAGCCATAAGTGATGAGATAAGTGGACAGCATCTCAAACCACTGTCGAGGAAACTATTTGAGATCATAGATGGCTTTTTTTAATAAATAAACATGATGTGGATATTGAGGATTCACAAATCCAGTCGGTTGCTTCATAAACACTTGCTCATTTAATTGTCCATGTAAGAATGTGTTGGACACATCAAGTTGTAATAAGGACCATTTGTTGGAGACAGCCACGGTAAGAAACAATCGAATTGTGGCGAATTTGGCGACTAGACTGAATGTCTCGTGATAGTCAAGGCCATGCTCCTACTTGAATCTTTGAGCAACAAGTCGTGCTTTATACCGGGCAACCGAGCCATCTGAATTGTATTTAGTCTTATATATCCATTTACAACCTAACAGATTTTGTCCAGATTCATAAGGAACCAACTGTCAGGTGCCTTGGTGTTGTAATGCCTCAAATTCACTGCTCATAGCTTTTCGCCAGGCTAGATACTTGATTGCTTGCGAAAAATTGGTGGGAGTCGTAGGAATAACTTGATGATCAAGATCCAAAATCTGCTTTGGTTTAAGTTTGCCCGTTTGAGCCCTCGTAAGCATAGGATGTTTAATGTGAATAGAGTTTACGGGTTCTGTAGGAGGGCTGATAGAAAAGTGAGATGGTGAAGCTAAATGATCAGCATTCTGCAGTGGTATGGACATGGAATGAGACGGGGTTTGAATAGTTGAAGTTGAAGTAGGCATAGTTTGCTCAATGGATGAAGCAGGTATTAAGGTGGCTGGAAGATGAATTTCATTAGTTATGGGGGTTGATGTAGTAATAGGTGGTGAAGAGGAAGAGTTGACAGACTTGAATGGAACGATAGACTCATGAAATTGTACATGACGAGAGATGTACATTTTAGATGTTTTGAAATTAAAACAACGATAGCCTTTGGGATTGGGCACATAGCCAAGAAATATACAAGGCTGAGAGCGAGGAGACAGTTTGTGTGATAGTTGAGTGGAGAACCATGGGTAAACCAGACAACCGAACGTGCGTAGTTGAGAATACTGAGGAGATCTGTTATACAAGTATTCATAAGGAGTCTTATGATGATTAGATGCAGTTGGTAACCAATTGATTAAGTAAACAGCCGTTAGAAGCGCATCGGTCCAGAATTTCCCTGGGAGATGAGCATCAAACAACATAGCACGCATGGTTTCAACAATACGGCGATGTTTCCTTTCGGAAACACCATTTTGCTGAGGCGTGTACGGGCAGGAGGTTTGATGAATAGTACCAAATGTTTTTAAGTGAGTTTGAAACACTGAGCTCATATATTCGCCACCATGATCAGATCTGAGAATTTTAATTTTAGATTGAAATTGATGTTTGACAAGTTGTTTAAATCGAAGAAATGACGAACACACTTCAGACTTAGTATGCAGAGGGAAAACCCATGAATGGCGACTGAAATCATCGAACAAATAAAACATAATAACGATACGATTGCATAGAAATGATTGGGGAGGGACCCCATACATCAGTGTGAATGAGTTCTAAACACTTGATAGATCTATTAGAAGACAACGAAAATGAAAGACGCTTACATTTAGCCTGTGAACAGGCAGTACAACGAAATGAGCTATTGGCAGCAACACTTGAGGGAAAATTCGGGAATGAGTCTTTGAGTCGTTGGAGACGAGTGGCCGAGGCGTTGATGCCAAACCGAAATATTAGAAGTAGCAGCTGTTGCAGAAAGGCAGGATGGCTGAGAAGTAGCAGGTGCTTGAGTATTAATTGGGTAGAGACCATGAAGATTGGGACCGTGGAGAAGAGTTCGGTTGCTCTTGGAAACCTTTATGAGAAAACCATTAGCATTAAGTAAGACATAACAAGGATTATCAGTGGTGAGTTTGTGAACAGAAATAAGGTTGTGAGAAAGCTGCAGAACATGAAAAATTTTAGATAGATGAAGCTTACGCAGGGGTGTGGGCAGCAAGCCAGTGTGAGCAATTTGAAGATGTTGTCCATTTCCAACTTGCACATTGGAGTTGCCTGTGTATGGTTAAATGTTCTGAATCTGAGAGGCATTTGAGGTTAAATGTTCAGTGGCACCGGAGTCTAAGAACCATTCAGCTTGCTAAGAGTTATCAGTAGTGATGTAAGCTTGCGGTGGGTTTGTATAATTGGTATCATGACGATACCAACAGTTTATGGCAGAATGCCTTGGTTTCCCGCAGATTTGGCATTCTATCGCCGATCGAGGCTGCCGTCCCCCTCGGTTAACTTGATGAGTAGCATCATTAATTGGTGGCCTACCAGATACACCACGTCCTGATGTAGAACGTGCAGTAAACGTTCCACGACCTCGTCCCCGAGCAGACGAACGACCACGGTATGAACCTCTAGTAGCAGCTAGAGCAAGATTTTCGTCCTCAGATGAGGGATTGTGCGAGTTATGACTCAAATCGGCATTTAAGTGAAGTTCTTCACTGTACAGAATGGAATAGAAGTCATCGATGGAGATAGGACTTTGCTGAGTTCGTATTGCAGTCTTAAATGACTGGTATGTTATAGGCAGGCCATTCAACGTGTAGTGTATGATGTCTTCAACATCAATGGTAGATCCCGCAGCAGTAATAGCATCAACCTTATTTCTTATATCAAACTGATACCGAATCATCATTTTATCACCAAGTTGTAATTGGTGAAGTTCACCTTTGAGTTGAAGAAGGCGAGAACGATTGGATGACTGCAGTCTTCATTCAATTGTTAACCAGATTTCTTGAGAGGAGCTAAAGTTGAGTATATAAGGTAGGAGAGAGGCAAAGATAGTAGAGTAGATTGCAGATGCTAAGTGCTGGTCAATCAACAGCCAAGCAGAGTAGAGAGGGTTGGTTTTGCTGTTGCCATTAGAATCGGTGATCTGTTTCACCGGCGGCACAATGGTTCCGGTAAGATATCCATCAAAATTGTTCGCGGTGAACAGTTTTAACAGCTGAGACTTCCATATCAGATGATTGTCAGTCGTCAGTTGAACAGTGACCATCGATTTCACATTTGCCATGAAAAACTTCAGCTGCTGCGGAATAATGACTTCACCGGGTGCTGAGTTTGAACCAGAGTCCTCCGTCTGCGTTGTAGAAGACGATGCAGCTATAGAAGCGAATGTTGGAGAAGACGCCTAGAGCTCTGATACCATGAAAGCAGGACTTGAGCTGCATAAGAGGTTAGTGTAGAAAAGAAGAAAGAGCAAATCAAAGCACAGAACAGAGTAAGCCATTAGAGCAGCTCACGAGCTCTCTCTTTCATTAACCATAACCTCAGCTGCTACAATAGCTACTATAAGTAATTGAGTTAGTTACAAGGCAACTGACCAGATGATCTTGACAGAGATCATACGGCACAAACCGAAAAGGATAGCCTGCCATTGCAGAGAGAGTGGGAGAGGCACTTACAGTGCAGCCGACTTATCTTATATGCACATCAGCTTATCAATTCACCTTATCAGAAACTATGTTCTTTTGTTCAATAATTATCTATTTGCAACTTATCCCTCCATTTCTACTATTATTTAATATCTATCTTATACAGGTTGACATCCTTCTCAGTGCAATTTTTGAAGATAAGTAAGATTGTTCTCAAAGATGTCTTAAAAACTAAACAAAATATGATTTCAATTATCTCAAATTGATCGATGAAATTGATGATGTAGCATTTGAGATTGATAGTGCTAGAAGTCTAGGTGTATAAGAGAAATTATTCTGTGCGGACACCAGACGGTCCGGAGACCAAACAGAATGTGCCACATCACTTGGTATACAGCGGTATTGGGCATCGGTACCAAGCAAAAAAATTGACGTGGGGCATTCTGGTTAGTCTCTGGACACCGTCAGGGGTCCGCACAGAATATTCTTTCGTGTTTAAGAGGCTTTGCATATAGGATTATGTTGCAATTAGATGGTATAGAGCACCATAACAATGGTACAATATTGCAGCAGCATTATATTGCATCAGGTTCTCATACTACAAATAAATTGCTATTTACAGCACAGATCTTTTCTAAGTGAAAATAAGCCTCGATTCAAACAAAATAATGCATACTTATGCTAAAACAACTACAATGTCTTCCATGCTTATAACTCATCCAATGATTCTCAAGAGCAAAAACAGTTCTACAAGTAGTCATAACACAAAAACTACATTAATAATAATAAGGTTGAGAAGTACATAAATAAGCACAATTGATCCTCTTTCTAATAAGATCTTTCAAAACAAACATTAAACATAGCATTATGGCTATGTTTACAATCATGATTACTATCTAATTAACCCTATCCTCGAAGATATAGCAGACATTAAATGCTGAGTTTGAAGCTTTTCATCGTTCCATTTGAAATTATTGCAATCATGTTCAGATTAGTTTCATGGACATCCATGAAATTTTCTTTTACAATTCACTCCTTTGTAACAAGTAAATAGAACACATTGTAAACTTCTTCTACAAGTAATATGATGATCTTGAATGCCCACTAAAATTGATGCATGAGTGGTATGAATTCATTCTTCATAATATTATCTGTCAAAAAATGATGAAATTAGCATTTTTAACTAAGGCTTCGTCTGTCATGATCATCCAAATTTTTAAAAATGCGATGTTCTTTTTTGCTCTGCTAGGGTTTCCGCCGCCTCCTTTTTCCCCACGACTGTGAGCGATTGTTCCTTTGGATTCTTATGGCTACCTCTAAGCTAAAGGATCCTGGTTTCTTGAGTGGGGTTTCTGCTCCCCTCTCCTTCAAAGATGCAGTTTCTGGTATTTCGCCTTCATCTTTTCCGGATTTAAGTTTTTCTTCTCATCGTGGCTTGCCGGCTTTGCTAATTTCTGAAGAAGAGGTTCGGTCTCTTGCTAAACCTTTCGAATTTTCGTTGGTTGGTCGTTTTCCGGGTAAGAGACCATCGGTTGATGCAATTAGAAAATTTTGCTTTGATTTAAAGCTGATTGAGGAGTTTTCGGTCACTATGCTTAACCAACGCAATGTTTTGATTAAACTTGTGAATGATTTTGATTATTGCAGAATTTTTTCACATAGGTCTTATTTTGTTCAAAATTGTTTCATGAAAGTGGTTAAATGGTCTCCCATTTTGGATGTTGAAGTTGATTCTCCTATTGTGCCTATCTGGGTTTCTTTTCCCCTTCTGAGACCTCATTTATTTTCACCTAGGATTCTCTTTGGTTTAGGTTCGCTCTTTGGTCGGCTTCTGAAATCCGATTTGGCCACGGCATATGGCTCTAGGCCGTCTGTGGCTCGTATTTTAGTTGAAATGGATGTCTCCAAAAAACATGTTGATAAGGTTTGGGTTGGATCCGTTGATTCGGGGTATGTTCAAAATGTTCTGTTTGATGATTTTCCTAGCTTCTGCATGCATTGCAACTCTTTAGGTCATTCAAAGGATTCTTGTTCTATTTTACATCCTAACCTTAAGATTAATAAACTGGTTCTTGTTCAGTGCGGTGTGCCTCTGACGGAGGTGCCTGTTGTCAACCTTGATTGTTCTAGGGAAGAAAAGGTGGTTGTGGAGACTGGGGTTGTTTCGGAAGTTATTGCTAAGGTTTTGTCTCATAATGCTACTCCTTTTATCATTAATGAGGTTTTGCCGGTGAATGAGGTTGTTGAGCCTCCTAACGTTTATCTGGGTGAAAATTTGGTTGCCCCGATTCTGGATCCTGCTAGCTTAAATCCTGTGTCTTTACCCGTTACTTCGATTTCTCCTTTGCTGGATGTTGGGGGGAACTGTTTTCAGACACAGAATGTGAATGTTATTGCTGACTGTGAGGAGAGTGTGAATATTAATTCGGTCTGCTCAAACAATTTTGTTAATGTACCTGTTAATTTGGTTGGTTCGCAGACTTTGGAAAACCGTTTGGAGGAGTTTTCTGGTAGTGAATTGCGAAACCAGATGAATTGGCTTGATGTTTCTTCTGAATATGAGTCGGAATTTTCGGATGCGGGTGGTTTTTCCCCGAATATTTGTGGTGGATCAGACCCTGGAAATGATTTTACTTTGGTTAGGCCAGTTTCTGTGGCACCTCATGGAAGATTCCGTGGAAGGGGACGTCGTAAAAGATAATTTTGTTTGTTTCTCCCCGTTTTATGGTTTATTGTGGTATTTTTTGGTGGACTGGGCGATGATGTGGCTGGGGCTCGCATCCCTGGTCTGCCTGTGGCAATCATTGGTTATTTCCTTTTGGAGGGTCCCTGCCAGACTAAGGGGTGCTGGGAGCCTCGGCTATTCATTTACTGAGCCTTGTATTGGCTTTTTTTGTTCACCTTTGGTTGTATTTTTTTGCTTTTGCTGTGTTTGTGCTCGGGTTGTACCTCGGTTTTTTATTAATATAATTTCTGTTTTGTTAAAAAAAAAAAAAAAAAAAAAAACTAAGGCTTCGTCTGTGATGGCTATCTTATTGCTTTTTAAAGCAGCTTTTAGTAAATAATTTAGAATTTTTCGTATTATAAAGCTACTATTAGAAGCAGTAAAAAAATTTGTCCCAAATGAAATCTAAGGCTTCGTTTGGGACGGCTTTTTTATTGCTTTCTAAACGGAGTTTTAGTACAAAAATAAAAAAATTTGTACTAAAACTCTGTTTTAGAAAGCAGTAAAAGAGCCGTCCCAAACGAAGCCTAAGTCTTCATTTGAGACAACTTTCGCTTTTTAAAGCAGCTTTTTAGTTAAAAAATTTTAATTTTATTTTAATGAATATGATAAGAATATTATTCCCTGCATATTTTCTTATATTTTATTTTGATCTTTTTTATTTCTAGAACATTCGGTATGCTTACTTTACATGCATGAAAATATTCCAAAAAAAAAAAAAAAAAAAACTTTACATGCATGAAATTATTATCTGCATTAATTATAAGGGTAATTTAAAAAGCTTTTGTTGGTGTAATTATCTCTCTTATTTTTCTTGTGTATCTGCCATTTCACCATTTTTTAGAATAAATTTTATATAAAGGGTGTTATTGTAATTTTTCAATCAAGTTAAATTTCACACAAAACGGTTATTATTTTGTAGTTCGTCTATCTATGGAATATATAATTTTCAAATGCTCTTAAGCTTCGTTTGGGACGGCTTTTTTACTGCTTTCAAAAACGGAGTTTTAATACAAAAATAAAAAAAATTTGTACTAAAACTCCGTTTTAGAAAGCAATAAAAAAGCCGTCCCAAACGAATCCTTAAATTTCAAAGCTGACATTTTATATTCTTAATCTTTAAGTAAAAACCATTGATCCTCTTAAACTACTTTCTAATGGTGATAAATTCAAGATTAACATCTGTACCTAAAAAGACATTTTATAAAGCTTATCACTATTATCATTTTTAAAAGATCTCCCACCAACAAAACATGTCACATGTCCTTTAACTGAGTGATTTTATAGCCAAATGATATACCACTAAATAATAGTTATGATTGAGATCCTTTAAATGATGATTTCACTATAAAATCACAGTATAATCACACCCATATATAGCTTATATGAAGGGATATCAAAATTGAGTCACGGGTCGAGTTTCGGGTTCATCAATATTCGACCCGACATGAACACGATCTATTTTTGCAAAGGGGTCAAATTTTCAAACCCAAACCCGACCCGCTTCAGCTCCATTCGCACGCTAAGCTCAAGCAGTCGGCAGTGGAAAACGATAGCGGCAACTGGCAAGGACAGCAACACGCGAGCTCCTCCAATATTCATCATTGTTACTTCTGATCTCGAGTCGAACTGCCGAAGCCAATTAGCCGTTGATACTTGTTACTTTCGATCTGGGCACGTGGCAATGGCGACAACGGCGGGCTGGCAAGTCTATGACACCGGCAGCGGCTCTCAGACGAATGACGGACGAGACCCGGGTCAGCAGACACGACAAACGAAGTGAGGACTAACGAACATGATAGATGAAATGGACGCTACCCAGGTTAGACGAACGTGACAAAATTGGTTCCAAGTCAAGACGGGTTGTTTCCGGGTTTTCGGGTAAACCCAAACCCGACCCGATTTTACAAACGAGTTGAAATCTCTAACCCGAACCCGAAATTTTTGTGTCGGGTTCAAGTCGGATTTTCAGGTCGTGTAAAATATTGACACCCCTACTTATAAGTTCCAAATGGTTTCAAATCCCTATAATGGTAAATCATTGGATACACTTGATGTCTTATGATAGTCTTTTGTCAATTACGGTCTACTTACAATTATCACCTTATATTAACATTAACCCCAAATCTACAAGTTTCATTGAACAACGAAACACATGACTGCCAACAATTATCCTTGTATTATATTTGGCCGACAATCTCTTTAATAATTAAGTAGACTATAGTCCATGGTGACTTACTCTTATTAGAAATGTGGAACCACATTATAAAGCCATCATAGAATGAGGATGATCATTGGGTTGTCTTAACAATAATTTAATTTGATCTCTAAAAATTTCATTGGAAATCTTAAACTCTCTCAATAGGCCCAAACATGATTTTTTTTTTTTGGGAACGGGGTATCGGCCCGCTGTCATGTTAATTTGTGACGCGCTTGGCGATGTCCACTAATCCCTCGGCGAGTCTACCAGCAACCAACCCCACAGGTGCAGGACCCACAGTTTTTTGAATCTCATATTCATGTTATAGGACTCTTTCAACTTTTACCACAAAATCCACTATGTATAGTTTATTTCAACCATATTATATCAACATCTTCTTCAATCGAGGAGAAGAACATTATTAATAATTAATAATAAATATTAGTGAAATCATTTTAGTTATATCAAATTTTATAGTTTTATCTTTTTTTTTTTTTTTTTAGATAAAAATTTTAAATTATATTATGATTTTCTTTTACCTATATATATATATATATGTGCTTAATTTTCATGTTATATTAAAATATTAAACTCTTTTTAACATCACAATTTTTATGACACGTATACTAGTGTAAATGCACGTGCACATGACGTGCACCATGTGCACGTGAATAAAATTTCAAAAAATAAAAAAGAGATATCAATTTAGTTTATAATATTTAACATGCTATAATTATCATGGATAATTATAGCTACGTAATAATTTTATTCACGCGCATTTATACTAGAGCATTTCATTTGCTAGTATAATTGCACGTGCACTAAGTACATGGGAATAAAATTCAAAAGATAAAAGAGATATTATCAAATATAATATTATAGTTATTTAATTACATGAATAAGTAAATTTATTGATATTACTTGCATAAAGTTTTATTTACATAACATTTCATTTTTAACTCATAATTTTAAGTATAATTTATGTTAAGAAAGGTAGAGGCAGACCTAAAAAGACTTGGTTAGAAAACATTAAGAATGATCTTTCTTTATTAGATTTCAATGAGAATTTGACCTTTAATAGGACACAATGGAGAAAAAGGATTCATGTAGCCGACCCCGCGTAGTGGGATAAAGGCTTGATGTTGTTGTTGTTGTAATTTTAATATTTTTAATGATAAAATTGTAGCAATATTGATTATTATGCAAATAAATTGTCAATTTAATAAATGTAATATGTAAATAATTTAATTGCTCTTTTTTTTTTTTTTTTGAAAAGCATATCGTGAACTTTATATTAGGTACTATCTCTAAGCAATTTTCATTATAACATTCAAGCATAACAATAATGATACGTAAGCGGAAGGCAAATATACAACACTTACAAGTGACCTTTGTGATAATTCTTAATGTATAAATATCTAGTAGATCAAACAAATCTAACAACCTTCTTTATTGCACTTGTTGAGTTTTTCCTTAAGTTTTAAGCTATTTTTCTCCTTAAAAAAAAAAAACATTGAAGAAGTAAATCCAACAATATATTTCAAAGTAAATAGTGTTGTTCTTAAAAGGATTGCATGCGAAGTAAACAAAGTTGTTAAATATAAAGAGGATTATGATGCAATGTTGATGAACAACCACAATAATAGAAAATAGATAGTATTTGTTTGGGTGCATTGATGTTTTTTCATTTATACAAACAACAATGATAATAGCATCAACCATTTATCCACTACGTGGAGTCGGTTACATGAATCTTTTTTCTCTAGTTGTCCTGTTAAAGAAAGGTAATTTCTAATATTTTATAATCAAGTCCTTTTAGGTCTACCAGCCTCTACCTTTCTTAACATAGGTCAAATCTAATACATCTACTCTCTTAATTGGATCATCGAAAGGCTGTAATTTTATGTGAACAAACCATCTAAGGAGACTCTATCTAATCTTATCATTCACTTGAGCTATTCCAACCTTTCAAGTAATATTCTCGTTGATAGACATTTTTTAATCCCAACAATGAAATAAAACAAGTAGAAAAAAAAAAAAAAACATAAGATATTAAGTGTTGTCATTGCCACAATTTAGATTAAACATGTGCATAATAATGATATTGCTAGATAGCAAACATGACTTGTAGCCTACACAATTAGAGCCTAAGTTCAATTATTCATAGTAACAAATAATCCTAGCAGATAAAAAAATGAGAAGCAACTAATTCAACAGATAAACATCATATCATTGAATAAGGGTCATTTAAACTAAATGTAGACTTTCTGTATGTATAAACCAACATATCTAAACAACATCGAGATAACTATCTTCATTATTGTATTCTGCTGAGAAAAATATAAATAATATATATGACTGAAATTATAACTGCAAAATATTGAATTATGTTGTGACTTTTGATCGATCTGATAAGAACAACATCATAGAAGAAGGCAAAGGAGCTTTTTAGCAACTCTTTTAAAATTCTTCTTCACACGGAGCACAAGAAATTGAAGAGATAAAGGTATGGAGAATAGTCGAAGAAGCATGTAGGAGAAAAAGATCGTTTTTGTGATGAGCTCTCATTGCGACTTCTAGTTCGTCATGAACAACATCATTGACAAAAGCAAAGAAGCTTCTTTCGTGACTCTTTCAAAACTCTTCACGTGAAGTATGTGAATCTGAAGAAGACAAGACGATGTCATGAAAAGAATTAATAGCGAACTGGAATTTGAAGAGGTGCGAAATTAAAAGGTGGAGATCTAATTTAAATTTAAAAAATAAAGGTCAAGATTACCTATGAGAATAATCAAAATCCAAACTTATATAGTAGTATAGATTTACAAATTCCTTAATATCATTTGATAATAAAACTTCTCGTATAGTTTGCAAGAAATTAACTAAATGTTAGAATAATATATTAGGCCACTTGACACGTCACCTGGGTCTTATGTAATTAGCTTAGGTTCTTTAATAGCTTTACATCTATTTATACTCATGTCATATACTATAACTGATACAATAATAAAGATTACTTTCTTCTTCTTGCTCTTCGTTTCCCTTCCTCTCTGTTCGCTGATCCGTTCATGGTATCAGAGCAAGGCCCCATCCATGGCTGATCAAGAATCAGGTGCTTCTCTTCCAGTCGCTTCCTCCTTCTCCCTCGCCACCTCCGGTAATCATTCCGACTTCACTATTCCCGCACCACTCAAGTTCTTGATATCTAATCTCAAGAACTTGGTACCCACCCCATTGTCTGCCGAAAACTATCACATTTGGAGGATACAACTCCTTCAGCATTTCTCTGCGAACGGATTAGCTGGTCATCTCACCAGCGACTCTCTCTGCCCAGCCGATGCAAATTCCTTCGATCACTCTCAATGGAAATTAATTGATCGAAACCTCATCTCTGCTCTCTACTCCACTATTTCCCCAGCTATCCTACCATACGTTCTTCATGCTCATTCCGCCCACGAGATCTGGACCATTATTGCAAGAAGATTGCAACCCTCGAATCGTTCTCGAGTCATACAACTCAAGAACGAATTGCATAACATCCAAATGCAAAATTCTTCAATGCAAGATTACCTCATGAAATTCAAAATAATTGTCGACAGCATTGCCGCCTCAGGTTCCACTGTCGATATTGAGGATATCATCCTCTATATCTTGAATGGCCTTCCCTCGTCTTACAACTCTTTCAAGACCGCGATTAGCACATCTCTCACTTCGATCGATCTGGACACATTGTATTCGCTTCTTTGCAGCGAAGAAATAACTCTGCAACAAGAAACTCAACAGACCTCAACAAACATCTCAAATTCCACTGCCCTGTATGCAGATCGCTCCAGCTCCGATCACAACAAAGGTTTCTCTTGTCAATCCAAGAACTGGAACAACTACGCCAGAAATCAGTCCAGCACCTCTAGCCGACCGCCTGCTGGACCTGTTCCTACAGACTGTCCCACATGTCAGATCTATGGGAAACAAGGTCACCTTGCCATAAATTGCTGGCATAGGTGCAATTTTAAATATGCTCCAACCACTCCTTCATCTCAGCGAGCATTCTTCACTCAATAGAAAACCACATCAACCCGTGACTGGGTTCTTGATTCGGGAGCCTCCGCCCATCTCACCAACGACTTCTTGATGCTTCAACAAGGCGCTGCCTATCAAGGATAAGACACCATTTCGGTCGCAAACGGGGCGTCCTTACCCATCCAGAACTCCGGTCAGGGAATTATTCCATTACCTGATTCCGCTCGTAAGCTTTACTTACACAACCTTTTACATGTTCCAGCCCTCACACATAATCTTATTTCAATTGCTAAACTAACCTCTGATAATCAAGTTTCAATTCGCTTTGATGCTAACGGGTTTGTTATTGAGGATCTTAAGGACCGCCGACCGCTTCTTCTTGGTCATCTATCTGATGGGATGTACAAACTCCGGCTCATAACTCCTCCACAGCAAGCTCTCAGCGTCACCACATCCTCCATGCAGCTCTGGCATGCTCGTCTCGATCACCCTTCAACTCGTGTTCTTGCACAGCTTTCGGCATAGCTTACCAGCATTAGATTCATTAAATACAACTTTTTCTTGTACTTCTTGTAATATGGCTAAAAGCCATAAACTGTCATTTAATAAAAGTACGACGATTTCTCCTCATGAATTTTACCTCATTCACTCCGATGTCTGGGGGCCGGCTCCAGAAAAATCGTTAAATGGGTTTTCCTATTATGTAATCTTTGTTGACGACTACATGCGTTTCACATGGCTCTATCTCATGCATTCTAAGAGCGAAAATTTTTCAAAGTTCACCCAATTTTGTGCCTTAGTCAAGAATCAATTTCACAAAAACACCAAATATTCTTCGCTCTGATGGTGGGGGCGAGTTCACTAGCACATCTTTTCAATCATACTTACAATCTCACGGCATTTTACATCAAATTAGCTACCCTCACACACCCGAACAAAATGGCTTAGCTGAACGGAAGCACCGACACCTACTCAAACTCACATGCACGCTTCTTATGGCATCTAAGTTACCGAAAAAGTTCTGGGCTGAAGCTCTATCTACAGCCAATTACTTAATCAACAGACTACCAACTTCGGCCATCTCGTCTCAAATTCCTTATACCAAATTGCACGGTGCTCTTCCCACGTATACTCACCTAAGAACCTTTGGTTGTCTTTGCTTCCCTTGGCTTCGTCCCTACGCATCCGACAAACTATCACCTCGCTCTCAACCATGTATATTTCTCGGATACTCCACTCAACACAAAGTCTATCGCTGTTTCAATCCTGCCTCCAACAAAATTCAAATCTCTCGTCATGTTATATTTCAAGAAAATGTCTTTCCGTCTGACACCATGTTACCCCCTTCATCCATACCACCCTCCTCTATTTCCCCTATCCTCCTCACACCCACTTCAACTATCCGCAACACACATGAGCCTTATCATGTCTCGGCCTCACCCATTACAGCCCCCAGCACGTCTCCAACCGAACCTTTGGGATCCGAACCTAGTGCTGCCTTGTCAATTCATATGCCGCCAGCACCCAACCAACCCGTCCACCATATGCAAACCCGTGCAAAGTCAGGTATCCGCAAGCCCAAGCAAATGTTCACTCTAGGTGCTACCGTCTCTGACCCTTCGACTCAGCTCACCTACACACAAGCATCTAAATCTCAACACTAGCGTGATGCCATGAATGACGAATTTCGTGCTCTTCAACAACAACGCACTTGGACTCTTGTTCCTAAGCCAGAGAATACACCAATTCTTGGATGCCGCTGGACTTACAAAATCAAAACTCTACCAAATGGCAAACTAGATCGCTAGAAAGCTCAACTAGTCGGTCAAGGATTTACGCAGAAACGTGGAGTCAACTACAATGAGACATTTAGCCCGGTGGCTAAAATGCCCACCATCCGAGTTCTTCTAACTCTTGCTCTACAACGCCAGTGGCCGGTTCTTCAACTCGATATATCGAATGCCTTTCTTCACGGTGACCTGCACGACGCCGTCTACATGGGCCAACCTCCTGGCTTCATCGATTCTCAGTTTCCACATCACGTATGTAAACTCCACAAATCGCTCTACAGACTTAAACAGGCTCCCCGTCAGTGGTTCCAGAAACTCACGGAATTTCTTCAAAATTTCGGATTCCGGTTTAGTCGTTCTGACCCCTCTCTACTTATATTTACTCGCAATCATATTCAATTGTATTTTCTCACATACGTGGATGACATTTTAATCACAGGCAATGATCAATCAACCCTCGATCTCCTTCTTAAACAACTGCATTCTCACTTCACACTTAAGCAGCTCGGAAATGTTTCTCTATTTCTCGGCATTCAAATTACAAAAACTTCCACATGATACTTTCTGCATCAACGCCATTACGCGCTTCAACTGCTCCAGAATTCAGATCTTGTCGATTGTAGCCCGGCTCTGACACCGACCGCTCTGAAAAGTTCTACCACAGCTGATGCAGACCAAGCCTTCCACGACCCACACACGTACCGGCAACTTGCGGGATCACTTCAGTACGTATCTATTACACGTCCGGACATCGCTTTTGCTACAAACAGAATTTGTCAACACATGCACGCCCCTACAGTTGGACATTATCAAGCTCTCAAACTAATTCTTCGCTACATTAAAGGTACACTACATTTTGGGTTGCCCATTGATCCCGAAAACCTGCAACTTCGCTCCTACACTGATGCAGATTGGGCATCGGACACACTGGACCGAAAATCAGTCTCTGGCTTTTATACCTTTCTTGGCCAAACTCTAATCTCCTGGTCGGTAAATAAACAGACCACAGTTGCCAAGTCATCCACTGAAGCTGAATATCACTTGCTCTCGGCTGCCACATCTGACCTGCTATGGCTACGCCGGCTGGTTCAAGAATTCCAAATCCCTCAAACCGATCCAACTATATTGTACTGCGACAACACCTCGGTAATTGCCCTAGCCAAGAATCCGGTGTTCCATGCTCACACTAAACACATTGAGATCAATTATCATTTTATTCGGCAACATCTCAATGACGGAACACTCACTCTCCAGCACATTAGCTCTGCCGAGCAAATTGCTGATATTCTGATCAAACCACTTCCTATTTCCCATTTTCAGAAACTACGCAGCAAACTGACCATCCAGCCGCTGAATGCTCAGTTTGAGGGGGTCTATTAGGCCACTTGACACGTCACCTGGGTCTTATGTAATTAACTTAGGTTCTTTAATAGCTTTACATCTATTTATACTCATGTCATATACTGTAACTAATACAATAATAAAGATTACTTTCTTCTTCTTGCTCTTCATTTCCCTTCTTCTCTGTTCGCTAATCCGTTCATAATATCCTGCTTATATATAGACACACAGATTTGAATAAGAAAGACCAGTAAGAAGTTTGATGGCAAGGGTAAGAGTGAGGGAGGTGGTCTCAAAGTTGGCAAAAAGGAGTACAAAAATCAAATCCAAATGTATAGCCAATGTTAAAATTGGATTTTCCCCATCGAGCTCTTCAAGTATGTTGTCAAAGAAATCATTGAACTCTGTCGTTATTGATTTCATCCTATTTGTTAAAACTTTCATTGTTTTCTACATCCCTTAACCATAAGTAGTAGATTGTTTACACTAGCAAATATGAACAACACTATAGGAAAATCACGTATAACCGGCGAAATTTTCGGAGAAATAAATTTCGAATAGTCCGTCAGAAAGCCGCCGGAAAATCTGTTGGAAATATTTCATTTTTATCCGTCGGAAAATCGCCAAAAAAATAGTCCGCCAGAATTCCGCAGGAAATTTCATCGGTAATAAACGATTTTCCTGTAGTATATGATTTGTTGTTGAATTAGTTAATAATGAGAAGAGCAAAAATGATATGAGAATAGGGTTAAGTGTTTGTTTATTTGTTTAATATTCCGCGCTTCACCACCTTTTGAATGCAAAAAAATTAGCTCAAAGAGTCCTGTGCAAATTTGATCAAGATGAGTCTAAAACGGGTTAGATTTGTTATAAGATATGTGAGGAATTTATATTGCACTTATCTCGAAATAAATGAAATTTTTTTTTTTTTAGTTCATTCTCATCAAAAATCTAATTAGATATGTGAGGATTTTATTTAAGTGTTGAGCCATGGAATTATATTAGCTAAATAATAAATATGTATAATTATGTAATTAATAACAATAATTGATAAAATTAGCAAAGGATGTGATTTTTTAAACCTTGAATGCAGAGAGGCATACAAGTTAATTTACATCATTTGAGGTAAACAATCATTGATTTGTATTAGCCGAATAATAAACATTTATAATTAAATGATTAACAGATAAATATTAAATAAGTTAGGGATTTTTAAATGTTCAATATTACATGCTTATAATTGAAATTATAAAATCATATTAAATTGAATGAGAGGCAAATATTTAATAATGGAAATTTTAAGAGTAATGTAAGATTAATATAACATAAAATTTTAGCACATATATATAACATTTAGCATCCTAAATTTTATGGAAGTCAATGAAAATCAATTATAAGATTGGTTTTTAAATAGCTTGATTACCAAGGCTTATAATAATCTAATAGCATATCCCTATATGTTTAGTTGTAATCAATGAAAGGTTGGGAACAAAATTAAAAAACAAGTTATTTCGAAATTTTCATCAAAAAGCATCATACAGGAAGAGAGGCAAATGACTCCATGAATCAGTGTGTGAGAGATTACTGGCATTAGCTAGCAGTGAGCGCCCCCACAGCTTCTCCTACAATTTGGTCAGGCAGTGCTCGAGCCGACGAGGAATAGAAGAAATCTGCGACCACATTGAAAGCAATAATCAGAAGCGTTGTTGAAGAAAATCTTGTAGAGACCTAGTTGATTAACGTTGAAGAGGAGTTGCAATTGATTAGCAAGAAGAGAATGAGAAAATGGTATATTTATCCCCAAATAATAAGCATGAAAAGAAAGACAAATGAGGGAGATTTTCAAACCTTTTTTCGGCGAGAACGGTAGGCCGGCAGTGACTTCACGTAAATCCGATTTAGTAAATCATGAGTGTTAAATAGGGTTTAGGGTAACATATTTTGAAATTTATGACATTTAGGGTTTTAAATATGAAGAAGATAATTATAAATTTATAATTAACGTGTTATGAATTTAATAACATTTTAAGCACAAATTACTCATTAATTATTATTTACTATATTAATTATATATTTAATAATATATATTTTAAGTTATATTAATTAAGCTAATTATATTAATATTTAATTACTAATTATATCACTAATTATTCAATTAACTTAAATTAGACAATTAATTTATGAACTAATTATACTATTAATTATTTGATTAATTTACTTAACTATTAGTATTTTAAATTATATTAATTAAGTTAATCAATAATAACTATAGAGCCGTCTAGGGTTTGCCTTTCATCTTCTCTTGTCGTTGTCGTCGTTGCTGTTCGGCTTCGTTCCTTCGTGTCGCTTCTTCGGCTGTTCGACTTCGCTCCTTCGACGACTTTACCTTCCTGTCGGATCGTAAGTTACGACATTTTGATCGGAAGCAACAACCGGAGCTCGCTGGCTGTGAAGGTAACTTTCTCCCTTTCGCGCGCTTCTTCGGCCAAATCCCATAAATCCGCCGAACCGAAGGATTTAGTAAATCCGGGATTTAAGCCGTAAATCCTTAAATCCGGGATTTACCCTTCGCCGGCAGTTCGTCGTCAATTGAAACTGATCAAAATTCTCACTCACTATGCAGATGTCGGATCTTGCTGCTTCGGGCATGTTTCTGCCCTCGCAAACCGTGGGCAGCGTCCTTTGCTGCATCTGCGGCGTCTCCATGCCGCCGAATCCAGCGAATATGTGCGTCCGCTGCCTGCGCTCCCGGGTAGACATCACCGAAGGCCTCCCACGTCATGCTTCGCTCGTCTACTGTCCGGAGTGCCGCAGCTACCTGCAACCACCGCGCACCTGGATCCGAGCTGATCTGGAATCGAAGGAGCTCCTCACCTTCTGCCTACGCCGCCTCAAGCCCCTCACGCGCCATGTTCGCATCGTCAACGCTGAGTTCGTGTGGACCGAGCCCCACTCCAAGCGCATTAAGCTCCGCCTCCGCGTTCAGAGAGAGGCTCTCAATGGCGCCATTCTAGAGCAATCCCACCTCATTGAATTCACTCAGCACGATAACCTATGCGAGTCATGTTCCCGCTTCCAAGCCAATCCCGATCAGTGGGTTGCTGCAGTTCAGCTTCGTCAGCATGTCTCTCATCGTCGCACCTTCTTCCATCTAGAGCAACTCATTCTTCGTCATGGTGCAGCAGCGCGGACTCTCCGCATCAAAGAGGCTGATCGAGGTGTTGATTTCTTCTTTGGAAATCGTAGTCATGCCATCAAGTTTGTTGATTTCATCTCTGGCTCTGTTCCTGTTCAGTCAAGGTCAGATAAGCAGCTAGTATCGCATGATCCCAAGAGCAACACATACAACTACAAGCACACATTTTCTGTTGAGATATGCCCCATTTGCAGGGAAGATTTGATCTGCCTCCCGCCCAAGGTTGCAAACACTCTTGGTAACCTTGGTCCACTTGTACTCTGCACAAAGGTGAGTAATAGCATTGCTCTATTGGACCCATTCACCCTAAGAAGTGCTTACCTTGATGCAAAGCAATATTGGGGGTCGCCTTTTAAGGCCTTGCTCTCAAGTCGGCAGCTTGTTGAGTATATCATTTTGGATGTAGAGATGGAGTCCTCAGAGATTTCTGTTGGAGGATCGAAGTATGCATTGGCCTATGCGCAGGTGGCAAGGGTTTCTGATTTTGGGAAGAATGATAATATATTCACTGTGAGGACACATCTTGGGCATCTTTTGAACCCAGGTGGCTATGCACTTGGATATGATCTTTATGGAGCCAATATTAATGACTTCGAGGTTGATAAGTATAAAGGCCTTGATTTACCTCATGCAATTCTTGTAAAGAAGAGCTATGAAGAGAAGCGGCAAAAGAGGCGTGGAAAGGGTCGTTCTTGGAAGCTGAAGAGCTTGAACATGGAGATTGACAACACCAACGGGAAAATGGATGAGGAGAAGAGGGCCAATGATTATGAGGAGTTCTTGAGGGACATAGAGGAGAACCCAGAATTGAGGTTTAACATGTCGCTTTATCACAACAATGATTATCAGCCATCAGAAATAGCATCTACTGTTGGTGGAGATGAGCTTCCTTCTGTGCCATTAGATGAGTTGATTGCTGAACTTGCAATCAGTGATGAAGAAGAGAGCAATTGCGGTAGCATGGCTGAGTAACTTGTTTTTGCATCTTAAAGTCTTAACCTTAGTCCTTGTAGTAAGTTTTAATCATTTTTGTTTGGTGTGATAATTATTGTTTGCTGGAAAAATTGAAACTTGGTTGTTATTTGTTGAATTTCTCACAAAGTTTAGTTTATATTTCTAGTTATAGTTTTTTGTTATGTGATTACAATGTTTTCAATTTATCTAAAGTTTTTAAGTTGCCTTTAAGTACATAAGTTTGTTATACGGGAGAAATGGAGATGCTAAATACTTTATTATCATGAGCTATATATATAAATATATTAGTGTTATTACACGTGCATTTATAAAATCTTAAAAATAAAAATTCACATTATAAAAATTTTAATTATATTTTCTTCGATAAAAAGATAAAATTATTAATTTTATCTAGCAAAAAACTTGAGAAGTATCTAATTGGACAATACATGAAGGAATGTACCATATATTTCGGACATCTAATATAAGAACTGATAGGGTGACCGTATGGAAGAGTTCTTGCTACATATAAAGTAGTTAGACTTCCTAGCAAGTATAGCTTCCTAATTCTGACAATTACAGTAACATACATAAAATTCATATGATATATAAGTTTGCATACGTAACAATGAAGGAAAAAAGCTATTTTTCCTTCACCATATGGGGATGTGAATAAACAAACCTTGGCATGATAGGAAGGACATTTAATAATAGTTTAAAACTGCAAGAAAATACATGAAGAAAAAAAATGTTCACACAATCACGTGTATTACAAGCAAAAAACCATCTGTTACTGTGAATCCACAGTATAGCTGTAATATTAGTTGGACATTACTCTAGCAAAATTTAACTACAGAAGTCCTAAAAAGAGCACTAAATTTGAAGCATTAAAAAAAAAACCAATAAATCTACCAAATATGATATTTAGTATAAGCCAGACATAAAGAGTTGTATCAATATTCTCTTGATAAAATACAAAAGCATGTCAAAATCTCTTTTTGTATTTTTTTTTTGCATGGAAGCATACTGTGATGTAGAAACATACAAGGAAAACAAAAAAAATCTTTTGCAAATCTACTTCAATTTATGAGTTATAGATAACCCAAATAGTAACAAAATATTAACTATATCTTCCATAAATTGTAATTGTAACTCTAAAATCATCATTATTACAAGAAAATTTAAAAGTAATCAAAAGACAATAGCTCTGTTTTATTAATACTTGAGCTAGGTAGGACAAGAAAAACAAGTCTAAATGACATCCTTCTCATAGTTAAGGCAATAAACAAATGCATAAGCCTTAACTATGATTAAAAGTTTTCTTCAAATGCAAATTCTTCTATTTTACATTGACAAGTGGTATTAAGGAGTCCGTTGTTTATCAAATTAGATCTTGCGGTCAAAAGAATTTGGCTTGAATAAGGTTCACAGTTGGCTTCCCTGTCTCTCACTATCATCAGCAACAATGGCAACTATATCCCAGCTGTTCAGGTCAGTGTCATAAATTCTTATTTGTCAATATTTACTGCTAAGTTTTGCATATGGTGTTAGTCCTACTATAACAACATCAATTTTTTAGCTCCATAAAACTTTGCTGATTATTCCTATCAAAGGGTTGCATGTGGTAGCAATTCAAATAAACTGTTTTACCTGCATAGATTCTTGTCATTGGAAACAAACAGCAAATAATTCTTGTAAATATAAAAAATTTCCACACAAACAAAATCCTGCAAAACAAAAGGAAAGCAAGCATGTATTGGCAATACAGAAAATAAAAATGTAACAATTGGCTAATTTTTCATTTGTAGTAGCCATGCAGTTTAATTAATACCTTACTGAAAGAGGAAGAGGAAGCTCAAATGACTAACCCTAGATGACTTAGCTCCATGGTCAAGTCACTTGTCTCCATTCCACAGTCTCATTGTTGCCATAGTGTCTGGTAGCTCCTCTACTATGACATCTAACAACTTCTCGAGTGACTCTGCGGCCTTCTTAAAAGCCTACACTTTTTGACAACATAATTAGATAAAAATAAGAAAAAAAAATCACAAATAAATGCCTCCAGAAAATATATTTCAAAAGTAAAACTGAAAGCTACCAGAAAGGTTGGAATCGCTAAGAAGAAAACCAAAAGGCGAAAATAGCAACCTGTTAACATAGTCAAAACTGCTCAAAGACACATAAACAGGGGAAAATACCTAAGCAAATGAAATTTATTATTTTTATTTCATTATTTTCATAAAAATTAGCAATATTTTTTTATATGTAGCAAGCATGCCCGTTGTTTGTAAACAAACTGGACATCATCAAAGACAAAATAATAGGCACAATCTTTAATTGAGCAAGATATGTAAAGGTGATGTAGGGGGCTTGGAGCTTCAATGTTTACAAATTCTTTTAGAAAAGGATTCTTGCATTAAAGATATAAATTAGTATGATAAGAATTGGTCAATATCCTCATCCATAGTTTTAATATATCTTTGGATATATAAACTGCAGGTTTTATTGCACTTACACAGTGATGTTAGATATAATTGTTGTATGCATGGTAGTTGACTAATATTTTTGTATAGGGCTACAGGCACAATTTTTCATGCTTGAATTATAAATTTCTTGAGGTATATGCCCAATTACTTGTTCTTTTTGGTCTGTGATTGTGATCGAGTGTAATTATAAAAGTTTGATAAGTGTGTAACTATATCCTAGATTCATTTTTCTTATCATAAACTTTTATATTGACTTTTGACAATTGATTGTGGCCAATCTATTGAGAAAGAATGGGTCCCAGGCTCCATGCAATAATTATGTGATACGGAGAATTATATGATGCACATCAAACCATATTACGACAATTGACTACACCAAATCAGGATGGAAACAAGTTAAATTTTAATCCAACATTACTAAATCAACAAGCCGTTAGAGCTTCCTATGTTAGGCATTTATGATGGAAGAAAGAACCATTTTCGACAATACTTGAATCAACAAGGCATTAGAACCTCATGAGCAATTTCATTTGTTAGGCATTTAAAATGAAAGAAATAAATGTTTCCAACAATAAAGAATTAAGAACCAATAATGAAACTAAGAACTAACAACCAAAATAAAATGACAAATGGTATAAAAAGCAATATAAAACACAAAATATAAAATTATAAGAAAACCA
Organism: Dendrobium huoshanense; assembly: GCA_016618105.1. Classification (NCBI taxonomy): domain Eukaryota; kingdom Viridiplantae; phylum Streptophyta; class Magnoliopsida; order Asparagales; family Orchidaceae; genus Dendrobium; species Dendrobium huoshanense. The sequence goes on from CM028351.1 coordinate 66,041,735, forward strand.
AAACAAATGGCCACTTCTAATCAAGCAAATTAAAAACATAAAAAGTACTATTAGAGCAACAACTTACCATGCAAGCAATAGTGAATGAGTAAATGAGAAAGATTAGTAATTAGCAATAACCAATCATAAGTCATTAAAATTAAATTGAATTAAGGTACAAATGAAAAAATTATTAGAAAAATCTTTCATAGATGAGTGGACCTTTAGTAAAATATAAGAAGTCATAGCAACAAAATTAAAAAAGGTTGAGGCAAAAAATAGGATTTTTATCTTTAGCTCACTCATCAAGATTTTGCCACTTTATGCAAATTTTTTTCCCCTTTTCATAAAGAAAGATTGCAAGATTTTCCTTATGTGCATAAAAATTATAATGAAGATAGAGGCCCTCAAACTTACATAGGTGGAGTTGTATATTTTTTATAAGAATATTGGCTATTATCAAAAGATAGAGAGATTATTATCTAGTTTATAAGAATAGCAGCTCTCATCCTCAAACATTTTATATCATTCATCAACTTTTTTGAATGATTGAGATTTGCAATTCATCATCACTTCCAAGTTCCCAATATCAAATTTTATTAGTTGAAATCCACTTTAAATCTCAATAATTTCAAAAACTAGTTGACCGATACAAGATGTGGAAAAGAATGTTTGCAATTAATACCCATAAATTCACATCTATACTACTATTATAAAAGGGGCTTGAGTTTCCTTCCCTAGCAAATCTTGGCCATCCATTTTATTCCTTCTTAAATTAACTTGGTCATCCATTATTTTATAAATAATTAATAATTTAAAAAATAATACTTATATAATTTAATGCTCTTTATGTAGAGTTCATTCTAAATTATATGTTTATTAATTTATCCGTTTCCTTGAGTAATATCGCCTCTTCGTAAATTTCAGCCCTCCATCTCCGTTAACCAAATCCAGCCACAAATATTGGCATATGGCTTAAACCCATCATCCTTTGTATTCCCACCTCAACCCTTCGTATTCATCGCTTTGTTCATCTAATTCCTTTGTTTCGCATTCCATGCTCTCAGCACCTCTTCTCGGCCTGCCCTCTTCGCTAAAACTTCTTCTCCTCCTCCTTTGCCTTCTTCTCCTTCTATCGGATTGAAAGTCGCTCGGGCTTTGTTGATCAGAGAGCAAACTCACGTGCGAACCCAACTGGCTTCCCTTCACTAAAATTGTGAGCTTTACATTCTCCCTCCTCCGTCTTCTTCTTTCGAGGCTATTTTTTTAGATTAAGTAATGTACATAGAACTATTCACCACTTCTGTATTATTGAATATTTTCTGAGATTTTTTTTTTCTTCAAATGTAGCGCAAAGCATAGGTTTTTTTTTTTTCTTCCATACAAACAAAAAATATGTTGGTAAGTGCAGTGAAGGTTTGGTGAATAATTCTATCCGTCTCCTTTTCTTTTTTATTGAATTTTGGCGTTTCTTGTTCAGATAACATTAGATGGAGACAAAATGAGTTTACAACTTTGTATTTGTGATTTTCATTTTAGCTTTATAAGTTATAACCATGCTGGTGCTGAAAGTATGTGTGTTTTTGGAGCTTTCTTACCTGTTGAAGCAGATTAGACGTTATCTATAACATATCTATCACATGGAATGATTCCAAAAGCAAGGCCTTACAACATCAATACAAAGGGTCTGCTATCAAGCATTATCATGGTTCTTTTGGAAACATGTGCGATTCTTAAGAAAGATAAACTGGCACTAAACTATTTGCATGTGCATTGTCTGGTAAGTGTCGTTGATTAATTGAATGCCAGCATGTAATAATAGCATTTTTTATGTGAAACAAAGTCATTCAGGAGTTACTTTAAGGAAATTAAAGAGAGCAGATTGAACAAAATAATCCAAAATAAAATTAGCACTTATAGCAAAAGATTGATCATTAGAATTCTCAGTTTTAACTTGATTAGGCAAAGAAGAGCGAAATCGATCGACCAAACAATTCAAGAAAACGCAAAGAATAATTGTACGCTACGACAATAAACAAGAATCCACGAGTTAATAATGAGAACTTTCACCTTTGGAGTCCATACACTCAACTAGTATAGGCTTTAGCGGAAGAAGAGTCTCCACATTAGAACCGAGGTCACTCCGAGGAAGAAGGAGCCTAAGATCGTCGTTCTTGGATAGGTGGCCGGAGAGGTGGAGGAAGGTGGCCGTCCAATGATGATCCAACGTCCCCTTGACCTTTGCTCGTCGATCACGTCCACTAAGGTGTAATGGATGTGATCGATGTAATCTTCAATAGTGTCGTCGAAATCGAAGCCCACGTCAAAGAACGGTGATTGGAGGATGTCAACTTGATCTTGGTCATCATGCACAAACCCAAAGTTCCACTCGGGTTCCTCCATGCATTCTTGCCGAGAGTTGATGGAGCATCCGGGGGAAGAGGGGAATTTGGTTATGGTGGGATCCAAATGGTAGAGTGCAGGAATTTTGAATTAATTTCAGAATTTGGGAGGTTTAATGGTGGGATTTAATTTGAAATTCAAATTAATCCAAGGAGGGAGAGAGGGGCGACAATGGGGAGAAGATTTGGGGCTGAATTGGTGGAGATTGAGAATTAATTTGGGAGAGAGAAGGCAGCCATGGAGAGGCCGGCCAAGCTAGAGGAGAGAGGGGATTTCGGTTTTGAGGAGGTGGGGCCCACTTGATTACTCAATTGATTTCAATAAAATTCTTAAATAATTTTAGCTCTAAACACAAAAGAGTTTCCTAAATTTCAGACAATTACTTGGGTGGATTTTGAATTTCAAAATTGAAATTCAAATCCAATTAATTCAATTGCATGAATTAAGGAAACACTTTAGGAAACAATCTTGACTTACGGTTGAATTTCAAATATGAAATTGAAATTTAAAATCCAATTAATTCAATTGCATGAATTAAGGAAAACACTTTAGGAAACAATCTTGACTCACGGTTGAATTTCAAATCTGAAATTTGAAGGAAGGGAAAGTGGCGGCGGCAAGGGGGGAGGATGGTCGGCGGGCTGGAGAGCTGGCCGACGGCTGCTGGCCGGCGGGTTGGGATGGCCGGTGGCTGCTGGCCGACGGTTGAGCTGCAGACCGGCGGCCTGGGTAGTCCAGGGAGGGGGCGGCGGCAAGAGCAGGGGAGGGGAGGTTGTGGGGAGAATTTTAGAGATCCAAAATTTAAAATTCCAACTTCCTCCAAGAGGCTCCAATCCAAATCCACACAACGACGATGAGATCAAGAGCAAAGAAAGAGAATAATAGAGCAAGAAAGAACCTAGAACTCACAAAGAGATCTAGCTTCTCCTATGAACTCACTAAGAGATCGTGGAGATTTGCACTCACAAAGAGAACATGAAGTTGCAAATTTTCATTATCAAAAACTAAACTATTACATAAGAAAAGGACCATATAAATAGGCCTCAAAATTACGAAGACGACAAAAGACTAAAATGCCCCTTGGGCTATGATAGCAACTAATTACCCATAAGGGCAAAAACGGAAAAACATAAAAATCAAATAAACTACTACATAAAATGACAAAGATACAGCTCATGATCGTGGCCACGATCTCGCGTCTCATGTGTCGAAATTGCTGACGATGTCCTCATCAATTTTAATATTCAATAACTTAATTCCTTGGCTTCTCCTTATAAAGTACTTTGAAACTCCTACCCTATTGACTTCTGTAACATGCTATCCTATTAAGTTAATGGTTGCTCCTTAAGCTGTGTTCCCTGTTTGAGCTAAAAGAGTAAATGCAAATAGAGGATTTAAGGCCTAACGATGTATGCAGCGAAATAGGACTGTTGTAATATTACATGCACCTGATAAGGGATTTGGTTATGAATTACGTCAGGTTCAAGCTATAAAATGAAAATGGGAATTAAGATGAGGTTCAAGCCAGAAACCTACCAACCAAAAGTTCATTTTAGAAGAAAGAATTGCATTGTGAAAGTTAATATAAATCGTTCATGAATAAAACTCGCTAGCTTTAATATGAACTTCAGCCCAACATACACTGTCAATGTTTGAGAAGGTACTCCTTAACTTATGGTCTTTTCTCAGGACACCACAATCCTTTCTCACACTTCAACTTTTGCCTTCACAGAGCTTTTGCAAGCGATGCTCATCTTTATGTTTTTTAGAAAACTATTTTTGAGTTTTGAAATTGATAAGCATTTTCAGATTTTAAAGATATTGCTTGTTTTTGTTGATGAATAATTAATTAAATATTCTGATTTAAGAATTCTAAAGTTATATATATATATATATATATATTTAACTGAGCTAAGCATGCTTGGTTTAAGAGCACTCGAGCAGATACCATGTTTTTGTATGGAAAGCATGCATAAATGGATTCAAAATTGCTATAAATTTGTGTGGAAGAGGATTAATTTTTTCTGATCTTTATATATTAAGAGTCTGATGAGGAGAATAGTGCTTTTAACTGCACTTATTCCATGTAGCTAATTAAAAACATTCTTCTGGATGAAGATTTTTTTTCTTTCTTTCTATATGCCACTCTTATCTAGGTCTTACATCACATTGAAGATTGCCACAATAATTATCAAATATTTATTACAAATTCCCATTGATGTTGTGTTGTTGTATTTTTTTTTCTTACTTTGTTCTATATTTTTTCTTAAAATAAGTTTTATAAAATGTTTTGCAGAAACATCTCATATCCAATATATAACTTTGCTGCATTTTGATATACACCTCCTCTTCATTCTGAAGTAAGTTGAATCAAATTTATTTTTTCTCTAGCAAATTAGTATAATTTCTTGTCATTTATTCTTCATTTTATAATAGTAAAAATAGTCGATAACTAATGTTTAAATAATCAAATCTAATTTATAAGAGCTAAATTTATAGATAATGCCTTATGTTATTTCTTTATTCTTATAAATCTTATAATTCATAAAGGGATCAATATTTATCTAGAAGTTAAATTTAACTTAATATAGGATATAGTAAATCTTATCAATCCAGATTAGGTAAATATTGAGGCTTAAAAGTTGAATTTTTTTTGGTATGATAGTTTCTAAGGCGTTCCTAGAAGCGACGTGCTGTATGGACTGAGTACAACCAGAAGAGTGCAAGGGCTACTGTATCGAAGCTCGGTTGCAGTGTTAAATAGGCAAGGGTTCCTACACAAATGTGGGCAAAGAAGTCTTCTCGGCAAAGAATTGCGAAACTACTTTCTTTTAGATATATATATATATATATATTCGCTTTTGTTGGAGCGATTGAGCTTGTCATTATTTTATGATTTATTTTAATTGTGTAATTGGTTTTCATGTATTGATTAATTATATTAGTTACGCATATGTGCTCATTTTCTTTTTTCCACTAAGAAAAAGCTTGGTTTATAAATGGGTTCAACCTGTTGGTTAATTCTTATTGCTAGTGAAGAATAGTAAGATGGTACAGATAATTTTTCCACGTAGGTGGTCGAAATGTAGATACAAATCCTGAAGCATAACTATCTGTTTCTTCCTTGCAGGGAAGACTATGCTCTAGCACTAGTAACAAGGTCATGCTAGAATCAGGTAGTTTGAAGACTCTATGTTTTAACTGATTGTGCATTAACTTGCAATCCTATTGGTTCAGTACTGCACCTTGGTAAACAACTTTGTGACAGTATTTTAGGAATCTAAATTTTCTAATATGTGTTGGTTTTTTATTCATTTATACTTCATTTAATATTTTAGTACTCTTGTTATGCCAGTTATTTCCAAACTCTAACTTGCAATTTGCCAATTTGTTTCCTATTTCTTTCTTAAAAATGCTATTGATTTGTGGAATTTGATGTTAATTGATTCAGATCTGAAGTTTTTACTTACTATCTAAATCTTGACCTCTACCAACAAATTTCTTACATTTGAATGAATATTTTTTAAGCTTATCCTTATTAAAAGTTTTTTATCTGGATTTCAAGTTATTGTTGCATACTTTATTTATCTTCTTTGCTTTTCATTTTACATTTCTTTTCTCCTTGATGCTTGATAATGAAAGCAGCATTCGACAAAGTTATAACCAAACAGCTTGGAAAGGCTTTTGCTGCTATGAGTTGAAATTTAGATCCAGGTGTGAAGATGTAGAATATTGGTGGGAAGTTGAATACAGGCTGGGCGAGAAGGATGTTCTTAAAATAAGGAGGGAATATGTGCCAGTATATGAAGGGAACCTAAACTTAAAACTTTCTCATGTATCAATCAAATTTACTATGTTATATTATTATATTTGATGTATCTTGAAACTTATTATATTTAATGTTTCAAGCTTTAATATTTATATTATTTTTCATTCTTTGGATGGTAGATCCATTCACTGCATCTCACTAACACAAACTAATTGATTGTTAAAAAGTATGAAACGGATATAGTTTGATTTGGCTATTTGGCTTCAGGAATCCAGACGCATCAGTTTCCATTATCAGCAAGCTGATTGCAAAAAAGCTCATTATCAGTAATGATGAGGTAAGAGTTTTTAATCTATTTTCTTTTCAAACCATTTTCAAGATTGATAATTGTTCTATGCCATAAATAATTTATTTTCGAAAGCCAAAACTTTTCTCCTTTTTTTTTAGTTTGATGTTAGATGCTGTGGGAAGATTGTACCCTCTGATGCACAAATTGGCAGTCTGATAAAGCTTTTGGCCTCAGAATGAGCTCAATCAGGAGGAGCTTTTGAAACCAAAAACATTATCAGATCTGAGATCTATTAACCCAATCAATTATATGATGTTCATTGCTTGAATTACAATGTCGTTGGGTTGTCTTCGAAAGCAGAAAATTCCTTAATGAAAATGCGAAAAACTGGTATTTTATTGGGTGAGCTTCCTAAAGAGCTGTATTTTCAAGTTGCTTTATATGAGAACAGTTTTTATTAGTTCCAAGATTAGTATGAATTGTTTGTGGAATGCATGTTTCTCGCACTAAAGCTTGCTTACTTATAGATATTAACTCTGCTTTGTGCTTATTGCCATATCCACTTGCTGCTCGCAGGGAATGAACCCATGTGTAACTTTGTTTGCTGATGGTTTAGACTTTTGTTCTGCCATTTTACATTCTTTATAGGACTTGCCAGTTAAGTTATTTTTCCTAAATGATGAAATTCTATGGTTTGATGGACCCCAGTATGTAGACTTTATGTATAGATTACCTCTGGGGAAGAGGGAAGACTTTATATATTACCTCTGATGAAATTCTTAGTGTATACTTTACTATGGATAACGATTCTTGTTTTATGCTAGTATATGCCTATATAGGTAACACTCAAGTGCCTAACCAGTTCCAACTAATAAACCCGACCGAAGTAGTCACATAAACTATGAGGGGAACTCATCTTAAGGTAGGGGTGTCAATTTGTGTCAACGGGTCGGGTTCGGGTCAAACCCGGAGCTGACTCGGCACTATTCAAGTCAACCCGAACCGAACCATTTTTAAAACGGGTCAGATTTTCGGACCCGAACTCGACCCGATTCGGGTTCGGGTCAACCCGACCCGACACGAATGACCCGGGATTGACCCAAAATTGCTAGTTCGGGTAAAAAATCGGGTCAATATTCGATTTTCGGGTCAAAAAGAGGTTAATCTCGGGTTTTCGGGTCAAATATGAGTTTTCGTGTCAATTTCGGGTTGTTGGGTCAACCCAAACCCGTCCTGATTTTTAAAACGGGTTGATTTGCAGAATCCGAAACCGACCCGTTTTGGGTCCGAGTTGACCCTAACCCGGGTTTTTTCAGGTCGGGTTAGGGTCGGGTTTCGGGTCGTGTTAAAAATTGACACCCCTATCTGAAGGGAATATGACCTCACAATTGTTTGGCGCTAGCTTGTAAATCCATGGCTACTCTCCCCTAGAGAGATCAGATCCTGATGACTCGTCTTGTCAAATCATACCAAGATATCATCGAAACTAATCTGAACTCTAGAGGTTTTTCATTTTTTTTCTTAAAATGAAAATCACCATGAAAACCACCACCTCTATTGGTCATAGGTCAATCCTCGCTACCACTAGCCATATCTACCCACCATCATTGTTTTATGCAATATTCAACAAAAAATTAAAATCATATTTATTAAGGATACCAAATTTATTTTTATTTCATATTAAAATAAATTAAATATAATATAAATATTTTAAAAAAATAAAATAGATAGTGATCCCAAATAGCTTAGTTTTCCGTGATACCAATTAACTACCTCGATCTATTCGTGAATTACATCCATGAATCATTATTTTCAAAATCAATATCTGTAAATGTCATTAGGTAAATTTAGGCTATGTTTGGGACAGCTTTCTTAGTGTTTCTAAAAGCAACTTTTCAGGCAAAAACTAAAATTTTTATACTAGAAAGTTACTTTTAGAAGCAATAAGAAAGCCGTCACAAACGAAACCTTAACTGTTGGCGCCTTACACTACTGCCATAAGCAAAGTGTCTCCACAAAAATATTCCATCCACACTTAACACTTGAAGTCTTAAATACAAATATCTAAATAGAAGTAAATATATTTGAGAAATCATAAAATGTTAAGTTGAAGATCAATTATTATCCTTGAATCCTTCCTATTTACCATTATCAAATATGATAATAACATTTAGAAGGATGATTCGAGGGCCCTCTTATAAGTGATAACTTGCTCATGACATCACTATGTCCTCTTTAACTCTTCTTTTCACTTAAGGAGAATAGATAGAAGTTCGAGACAATATATAAAAAGGACGGTAGAAGAGGCTAGCTTGCAAGCTAGGAAGAAACCCTCGGGTTTGAACTTGTAATCACCAATAAACAACCCTTTCCAATAGCAATTCAGACACTATTTATATGAGAAAGAATGGACAATAACATATAATATCACATATAAATGTGCCACCAAAACAACCACTAAAACTCTTCTAATTCAGCCCATACATGGAGAAGTCAAAGAAAACAACACACATATCAGCAAGGGGAAGAAAGCGAGTAGCTAGGAGCAGGAAAACCAAGAAAACAGAAGAGAAAATGAGTATCCAGCTATAGGGAAACCAAAAAACAGCAGGGAAACCGAGCAACCACATGGGGAAACCAAACAACCAACATAGGAAGAACAAACAACCACATGGGAAAACCAAACAGCCACATGGGCAAGCCAAACAGTAGTAGGGAATATAAGGAGACAAGAAAAGAACACAAAATGAAGTGAAACTACCTAAAAGCGTCTGATAGGAAATACTTGAGTTCGCAAGTAACCCTAAGGTAATACTTGAGCTCGCAAGCAAACCTAGTCGAAATTAGTACAAAATCAGTGAGAAAACTGCTGTCACGATAGAAAAATAGCACCCTCGCAGCAGGCCTTGCACCAAAACAGTGGGAAATAGGGAGATAAAATAAAGGTTTAACTAGTAGATGCAAAAAAACAAAGAAATATACAATGTTCTTCGATTCAAGAAGAAGACAACTCTCCACAAGTCTCTAGCAAACTCTAGAGCCCAAGCACACGATGAGATCTCAAATTACAATTATAATTCAAGATAATCCTAATTCCCTCATATTCCCCTAATTAATATCAAAGGAGAATTACAACTTACTTAATCAGCCCTTACATTCAAATCTTTCCCCCAAAAAATTGCTTTTAAGCCCATCATGGGGCCCACAGGAGTTCAGCCCCCCTCTCCCTGTCTTTTCTTCCGCCGAACAAAGACCTGGACCGGTCCAAGTTGGACCGATCTAGGCTGGACCGATCCAGTCGGCCCCTCCTAGGCCGGCATGGGAGCAAGCGTAACATTACCCCCCTCCCAAAAACTCACATTATCCTCAAGGTGAAAAGAGGGAAATTGCTCTTTCACTCTTTCAAATGGTTCTCAAGTAGCGTCAAAATCAGGTAGATCCTTCCATCGAATAAGCACTTCCTCATTGCCCTCTTTATCAGATCTTAACCCTATAAGCTCCAAGAGTTCTAAAGTCACTTCCAACTCCTCCGTCATTGATGCTGGTAAATGCACTAACTGCATGCTCTCCTAGAGCTCTCCTCAACTATGACACATGGAACAACAGGGTGCATGGTAGCGGAGGCGGGTAACTTCAGATGATACGCCACAATGCCAATCTTCCCCAAGATCTCATAGGGACCAAAATACATCGGAGCCAGTTTCTCGTTCCTCCTGTTAGCCACCAATTTCGGTATGTAGGGCCTTAGCTTCAAGAACACCTTCTCCCCCACTTCAAACTACATGTCCCTCCTGTGTAAATCCGTCTGTCTCTTCATAATTTGTTATGCCCTCTGCAGATATTTCTTCAATTCTTCTAGCACCTTGTCCCTTTCCAATTTGATAGGAAATACTTGAGTTCGCAAGTAACCCTAAAGTAATACTCGAGCTCACAAGCAAACCTAGTCGAAATTAGTACAAAATCAGTGAGAAAACTGCTGTCACGGCAGAAAAATAGCACCCTCGCAGCAGGCCTTGCACCAAAACAGTGGGAAATAGGGAGAGAAAACAAAGGTTTCACTAGTAGATGCAAAAAAAATAAAGAAAGATACAATGTTCTTCAAATCGAGAGGAAGAACAACTCTCCACAAATCTCTAGCAAACCCTAGAGCCCAAGCATACGATGAGATCTCAAATTACAATTCTAATTCAAGATAATTCTAATTCCCTCCTATTCTTCTAAGTAACATCAAAGGAGAATTACAACTTATCTAATCAGCCCTTACATTCAAATCTTTCCCTCCAAAAATTGCATTAAGCCCATCATGGGGCCCACAGGAGTTCCGTCCCCCTCTGGATCTTTTCTTCTGCCGAACAAAGACCTGGATCAATCCAGCCAGCCCCTCCTGGGCCGACATGAGAGCAGGCGTAACAGCACCAAACACAAGCATAATCATGGGTTGGTTCAATCATAAGGTAATACAAATAAAAATAAACATAAAGTTCAAAGCATAGAAAAATAAAAACATTCAAAACATAAAAAAATTAAAAAAAAAAAAACATAAAATGATAATTCATAATTGCATCAGTTAATAACATCACCTGCATCACTGCAAGATGGTGGATTGGCTGATATTTTTTTAGCAATAGATAGATATTGGAGATTGATATTGATGGATATAGATCTCATTCAAGAAGAAAACAAGATAATAATTTATTAATAGCTTTGTTGAAAGAATTTAGCTTTCATTTTATATATTAAAGGATTTTTTTATTTCAAGTCTTCAATCCACCTACCCAAACCATACAATGCTTCAGCTGTAGAGATAGAAATATTAATGGGTAAAGTATTGAAAGAGAGAGGGAAGAGAGAGAGGGAGGAATGACTTTACATTGTGAACCGAATGATGAAAAAAAATATGACTCAGACTTGCAGGGTTATTTAATTATTTATTATTTTAAAATATTTAAATAATAATTAAATATGATTTTATTAAAACTTTTATAGTTAATTAATTATTGATTATCTAATAATAATAATTAAATATTAAATTATCATCTTTTTTTGCATTGCTAATGATCTAATTAATTACTGTGAAGGATATGTTTTTGCTCGCTTTTTTTACGCAACAAAATTGCTGCGATCGCGCACTCATGACTTAGTACGCCAATGAAAAAACCTGCTCTAATTTGTGTTTCTCTTCATTTTAAAGTTATTTATTAATCCAGAGAAGTCATCAACATTTTTTTCTGTTTAGGGTAAAGCATCAATGGTTTGTTTTTTTCCTTTACTCCTCTCTCTCGACTCATGAGTCACGAGCACGGCTTTCGTTTTACCTTTCGCTCCTCTCTCACTCCCAAAAAGAGATCGTCCATGGTAGATGTTTATGTCTTATAAGTTCTAAGGGCCATGTTATTTACATTCTTAATTTTGATCTTACAACTTCTCTTGGCTCCGAAAATGAGATGACAAATAAAACTATTTTAATATATTCTAGCCTTCCAAATAAGACGACAAACATAACTATTTTAATTTAGGCCCCCCCTGAACAAAATTTCTGGCTCCGCCACTGGTGGCTACCAAAAATATTTTGGCAAAAGAAATTGTAGAAACATTGAATAAGGCTCAAAGTTTAATTTTCTATCACATAATCAATTTAAATTGCATTTCCTTGATGGTAATTTTAACGATGATATTGATTTGCATGAGGATATGTACTTGTAGGAAATTTGATGTGATGGTCTCCTGTATAAACATGCATTGGCTATAGCTCGGGATTGGGGATGAAGTTACTACGACTTATGCTCAAAGTTTTATACATGAGAAACATGATTCAGAGTATATATTTAAAATATGTCTAGTTCAAATTGAAGATGCTTGAGAGAAATCAAATGAAATAAAAAGCATCGTCGTGCTTCCTCTAAATGTGAACTTGAAGAGGGGTCATCCAAAAAAGAATAGGTCTTCAAAATGGAGATAAGAATGTTGTACATTAGAGGTGTATTGAGATGTGGTGTAAAATGCTACAATAGAGTTACTTGTATAGTTAACTGCCCAACACCTTCATAACAAATTTTACTTTATTTTTCTTGTCTTTTAAAAAGGTTATTACCTATTTGAATTAAGAGTTTTATAATAACTTCGATTTAATGTGATTTTTTGAAGTAATAGTACTACTACTTGGTTATCCAATGGTGTAATATCTAATGTTAAATTTCAAAATATCGAAACAATTGATTGGTACAATTTGGATAGATTGTTAGAGGTTTTTGGCCTCTATGGACTTAGTGGTCTTTAAGACTCTCAATTTGATTTTAGATGAAGAACTATGAGTTTTGACAATCAAAGTTTAATCTCACAAAATTTTGATTATTTAAATTCCATTTATGTTCAAGATGATGAGGTTATTTTTCTCTTATTTTGTTCTTCTACATCACTAGAAAAATCTCTCCATCGACTCAAACTCCTCTTGAAATCACTCCTTTTCTCCCAAGTTTGATAGTTTTCATATAGTGGAGCTCCTCTTTCCTTCTTGTAGCATCTCTATGTTCAAGATGAAGAGGACATTTTTTATCTTATTTGTGCTTCTACCTCACTAGTGAAATCTTCTTCATTAACTCAAACACATCTTTAGATCAAGCTTTTGCACCCTTTGATGGATTCTATGTTATTTCAGCCTAATTTATTGTCATAGAGTAGATCTCTTAAGGATGTCTCTTTAACAATGGTGCAATTACCTCTGCTGTTAATCATGGAAATGATGATTTCTTTAGTGTGTAACAAAAGTTTTACAATTATTAAAAGAAGGCATATGCCTAATTAAGAAGCATGTTATGGCTAGTTATAATTTTATTATGACTCAATGTTAGATTAAGGCGTCATTTGGGATGGCTTTCTTACTGCTTTCTGAAGCAGCTTTTAGTATAAAAATTTAAACTTTTGTACTAGAAAGTTGCTTTAAGAAGTAATAAGAAAGCTGTCCCAAACGAAACCCAATGCTTCATTTGGGACGACTTTCTTCCTGCTTCTTAAAGCAGCTTTGTATTATAAAAATAAAAAATAAAGTATTAGAAAGCCGTTTTAAGAAGCAGTAACAAAGTCTAAGATATTGGATATGCTTAACATCCCTTTAACTCATTGAACTATCCATTATGATTTGTTGAATATCCCTAATATGAGGATGTAGATGTTTTTAAAGAGTTGTGCATTTTGTGTGGTCTTATTATCATAATCTGAGTCTCATAATATTTCTTTGTTACACGTTGTTTAGATAAATCTTTTTATATTGCAATAATTTTCACTATCTTTAAAAAAATTACAAAATAAATATTAAATTTAATATTATTTAATGAATAGCACTTTTTTGCCATTTTAATTTATCAAGTTGCAATCAATATAGACATGTTCCTCAATATTATAAAACGATCAAATTAAGTTAATTTTAAAAATAAACAAATATCAGTTATGACAAAATTGACTAAATATTCATATAAATTTTAATAAAAATCATTAAAATAATAAGAAAATAAACAATATCACTCTATAATTTTACAAATAAATCAAAACAAAAAATTGTATGATATAAATTAATTATATCAAAAGATAGGAAATTTAAATTATTACCATTTACTCATTTAAGGAAAAAGAAAAAAAAAGAAAAACTATCAACATTTCATCACATGCCTCCAGAGGCGAATCAGAATGTGCAACGTCATCCGGTATCAAACGGTACACAACAAAAAAAAATGATATGATGTGTTCTGATTCGCCTCTAGAATTTGTTCGGTGACAACACATAATAATTTCAACTTTGGATGTATAACTCTTCATATTATATGCTTTCCCTTTATTTAAGCTTCTTAGTAGTACACACTATTAATTTCTTTAATAACAATGGCAATTATAAAAAATGTGTACATATAACAATCTATACAATACTAAAGTTTCAATTTGGACAGTTTTCTTACGCATAAGAAAACTCTCCCGAACAAAACTTAAATTTACTCAGCATTAAATTGGCATATCTCTAACACATGGCAACTGCGTAATTTTATTTTTTTCAAGGGTGCTATAATAAAAATGTCTTGGTTACCTTATATCTCATTTTAGATTTTACTAATTACTAAGGAGTGAAATATGGATGATAAGTCAGAAATATTTCTGGTGATCTCTATAAGAATGTGACATATATGTGTTTATAATTTTTTTCTTTGCATTAAGAATCTTTATCACATTTTTATTTTTGTCGTTATTTTGATCGTAATTTATAAAATAAAGAGATTTTGATGAGTTACTTGGAATGGTTGGTTGATGAATTTGTTAAACCAATTGAACCAAATCAAATCATAAGAACGAATTGCCGAAGCATAGGTAGAATAGGGCAAATTATTGCATCCGGTCACCGGACACGGAGAATAGGTTCGGACGTCCAATAAAAATTTGCCTTGTCACCTGCGTTTTTGACTGCGCTTTTGACTTGCACTTTAGATGCGCTTTTGATTGCTCTTTGACCTTACCTGCGCTTTTGACGCGCTTAATTTAAAATAATATTTTATTAATATCCATACCTATCTTCGCGTCTGGTGATCGGATGCAATAATTTGTCGTAGAATAAAACTAACTCAAATCAAAATATAAAACCAAAATAGAAAAGCAGACTATTTCTACAAAACTTTAAGCACATTACTTTGAATAGTACCCTTGCCCACATTGTTCTGAACAGATAAATATGTACTTACATATTCAATGTTAGTTCAACCAATTGGAATGATTGAAAACACATATATTGTAACACCTACAAAATTTGTGCACAATTTCACCTATTCTGACCCGATCTGGAAAGATAACCCACTAAAATTTTGTATCTTTTGTATTTGTCTGTGAGTGTTATGTCTGTATGTGTGTCTGAATATGTCATGAAGCAGTTTACGGGGGTTTGTGTGCATAAATGAAAATATGAAAATTTTTCTTGGGAGCGTCAGCATTGAGCTATATATTTGCTAAAATAATTCCAAATGCAGTGTTGTAGGGTCGGGAGTTGTCGACCAAGTCTCGGATTTTATAAAAAAATATGTTTCTTCCAAAATTTCTAAAATCAAAGCCATTCTTCTCCTAAGTATAGCTGGCTAGAGAGAGAGAGAAAAAGATTTTAGTGAGAGAAGGCAAGGTTTTGGCTGACTTCAATCTATTTTTTGTTGTCAGCCCAATTCTAAAAGGTATGTGCATAAGTTACATTTTGCTCATCTCAATTTTTAAAAATACATAAATTTTGGAATTTTTTTTAATTAAATCTATAATTTTATAGTATAAAAATAAGGACAACTTTATACACATTAAACTTTCACGATGTAACTTTTTATATATTATAGAGGCAATTATTTTAGACATTTAGGTGTTTTCTGAGATATTTAGTTGGAGTATAGGCTTACCTCTTCAGGTCTTTCGTCTTTACTGGTGCGGACTTATCCCCCAACATATGACTTAAAAGCACTTATACTCTCCTTCATTTCGAGAACATTTTCATAATCATTTCCAACGATCATATAAATTGGAATCAACTACATGTGTAATCCACATATGAATCAATTGTAATGAATTAAAATACATGCTATCATGTGAACAACAAAAAAAATGATATCGTACATATGATAAATATCAATATGAAATTTTATAAAATTGTTACTATTTCTTATGCATCACTTGGTATCTCAACTCGGTATCTCGATTCTTTCTTCTTTTGTATACCACCTCTATCACGCTCTTCATCATTTAATTTGATTTCTAAAATCAGCAACCTCTCCTACAAGCCACCTTCTGAATGCTTAAACTATTGCTGGAACATGGAGGCCTATGCGTATAAAGGGAAAACACACTAGCTGTTTTTTCAATACTTACAACTGCTCGTCCATCTGCTATTATCGCAATCCACAAAGTATTTTACCTATTTTCCCTCCTATTTCCTGAATTCAACAATTGAATTCAACAACAGCACTCAATTTACAACTTAGATTGATGTTAAAACATGGCTTCAGCATCCCTAAAGGTTGGAATAAAAATATAACATTCAGCTAACCTTCAAGTGTTGGATTTCAGCAACATACCATCAAGCTTTAATCATTCCTCTTATTGATTTTCTACCAACTGCAACTTGCTACACACACTAAAATCAACAAACTCTATTTTAGAAGAAAGGAAAGAATTGTTTTACGCATGCACCTTTGATTTTCTTCAGCGTTTTAAACCCTTAAGAAGATTTCCTATATTTATTTACCTGAAACCAGCGATTCCCCTTGCTCAGCAGCTCCGCCTTCTCCAAAACAGGAATCACCGTGGGAATGGGAAAGAAAAACTGAAGGAATTACTTGAGATGGCTATAGAATTATTTCTATAGATTACTTAATATAATATTGTTTTTGTTATTCCACTAAGATTCCACTCACCTGCCCTCATTTCTAATCCTAGCCGTAGGATTAAATCCACCCATTGCATGTGGGTTTTAGTGCTTTATCTACTTGTCTACAGCCATGTAACACTAATATTTAGGTCATGTGATAATGACTGTAATAATAATACTTAGGCAATAATAACATTTAAAGAACGTGTATGTAGTTATAAAAATTTTGCTAAGGAATAACGTTAGTAATATATGTGTCTAGATGAAAAAAAAAAAACATAGACTAACAAAACTAATGAACATGTAGAAATTTAGGTTTACCTTTATTTTGAATTTTTTTTTTTTTGGGTATTATAATTCACCCCTTCTTATTTAAATTTTGTCCTCGAAATTCTTTTGGTCATCAAACAAATGAGGAAACTTCATTCTAATATCTTCTTCCCTCTCCCAGGTTGCCTCTTTTTCTGGCCTGTAGTTCCATTTTACTTTAACATAAGGAATCTGACGATTTCTGAGCTGTTTACTATCAAAATCTATTATTCTTTCGGGTTCTTCCGTATAAGTCAAATTCTTCTGTAGCTCAATATCACCATATGAGATTCGTTGATGGGCATCTGTAACCCATTTCCTTAGCAGTGACACATGAAAAACGTTATGTATATCTGACACTACAGGAAAACCTGTTATTACCGGCGGACAGAATCCGCCGGAACAAATGTAAATTCCGACGGAACCGTTCTTTTCCGGCGCATGTTCCGGCGCAAATATCTCCGCCGGTTTTGGATGCGTCGATAAATTTGTTCCGACGCATATTTTGCGCCGGAACCAGTTCCGGCGTTGTTTCCGACGCATTACCGGCGCATTAAACGGTTTGTTTGCCGACGTGAAAAACGTGAAAATTCCGGCGCCTAATGCGCCGGTATTTACCGTCGCAGTATACGACAGTAATTAACGGCGGATTAAGCGCCGGAATTGCGTCAGAGAAATTCCACGATTGTTTGCGACGCAATTGTTGCGCCGGTAATTAACGGCGAAGTTTCGCCGGTACATACGCTCGATACATTCGTTGTATCGTCGTTTCCGGCGGATTACCGGCGCATAATCCGCCGGAAACCTGTAGCATTGACAAAAAAAAAATGTCTTCCCAGCCAACAATCTCATTTCCACACCTGCAAACCTATCAATTCTAACACATACAAGTTTTCCCAAAAGGACAGTTCCACAACTTCACAATAATTTATAACAGTTTCACAACAATTTAGTACTAAAAATCAACTGATAACATCATATTAAAAGTAATTGTCCAATAACACAAGTTCACATAAAAATAAAAGTTCATTTCAACTAAATTACACTACTCTGACTCCGTCGACTCCTCCTCAGGTGGAGCTACGTCTTTTCCACTCAGTTGCTCCCTCATCTTGCGCATTTCATCCAGCAACTGATTGTGTTGCACCTGTGCTTGCAGCTGAGCTTGAACCTGTGCTTGCACCTGTGCTTCCAGCTGAGCTTGAACCTGTGCTTGCAGCTGAGCTTGCCAATCAACTTGTGATTTCCTTACTTGTTCTAGCTCAGCTTGAAGGGCAACTATTTGTTGAGCTTGTAAGGACTCATGCGAACTGGATGCGAAGCTGGATGCAGTAGAGGAGGTCATCCCCTCGTATGCCTGAGCTTGCGCACCTAAGCCATATACTCTATCATGCTACATTCCTCCGACGGCCTGCGACCACATGCGATACTCAGAATATTCCATAGAACCGCCAGAAGAGCCCTCACCTGCTGCGGCATGAGTCTCTCGAATCCGTGTATATTCCTCCTGTAAAAATCGAATATAAGTATATATATAATTAAACTAAAACTTATAAAATATCAAATATTTATAAAATATACTTACATGGGCCTTCCTTGCTCTCTCATCAATCCATTGTTGATCCTCCTGTCGCTTATGAGTGCGACTATGCAATTCCACAGGAGTTGGTTCTCTACCAAGTGACGCTTTCTGTTACAATTAAGAGAGTTTTATCAATACTAATTATTAAAAAATAATTTTAAAAAATAATTAAAATTCATTACCAAACGACGCCTGTGCTCAGTATGTGGAACGGAGCCTCCTGTATGAAGTGCACTACCTAATATCAGAAGCTCTGTTCTGTCGATTTTGATCCCTCCTCCTAGTGTACTCTTCGCTGCCCCAAGCTGCATTCAACTCAGCCCATATCTCCTCTCCAATCCACAATGGTCGCTTCCCAACCTTTCTAACATCTGTGAACATGTCGCGCATCCGAGTAGAGCCACGCTTCTCAAAATTCTTTCTAATCCTGTCATTGTGTTGGGGAAGCCAACAAAACTTGTTCTGCAATAAAAAACAATCAATTAACCTTAAGTAAGAAAGAATAAATAATTTAACATAAAAACAAAAACACAGAAATACCTCAAACTCTCTAAACCACATCTCCCGGACTTCTTTTGGGACTTTCTTCCAAGAAATATAAGGAGCGTCAAACCTGCTCCGTATGATGTCCCGTATTTTATGTATTGGTTGTTTTGATGGATAGAACCTACAAAAATAAAGTTATGTAAAACAAATATAAAATATAAGATAAAACAATTAGTTAGTTTAAATAAAAGTTACCATACGTACGTGTCACCCTCAGGTGCTATCAACATTCTACCATCTGTCTGCTGCTCTACTGCAGCTGCTGTCGAAGGTCCAGCTGTTGTCGAAGGTCCAGCTGCTGTCGAAGGTCCAGTTGTAGCAGGCTGATGGGGTGGTGGGGGATAGTATGGTGGAGAATATGGTGGAAATGGATAAGTATGAGGGGCACCAGCATAAGGTGGGGGTATGAAGTATGGGTAGAAAGGAGTAGCATGCCCGAGATCTGGTGAAGGAAATCGAAGGTCCGGTGAGTAAAACTGCGGGCTACTTGCTCTAGGAGTGGATAAAAGCTGTGTAGCAGGCTGAGGCTGTGTAGCAGGCTGAGGCTGTGTAGCAGGCTGAGGCTGTGTAGCAGGCTGAGGCTGTGTAGCAGGCTGAGGCTGTGTAGCAGGCTGAGCCGAGGTGGTCTCCTCAGTATGTAGTGACCTATGTGGTCCAATTGTAGTCTTCTTAGTGCGCCTGTTAAAAATATTTTTTATTAACCCTCTACTAGGCTGCTCCTCACCTGAAGCCATCTGCACATAAATAAAAAAGAAATATTAGAAATATGAGTTATAACAAAAATGGAAATTAACGCAGTGCAGTAGCTAAAAAAATTGGACTGAAGTAAAATACAGGTAAGTAAAAAAAAATGAAGTGCAGTAGTTATAAAAAACAGTGAAGTAAAATACAGGGAAGTAAAATAAAAAGCAGTGCAGTAGCAAAAATAAATTTAATTTATCTTATGTTGTTAACTCATCATTTGTTGATTCACTTTCATCAGATGATACACTCCTAGCACAATCAGATTCATCATCACTTTCCTCTATGTTTAGATCTACCTCCTCTAACTGCAACTCGCTCTCATTAAATCTGATTTGGTCATCTACATTGATTGGGAGATCTTTTAAATTAGACATAAACTCTTCTTGGTGTGCTGTTGGTATCGTACTGGTTTTCTCAATTACTCCCCTTGGTTTAGTCTTCATAACTACCAACCAATCATGTTTTCCTCGTATTCCGCTTAGCATAATAGACTTGAGTTGCCTGACTAGCAATGATGAAAGGATCAAACTTTGCATATCTCCTAGCCTGCTTTACTTCTGTTATACCGTAAATTGGATGAACTTTCGTGCCTCTATTTGGTACTGGATCAAACCATTCACAATTGAAGAGATACACAATATTCCTCATACCGGGATATTCAACCTCTAATATTTCTTGTAATACCCCGTAGTATTCAGAATCATCGCCTGTATGGGTGTTCCCTCTTACACATATGCCTGAATTTTCTGTCTTCCTACCTTCACACAAATTTTTTGTTTGAAATTTATAACCATTTATCTCAAATATTTGATAGCATTTTACTAATCTATTTGGTCCCCAAGCTAACTCAGATAACCTTGAAAACTGGGAACTGTCTTCAGCGTGTACCTTTAAATGTACAAGATGTCATTGTTACTAATATTAATTGCAGTTGCTTCATGAACTAATTTCTCAAGATTTGGACGGATGTTTTCAGCCTCAGCAACATTACTACTTGTAGAAGGACCGCATTGATAATCAAATTGTGGCTCATACTCACCATGACAAGTCCAATACCAATACCGTGGTATGAATTCTCTGCGATACAGATCAACAGTTACGTCATCTGGTTCTAGGATCACTAGATTTTTGTGTTTAGAACATGTACATCGAAACTTTCATTCAGATATAAAGATCGGCAGCTATTTCGCTTGCTGAATGAAAAAGTTCACCCCATTGATGAATTCATCTGTTAATGTCTTCCGACTTTGAGATAATCGGTTATACATCCAACTTCGTTGATTTCTAATATCCATAACCTATAAATAAGAGTAAAAAATTAATGGATTTATATATTTCTAATATCCATAACATAAAATTATGTTACACTTATTAATGAATTGTTCGCTCAAAGTCACAATACCCTCACTAGGTCTACTAACCACTAAAGCAAAAAGATATGGAGTAATGTTGATCTCCATAATCCAACTTTACCTTCAACTCCCTCTAGTCTTATCAACAAGAACAATATCATCAACAAAAAGCATGCACCAAGGTACATCCTCTAGCAAATATCTAGTGCTAACAACCATGACTAAAACATAAAAAAATAGACTAATGTTGATCTCCATAATCCAAGTTTACCTTCAACTCTCTCTCTAGTCTTATCAACAAGAACAATATCATCAACAAAAAGCATGCACCAAGGTACATCCTCTAGCAAATGTCTAGTGCTAATAATCATGACTAAAGCAAAAAGATATGGACTAATGTTGATTTCCATAATTCAAGTTTACCTTCAACTCCCTCTCTAGTCTTATCAACAAGAACAATATCATCAACAAAAAGCATGCACCAAGGTACATCCTCTAGTAAATATCTAGTGCTAACAACCATGACTAAAACATAAAAAAAATAGACTAATGTTGATCTCCATAATCCAAGTTTACTTTCAACTCTCTCTCTAGTCTTATCAACAAGAACAATATCATCAACAAAAAGCATGCACCAAGGTACATCCTCTAGCAAATGTCTAGTGCTAACAATCATGACTAAAGCAAAAAGATATGGACTAATGTTGATTTCCATAATTCAAGTTTACCTTCAACTCCCTCTCTAGTCTTATCAATAAGAATAATATCATCAACAAAAAGCATGCACCAAGGTACATCCTCTAGCAAATATCTAGTGCTAACAACCATGACTAAAACATAAAAAAATAGACTAATGTTGATCTCCATAATCCAAGTTTACCTTCAACTCTCTCTCTAGTCTTATCAACAAGAATTATCATCAACAAAAAGCATGCACCAAGGTACATCCTCTAGCAAATGTCTAGTGCTAACAATCATGACTAAAGCAAAAAGATATGGACTAATGTTGATTTCCATAATTCAAGTTTACCTTCAAATCCCTCTCTAGTCTTATCAACAAGAACAATATCATCAACAAAAAGCATGCACCAAACTACATCCTCTAGCAAATGTCTAGTGATAACAATCATGACTATAGCAAAAAGATATGAACTTAAGGCTAATCCTATATGTAATCCAACCGAAATAGCAAAAAAAATTGAAAACAAAAACCTTCAAATCCCTCTCTAGTCTTATAAACAAGAATAATATCATCAACAAAAAGCATGCACCAAACTACATCCTCTAACAAATGTCTAGTAATAACAACCATGACTATAGCAAAAATATATGGAATTAAGGCTAATCCTATATGTAATCCAACCGAAATAGCAAAAAAAATTGAAAACAAAAACCTTCGGTTATCTCCTCGGCGGCGCGCGACTAGGCAGGAGAGAGGATGCGTGCGATTAGGAAGGAGGCTCGGCGAAGTCCGATGAACGTCGACGGCGAAGTCCGGTGACCGTCGGTGATGTCTAACCACGGCGAGCGACGAACGGCGACGGAGGGAGACGGGCGAAGCAGTTGAAGTGAGAGAATGGAAGGAAACAAATGACGGCCAGAGGGGTTCGGGTTCGCGAAATAGGGCTTTTACCGGCGGAAGTTCCGCCGGTAATGACACTAGTGACGTCGGTATCATTTCCGACATCTACTCCGTCGGATATATTTCGTTGAGTTTAAATACGCCGGCGCAATTTTCGCCGGTACCATACGCCATAATAGTTTCGCCGTAACGTGCGACGGAAATGGTTCAGGCATCCCTATACCGTCGGACTTTCCGGCAGAACATGTGTCGGTAAATTTACGGCGTATTTTGCGCCGTAAAGGTTGACGCAAACTTTACGTTGAACAAAGCCGCCGGAAACTGCGCCGTTTATTACCGTCCAGAATTTTCCGCCGGAAAATCCGACGGTATTCGCGTGTTTTCCCGTAGTGTGACATGTCAGCTGGAAGAGCAAGTCTATAAGCAACGTTTCCAATTCTTTCAATAATTTCAAAAGGTCCAATAAACCTAGGACTCAATTTGCCTCCCTTACCAAATCTAGTTGTACCCTTCATAGGTTTAACCTTCAAGAATACAAAGTCACCCACTTCAAACTCTACTGCTCTGTGCTTGGGGTCATAATACTTTTGCTGACGGTCCTGAGCAGCTTTTAATTTGTCCCTAATTAATCTAATTTTCTCTGTTGCTTCCTCCACCAGTTCTGGGCCCAGTAACTGTCTTTCTCCTACCTCAACCCAAGTTAAGAGGGTTCTGCACTTTCTACCATAAAGTGCTTCATATGGTGTCATTTGTATACTTGATTGGTAACTGTTGTTGTAGGCAAATTCTATCAATGGAATGTGATCTTCCCAACTACCTTTAAAATCCAAAACACATAATCTCAATAGGTCTTCCAATACCTGAATGGTTCTTTCAGATTGACCATCAGTTTGAGGATGAAAAGCTGTACTGAAATGTAGATTTGTACTCAAGCTTTCTTGAATATTCTTCTACAGCCTCGAGGTAAATCGACCATCTCTATTTGAGACAATGACTTTTGGAATACCATGCAATCTGACAATTTCTTTTACATATAGACGTGTCAATTTGTCTACTGAATCAGTTTGCTTGATAGGTAAAAAGTGAGCTGATTTTGTCAGTCGATCTATAATTACCAAAATACTGTCATGTCCCTATCTGGATCTGGGAAATCCCATCACAAAATCAATTGCAATTTCTTCCCACTTCCACTCAGGGATAGATAGTGATTGTAGTAATCCACTAGGTCGTTGATGTTCAGCTTTCACCAGTTGACACGCTTCACATTTAGCTACATATATAGCAACATCTTTCTTCATACCTGGCCACCAGAATATTACTTTCAAGTCTTTATACATCTTGGTACTGCCCGGATGAATTGTATAGCCATAATGATGAGCTTCTTGCAAAATTTCTCTTCTTAACTCCTGATTATTGGGTACCCACAATTGGGATTTATGCCTAATGATTCCATCAACATTAATAAAAAGATCGGGTATTTTCCCTGACTGGATCTGCTCTATCAATTCTGAAGATTCACTACTAAGCTCTTGAGCTTCTTTAATACGATCTGTTAAAGTGGGCTTTACGGTCATCTGATATAAATATTCTACATTTTCGAAGTCTCTAATCTCCAATTGCAAATTTTTCATTTCCTTGATCAATTGAACCTCATGAGTAATCATCCAATTTATCATTCCTGTAGACTTGCGACTCAAAGCATCAGCCACAATATTAGCTTTTCCTGGACAATATTGAATATCCAAATCATAATCTTTGATGGGTTCTAACCATCTTCTTTGTCTTAAGTTTAATTCCTTCTACATATATATTTTAGGCTCTGGTGATCAGTGAAAATTTCACATCTTACCCCATATAGATAATGTCTCCAAATCTTCAAAGCAAATACCACTGCAGCCAGCTCCAAATCATGAGTGAGATAATTTCTTTCGTGGGGCTTCAACTGTCGAGATGCATAAGCAATCACCTTTCTATTCTGCATTAGAACACATCCCAAGCCCTTCAAAGATGCATCACGGTAAATCTGAAATCCTTCTGTTCCTGAGGGAAGTGTCAAAACTGGGGCTGTCGTCAAATGCTCTTTCAATGCTTGAAAACTTTTCTCACATTATGTTGTCCATTCAAATTTTAAGTCCTTCCTCATTAGTTTGGATAAAGGCATAGCAATTTGTGAAAATCCTTTGACAAACCTTCTGTAATATCCTGCTAGTCCAAGAAAACTACGAACCTCTATAACATTCTTTGGTGTTGGCCAGTCCATAATTGCTTTTACTTTCTGAGGGTCTACAGAAATTTCTTCACCACTGATAATATGCCCCAAGAAAGAAATACTTCTTAACCAAAATTCACATTTTGAATATTTTGCATACAATCTATTTTTCCTTAGTGTCTCCAAAACTATTCTTAAATGTTCAGCATGCTCTTTGTCAATCTTGGAGTATATCAGAATGTCATCAATAAAAATAATCACAAACTTATCTATGTAGTCCTTGAAAATCCGATTCATCATATCCATAAAGATGGCATGAGCATTTGTCAACCCAAAAGGCATAACTCTAAACTCAAAGTGACCATACCTGGTCCCAAAAGCTGTCTTACTGACATTTGCTTCTTTAACCCTAACTTGATGATATCCTGATCTTAAATCAATTCTGAAAAATACCGTGGAACCGGCCAACTGATCAAATAAGTCATCTATGCGGGGTAGTGGATATTTGTTCTTTATTGTCACTTTGTTCAGCTTTCTATAGTCAATGCACATTCTCATGGATCCATCTTTCTTTTTAACAAAAAGTACATGTGCACTCCAAGGGGAATGACTAGCCCTGATAAATCATTTATCCATCAATTCCTGTAACTGAGTTTTTAGCTCCTGCAATTCTTTTGGGGCCATCCTATAAGGAGATTTGTAAATTGCTGATGTTCCTGGTTGTAATTCTATACCAAATTCAACTTCTATTTCAGGTGGTAATCCCGGTAGCTCTTCAGGAAATACATTTGAAAATTCAGAGACAACTGGAATATTCTGTAAAGCTTGAACATCTTTATTTAAGACCTCCATTTTAGCTAAGAATACTAACTCACCCCTCCTTAAATATTTACCCATCTTTAATGCACTCACAAGAGAGGAAGTTGCATTCTTATCACCGAGGAAATAAAAGGCCTTCACATTTAGTAAATTAAATTTTATTCTTTTCTTCCAGCATTCAATTGTAGCAAAATGTTTAACTAATCAATTCATTCCCAAGATGATGTCAAACATTTTAATAGGCACTATAATCAATTCTGTTGGAAATTTGTAACCCTGAATATCCAAATTTATAAGGCACATCCTATTAGCAGGCAAACTATCTCCCGTTGGCATCTTAACAGATAAGGTAGGCGTAAAACATGCATTCTCAACAGATAAATCAAAGCAGAATTCTTCAGAAATAAATGAATGGGATGCACCAGAATCAAAAAGAACTCTGCCAAACTTATTAGCAGTCAAAAGTATACCTGTCACCACCTCCTCTGAATCATTAGCCTCTTGAGGTGTAATAGCAAACACTCTAGCCTTCACAGGTTGATTTCCTTTAACATCTGATGCTTCTTCTTTAAGCTGAACTGGTGGTCTTCCTTGTACTGTTGACCTTCCTTGAAATTGAGTTTTTCCTATCTGATTGCCTTCCAAATATATCTTATGTTGTGTCTGTTCCTGATACCCCTGATATCCATGTGGCCTGGTATTGAGTCTTATTTTTTTAGGGCAATCCACCTTTTGATGGCCCGTCTCACCACATCTAAAACATCTTCCAGATCCCACCAAACACTGACCAAAATGTCGCTTCCCACATTGCTCACATAAAGGTTTTTCAAACTGACTCTGCTTTTGTTTATCATCAAACTTTGGCTTCTTATTTTTGAATCGATCATCCCTTTCGAATAAGTGTTGTTGCTCCAGACTATGCTTAGAAAAATTTAACTCATTTTCAATTCTCTTGGCTCTCTCCACTAAGACTGAGAATTCACTGATATCAAAAGGCGCCAATGTAAGTCGTAGCTGATCCCTCAGTCCTCTCAAAAATCTGTGACACTTCTCCTCCTGGGTGCTAACATAATGTGGCGCATATCGGGACAAAGATGTGAACTCAGCTTCATATTGCATAACTGTCATGGAACCCTGAGTCAGATTGAAGAATTAGTCTTGCAGAGCCAGCTTGGCTGAAGGAGGAATATACCAGTCTCTGAATACCCGTACAAAATCATCCCAATATATACTAGTGAGAGGCATCTATCCAAATTTTTCTCTATGTTGTGCTTGCCATCATCTTTCTGCTTCTTCTTCTAGTACAAATGTAGCCAATGGTACCTTTCTATTTTCAGGACATATCATACCATCTAGAATATTTCCAATCTTTAACAACCAATCATTTGCCACTGTTGGATCACTTGCACCTTTAAATGCTGGCGGTTTAAAGGTTTGAAATAATTTTAAATGTCGATCCACTTCACTATCACTTTCAGATCTCGATCCACCACTAGTAGAAGATTTCTCCATGGATGTCATTTTATCTACCACTTGTGAGATCAAAAGTACAATATCTTGAAGCTCCTTCGACTTGTTTCCCTCATGCATTCCTGTTTCCGTATCTGGCCTGGAAGATTGACCAATCATTCTTTCTGGCAACTCCTCAGACATAATTATATGTATGCATATATATAATTCATATAATACATATACTCATATTGATAAACATGGTCATTTTAAAGCATTAAATAAGCATGTTATGCACATGTGCTATTGTACAGAAATGTTATGCACACTTCCATTAAAACTTGCTTCAACCTATAGCTCTGTATATATCAAATTCATAATATCTTATCCTACTTCATGATCTAACTCTGATTATGCTTCCATTTGATTTTAATTAGGCTCTGATACCAATTTTTGTCACACCCCAGTTTGACTCATCCTCTAACATTCAAACTGGAGTATAACAGAGAAGGACTACATCATATCAAACTCCATACTTAATAATATGAAGCATGTAATATACCTTGCTGAACATCAAACATAATTAAAAACAAATACAAAGCTCTACTAAAACTTTCAAAATTTACTTACATACCAGAAATGTTTATATATCTATCCTTAAGATCTCCTCTAAGATCTCTTTGTACACCAAAACATATTCACACCAAAAATGATCACCACTTTCTCGCCTAGTGCCCTACGGGCTTTTTTCCCTTACCTGCAGTATAACAACTGCTAATGAGCTATGGCTCAATGAAATACACCAGTAATGTAAAGGAAATAATAATAATATTTTAACCATTAAGAAAGGCATAACATTAGTGACTAAATAATAACATGGTTAGAGCATCTTCCACATGGGTCACAAGAAAACATAGCATTACCTTCCATTTTACTAATTGTTCAACACAATTTTTAATAAGTCATATGGTGGCTATAAGCTTTTGCACCCTTTCAGCTCTTCAATTTAAGGTTAGGTCTTTTTCCCAACTTTTAGAATTGACGTTGTTCTCTTAATTCAGGGTTGGGTCTAAATTTTCAACTTCTAGAATTGAGAGTATAGGCTTACCTCTTCAGGTCTTTCGCCTTTACTGGTGCGGGCTTATCCCCTAACATATGACTTAAAAGCACTTATACTCTCCTTCATTTCGAGAACATTTTCATAATCATTTTCAACGATCATATAAATTGGAATCAATTACATGTGTAATCCACATATGAAAATACATGCTATCATGTGAACAACAAAAAAAATGATATCGTACATATGAAAAATATCAATATGAAATTTTATAAAATTGTTACTATTTCTTATGCATCGCTGGGTATCTCACCTCGGTATCCTGATTCTTTTTTCTTTTGTATACCACCTCTATCACGCTCTTCATCATTTAATTTGATTTCTAAAATCAGCAACCTCTCCTACAAGCCACCTTCTGAATGCTTAAACTATTGCTGGAACATGGAGA
The DNA here is from genome assembly GCA_016618105.1 of Dendrobium huoshanense. Classification (NCBI taxonomy): domain Eukaryota; kingdom Viridiplantae; phylum Streptophyta; class Magnoliopsida; order Asparagales; family Orchidaceae; genus Dendrobium; species Dendrobium huoshanense. The sequence goes on from CM028351.1 coordinate 66,070,647, forward strand.
CCTATGAGTATAAAGGGAAAACACACTAGCTGGTTTTCAATACTTACAACTGCTCGTCCATCTGCAATTATAGCAGTCCACAAAGTATTTTACCTATTTTCCCTCCTATTTCCTGAATTCAGCAATTGAATTTAATAAAAGCACTTATGAAAATGTTCTCGAAATGAAGGAGAGTATAAATGCTTTTAAGTCATATATTGGGGGATAAAGCCCGCACCAGTAAAGACATGTGGGTTTTAGTGCTTTATCTACTTGTCTACAGCCATGTAACACTAATATTTAGGTCACGTGATAATAATTGTAATAATAATACTTAGGCAATAATAACATTTAAAGGACGTGTATGTAGTTATAAAAATTTTGCTAAGGAATAACGTTAGTAATATATGTGTCTAGATGAAAAAAAAAAAACAAAACTAATGAACATGTAGAAATTTAGGTTTACCTTTATTTTGAATTTTTTTTTTTTTTTTGGTATTATATTTAAACCGTGTAGTTTGAAAAGCGAGCTATTTTATTTAATTAGAAAATAATTTTGGTTTCATAAAATAATATTGTAGTATAATTAAATCTTCAAAATAATATTCTGAATAATCCATGGTAATTTGGTGTCATTTTAAAACTATAAAATTCTGCTCAGTTCGTTGAATTTGTTGCCTATCGATAAAACATTTTGTGAAATTTTGAAATTGGTTTGCAATGATATATATGCCATCGATTTGATATGTGTGATTTTGAGGAGATCCTGTCATAACCCAACCCGAACAGAATAAGTTCTATCGTGTTGAGCTGTCATAGGGAAATTAATCTCAATATCTAGTTTTGAAAGTTTTAGAATCTCTTTTAAATTTTCTTTTTAAAAAATGACATATGACAAAGCTATTAAAACATTTGTATCAGCACAGAGCAGATTATAGAAACACATCGATCTCTAAACTCTCTTTCTAACTATATCATATACATTATACACCAAAAAATTCAACCATTTAACATTTTATATGATGGTAAAGCAATATAGGATTTCCTAACTAATTGTCATTCACCCAATGAGGCTCAGGGTGATTGGTGGGCGAGCACGGTTGGGAACCCTCCATCCCGGATTTGAATCCCTCTACTACGACCTCACCTCTTCAATGGAACAAAGCATTTGTGGGCCCGATGTCAGAGGATGACCTCGCTAGGTTCCGCCGAATGATTAGTTACGCCGCCAAGTGCTTTCTTTGAAGTGGCAGTTGATAGATACCACCGTTCCAAAAAAAAACTAAATTATTTGAAAAAATTCTCAAAGTTGTAAAGTTTCTTCACATATATGGGAACTTTTACAGAAAGTTTTTAACTTAATTTGAGAAATATATAAGGAATAGAAAATTTCTGAAGTCTGCAATTAGGAAAATGATAGATTTTTTAAAGTTGCTATTCATAAATTTTATTCCCTTCCAAATTATAATATTTTGACTTCAAAAAAATTGTGCAGACGGTCAAATATATTATTTCAAAACTAGATAAATAAATAAACTCTAGCAAAAAATTCTTGAGAGAAGAATAGAGATGCAACAGTGATAATATTGCTCTAACATTAAAAAAAAACAATCAATATAGTTATCAAATATTTGATAGTCTTCTTTCATCATCTATGCATTATTGTACAAAGAATATATGGTTGCAAAAATCATAATATCTTACATCCCTGGGATGGATCGAATTCGGCGGACATTTCGCCGAACATTTTGTAGTTAAGTTACCGGTGTATATTCCGTCGGTAACTATTTTCGTTGAAAAATCTGACGGTAATGACATATTGAATATGCTCCTTGATCACCTCTGAATATTTTAAATTCCTACAAAATATTTTTTTTTTCAACCTTTATAGAGAAAATTAATGCATTTTAAGAGAATTGTGTCTCTCTCCAAGCATCATGGGAATTTTTATAAACCTACGATTGAGGTCAAATTGAAAAAATAAAATAAAAAAATTCAAAAAAATTTAGAATTTACTATAGTAAGAATTTACTCTTTTTTCGTTCACGAAAAAGCTAGAAAAGGAAAAAATATATATTGAAAACTCTTTTTCGAGCCCATATGCTTATGATGGGAGCCGTAAAAAGTTGCAAGCGCATGAAAAGAAAAAAGCCCACTAAGGTGTTATATATGGGAGGATCTACAGTGGGCCCGGGGGTACGGGCCCCCACTTGCCCAATAATTAAAAATCAGCATATTTCAAGTTATAACACTTAGCATATATAAAATTAATTATACAATAAATTTAATTTCTAAAAAAATTAATTCCTCCGCCTACTCATCGTAATTTATTTCTTTTTCTGATCATGTGGCAGTCTCTCTCTCTCTTCTTTATATCTCACCCCCCCCTCTCTCTCCTTTATTTTTATATTCCATTCTTTTTTTCTTTCTATTTATTTCTCCATTCTTTTTTGGGATTTTTTTTGGGGGGAAAAAAGATAAGGCATTGGTATGTTTGGTATGCTGTAGAAAAAGGTAAGGATATATTGTCATAACTTAATTAATTAATAAAAAATTTTAATAAATTTTTAAAGTAAATAATTTAATTAAATAATATTAACATCATAATTTTGAATTATTTTTATTTTTCTTTAACTAAATGGGAATCATTATATCAAATAAATTTAATATATAATTAATTTAGAACAAGTCAGAATATTATATTAAACTAATTTAAATTTAATTATTATAATTATAGTTCAAAAATTAAGACTCAATTTAATTAATTCAAACAAAATAATCTTAACTATAAAAGTAATTTATTTGAACTCAATTCATTAACATAATCTTATGAGAAAAATATTAATTTCTCAATAAATAATAAGATTTTGAATGTATTTTTTTATAATTTTTTTTATTAAAATCTTATCTCAAGATTTACATTTACACTAAAGAAAAATATTATTTGAAGAGATATTTAATGGCTAGTATTAATTTATGCCTCCATTAAAAAAAATTTCTAGCTCTACCCCTAGCGTTATACATCAGCCCCTTGCATGCACGGCTAACGTGCATAACTGATAATATTACTCTATCAATTCAAGATCATTTAAACTCTAATTTTAACAAAATTATAATCAAACTAATTGTCTCAATGTGAAAAAAGCAGTCAACATCATAAGTGCTCCCATCCAACCAAAAAACGAGTCCAAATCAAATGTTTGAAGCATAATTAAAAACATTGGTATATTAATTAGTTGATGGGATGATCTTAAAAGATCATATGTTTATAGCTAGTCAAATAGCATGTCTTAATGAGAGATGAATCCAATAAGCCTAAAATCATCTAACTTTGACACCTATAAAGCACTTAAATGCTAAAAGAATTGTTGATAATTGAGATAATTGACACAAATCATCCAATGGTGTGCATTATATTTTAATTGTATGTATAGAGCATATCACTCTAAAAAATATATAAATAATTCTTCACTCTCGATATGAAAGGGGGTCTTTATTTTAGATTCAAGATAACATAAGAGTTAAATAATCTCGAAGCTCTATTGAACTATCACTCAATCACTACCATCAATTCACAACCTAATAACAACAGACCATCGCCCAACTACGGTCCTCTGAATACCATCTTTTAATTACAGCCCTTAGACCACCATCACCAAACTATAATCTCATGACAATTGTAGCTCGACTATATTAATCGATCACTGTCACTCGAATATGGTCCTTCGATCACGGTTACCCAAATTCAGTCCTTTGACCACTTTCATCCTACTTTGATCCTTTGACCACCTTCACCTAACTTTGCTTCTCCAATCACCACCACTCGACTACAATCCTCTAAGCATCTTCTTCCGACAACAATTCTCTAACCACCTCTATCCGATTATAATCCTTCAACCATCCACTACAGGAAAAACGTCGAAATCAGGCAGTTTTTTTCCGACGGTTACGCTAGATTAGCCGGCGGTTTTATGGACTACTGGCGGCTTTACGGCGGTTTTCCAGCCGCCGGAAAAAATCGCGTAGGAAACATGTACCGGCGGTTTTTTACCGGCGGTTTATATTGGCGGCGGTTTTCCGGCGGCGTATACCGCCGGTGACAACCAGATTTGGAATCGGCAATTTTCCAGCCGTTACGCCGCCGGTTATCTGACTGACGGTTGACCGGCAGTTTTTTACCGACGGTTATCCGGCGGTTTAGGTGGGCGTTGTTTGTTTCTTAAACCGCCGGTAGACCGTCGGTTCCTTTACCGTCGATAGCCGACGATTCGAGCCGTCGGGATTACCGACGATGTAAACGGCCGGATGTCCACCGTAACACCGCCGGTAATAAACCGGCGGTGTAATGCCATTACCGGCAGCTTGTCATTAGCCGTCTGGTATCGTAGTTTCCGGCAGCCAAATTGCCGGTTAGCTGCCGGAAACCTGTAGCACTTGAAAAAAAAATTGACAGCATCCCCTCTATTTGAGGGAGGTTCACTCTAAAGTCTAAACCTGCTGAAAGAGCAAGATATGTTGGGCAACACGCCGCTATATTCATAAGAACCATAAATTATAAATACAATCACAAGCTCATCATAAGATTACAATCACAAGTTCACAAGTAAGTTCATGATAATGTTACAATCACAAGTTCAGAAGTTCACAAGTTCTAATTAATACAATCATCAAACATAAAAAATATCTAATCCTCATCTGTATCCTCACTGTCTGCAGATGGCTGCTCCTGTTGGTCCTTCTTCCTCTATTTTTCAGCTCTGTAGGATTGCAACTCTGCTTGCATTTCATTCTGAACTTTTCTCATTTCTTCAATCTCTCTAGATTGAACCATTTTCATCTCTTCAATCTCTCTAGTAAGCGCTGCAACCCTCTCGCTTACAGATTCTTCAGCTCCACTTGGATCATGAAATGCAGAGGTGTATGAACTGCCCTCAATAGCAAAAGCCTGTGAACCCATGCCATATACCCTCCCCCTCTGTCTTCCACTAACAACTTCTGACCATGTTTGATACTCAGAAATGTGGGCCGATCCAGAAGATGATTTGGTCATTTAAAAAGGTGGCCTTTCGACGACCATGTTAGGAGAGTAGATGTATTAGATTTGACTTGTGTTAAGAAAGGTAGAGGTAGACCTAAAAATGCTTGATTAGAAAATATTATAAATGACTCAATTCTACCCTCATTATATGTCCTTCTGAGATAGCTATAACCCATCCTATTAAGTTATCATGACTTAGTCATGCTCTAAAAAATGGGTCATTCCATTATTCAATCATGACTTAGTCATTCCGGTTCATATTGATGTCCGGCGGTTTACTGTCGGTTTAAGGACCGCCGCTATTACCGGCGGCGTAACGTAGCAAAATCATCGGTTCGGCCGCCGTTAAAAGCCGACGGTCAGACCGCCGGCTACGCCGCCAGTAAAACCGGCGGTCCATGAACCGCCGGTTAGAACCGCCGGTAATGGGCATTTTTCCTTTAGTGATCATCGCTCAATCATTTACTTTTCAATCATCATCCTTCGACTATAATCCCCTAACCACTTTTACCCCAATACACTCTCTTGACATTATCACTAGACTACACCGATGCTCGCTAACTTTATTGCTCGCCTTTACCAATAGCATTAATGCACTTCATCATCTATGATGTCAATGTAAGCCATTGACAACAACTCTAACTCTAACATCATTACCAAAGTTCATGCTAGACTATTAGTTATATGATCTCCCCTCCTCAAAGGAGAATGATCAAACATAAAATAAGTGATCTTTTAAAGACAATTATCATGCCATAGAGCTCCTCCAACTTCCACAATAAAATATGTTCTATACAATTAATGTCTACTATATTGTATCAACACCTTTTAAAAATTTATAAGGAAGGATATCATTTGTAACAAATGAAAACTACTATTGAAATTATTTCATCTGAGTCAAGCTTCTTCTTCTTTTTTTTTGGGATTTTCACATAAAAATGCTTCTATCTATCATATAATCCTTCTTTATTTATGTGTGTGTTGGATGTTCACACTATACATAGATGCTTAGCTTCCCTTTATTTCCATCTTCCCGAATCTTTTGGCACGTATACGAATCTTTTGACATATATATAATAATAATAATAAAGAAACTTTACATTCTTATTGAACAAAGAGTCTAAGGTCCTGCATACAAATCTTGGTCTTCTTTACATCAGTAAGTCCCCACCTTATCACTTATGTCTCTCACAACCTATTTCTTTTAAGGTTGCATTTAATGGGGGGTTAGGAGACTTGGTGGCCACAATCATAACAATATCAAATTGTCTTTTTACATTGAAATCAAAATTTACTTGCTCATCACATCAAATGACATCCTCTGTCTCCTTATCAAAGATCGGATAAAATGTTACAAACCCAATTGGTATAATGTTTTCAAATGTTATTAGCATTTTTTTTCTATAAGCTATTTAAGCAAAATTACTACTTATCATATCAAAATTAGAATATTATTTTGACATTCAATACCTTTTTATTTTCCCTAAAAGTCTCTAAAAAGTAAAAAGTAGATGATATCATCAAAATAGAAGCACATATACTACATTTAGTTTTATGTTTTTTCCTTGCAACAAACAAATACTCTCCAAAAGAAAATGGTGAAATTGGCCCACCAGAAATAGCCTACAAGACATAAGAGAACAATCAACCTTGAGAAAAGCGAAGGAGGGAGGAATCTTCGGAGAAAACAAACAAAAGCAACTAAGCATGAAGAGAAGTTTAACACTTCCTTTGGCACCCCTCTTTAAATAACTAATCACACTACTTGTCCTCTTTCCTTTAGATATCAATATAAAATTTATTGAAGCTGAGGGCTTTAATTTTTATTATTTTATTAAAATATGTGGATTATTTTATCTTATTTTAATTTCTATTTTAATAGATAGCATCTATTTTCCAACAAAAATTCTCCCTCTCTAATGAAAGTATTAAGTTTAATCTTCTATTTAAAAATACTAATAATTGGCCCTTAGATATTTATACTACTAATCATTCATATATCACTAAGCAATGTTAATCCTTTTTTATCCTTAATCATCAACTGATAGACCAATGCAAGGAATTGATCAATAAACATATAGAATGATACATCTCCATCCCAATAAAAAGCAAAAAAAATTGAACCACTTCAGGCTCCGTTTGGGATGGCTTTTTTACTGCTTCTTAAAACAGCTTTTTAGTACAAAATTTATAATTTTTGTACTAAAAATCTATTTTAAGAAGCAAGAAAAAAGCCGTCCCAAACGAAACCTCAGTATGAAACATTACTCTCACTCATACACACTTTTCCTCTCCATCTTCCATAAACCACATTCTTACCACCAGAGCCAACTCTCTATTCTCTTTGATAAAAGAATTCTTAGAATTTATTCTCCATTGTTGGACGAATCTCAAACCGATCTGAATCTCTTCTTAGCCCCCGAGTCGCCATCGTCGGAATCCATGGACTTGGTAAAGGAGGAAGAGAGGTCGGCGTAGAGGTCGACGACTCGACGAATGTTGTTGTTGAGCTCTTTTATGAGGCCTACATTTCGATTAAGATTGTCAGGAATCTTAGATTCATGATTTTGATTTATCTCATGTATGATGACCCGGTTCTGATCCAGTATGCTCTGAACCTGAACAAAGCTTTTCTGAAATGTTTGCACAACTTTGTTCTCCATCTGTGCTATGTCTCCAGCTTCCATTTCTTTGGTTGCAGATACAAAGCAAGATATGGTTGAATATGCTGTAAAGATGGGACCTTTAGATGAACGCCATTCTCATCGTATCATGATCAAATTACTGCAAATGAACCAGAAATCAACTAATTTAGAGGTTTCATTTCATTAGTAGATGTAAAAATGTGTTTTTTTTTTTTTTTCCTAATTGACTAGACTTAATAAGCATCTTAAGGCAAGTGTTATATCATATTTAATTATGATAATAAGTAGATTGAGGGTCATCAAGATTTAGCAAAACAAAAGGGAATCTACTGTAATTCGTGATGGGGCATTAGAGACAAAGAGAAGGAAGACTTGCAGGAATCAATGTTTTCCTCTTTTTGATCGAGGACAGTTAACAGATAGTTTATGTGCATGATAAGACATAAAGCTGATTATGCTTTTTTCATTAAAATCATGAAGCCATCAAAATAAGTAGTTTAATGAATAGAAATTAAAAAGTGATTACCTACCTGTAAAAGGAAACAACTTTATATGGTTTTCAGAGAAGGAGAATAAGAAATTACAAAGACAACGGCACTATGGCGACTGAATATCTTGCAGACGACTGGTTGAAATGGGGAAAAAAAGAGTAGAGTTTCTTGTGAGGAACTCTTCAAGAATGATAAAACAAACAAAAAATCATAACTTGACGCGAAATTCTTGATAATCTTCAGAAATATTAAGTATTCATTTCGAGAAAGGATTGAAAGAAAAGAATCTGGTTCCTCCTAGCTGACTTCTTTCTCAAAGAAAAAAAATATAAATATAAAAAGAAAATCTTGAAAAAGAAATCAGAATACCAAATCTATTGCTCTCTCCCTTTTTCCTCTCGAGCTTGCCTTCAAACTCTGAAGACTTTTCTCCTGCGTCAACCAAAGAGAGAGACACAGACGTAGAGAGAGAGAGAGAGAGATAGAGAGAGAGATGAAAATGAAATCTTTATTCTGAAGTGGGGGGAGGGGGATGTCTTGTTTCCCCTGGTTAATCGAATCTGGAAGAAAAGTTACCAATGGGATTTCAGACCTCTGAAACAGAAGAAAAAAAATATTTATTCGGTATGAGGGACGGAGGAGACAATACTCAGATGGGGAGGTTTGATTGTTAGGTAGTGGGTAAGGTCACCTCCCTCGAGCTGAAGAGTTCTGCACCCATTTATATTATGTAGTAGTTTGATTTGCTGACATAATTTATCTAATAACATAAATTTTATGCTTGAACGCAACCGCCTATCATAATGAAAGAGACCAATAGGAAAACTTGTCCATTAGTGAAATCCTTTTGCAGTAAAGAAGCAAGCCTTGAATTTGTTCTTATAACCATTACAGTGACACTTAGTAAAATTCAATTGCAATTAATACTATTTTGAGTAAGATGAGATAGACCCAACTTGTATGAGCTAGTGCATCATATTTATTATATATTTCCTAACATTACTTTAGATCCTTAAGAGCTTGGGTCATAATGGTTGTGTTGGTTAAGTTAAATAGGTTGAGTTTTTTTTTTTCTGTTTTTGCTTGGGTGATCATTTTGTGAGCATTGAGTGGTAGGAATAATGGATGAATTGGGTCATAATGGTTATGCTCCTCACCCACTACCAGTTTGCCTAAAAGGAGATGGTAGAGGAGAAGGAAAAAGAGGAGATAGAGAAAGAAATTTTTTATTTTCACCGCCTGACCGCTTTGTGCTTTTATAAAAATTATTACAATCAAAGTAAGTGATTATAAATCTATCTCTATTTTCAAATATTTTGATTTTGAACCGTTGGATTCTTTCCAAAGTTGATATTATTGTATTTTTCTCTATTTTATTGAACTTCATAAGCATAACTTTTGATATATTATTGTATTGAATATTCTTAACATTTTAACTGTAATATTTTTGAATTTCACCGATATAACAAAAGATATTGGATTTTGTACAAATTTTCTTAAATAGAAATTGATAGTTTATTACAAGTATATTGCTAAAATATGCATTGGGAATGAATATTGTGTGTGTGATTGAGTACTAGGTGGTCTCTTTTGCTGCTATAATAATGTTAAAATAATGTGAAAATAATGTGTGTGTGAACAAGTAAGGGCTAATTATTCATTGGCGTTGGTTGGAGATTGACTGACATGTACAGAATGGTGGACCGACGAACTTTATTTTAAATGTTGTGGTTTGGTATTATCCTCTACCGATTCACGTGATTCACTAATAGAGAGTTTTAAGAAGATGATTACTATGCTAATGGGTAAAGAGTGACAACTCTATTTACTAAATCAATAGTTGCTGATTATTGATACCAATACTAATACTGGAAAAGCACCGCTTTAACTAAGACTTTTACTTTTTTAATGTAATATATGAAATGCATGCTACTGATTCACTATTATTGTAAGTTCTTACTATTAATATAATGATGTATTGTTATCACTGCTATCATTGTTATTTTTACTGTATGACTTTATTAATTGTTCCAACATCGATTTATTATCACTATACAGATTTACTGTTATTGTTATTGTATTTCTCTAATGTTACTCTCACCAACACTACTATTATTGAATTATTAATTTTTATATTGATTCATTAATATTATTACTAGTCACTGATCCACTAACACCAATTATGGGATATATTGACATTGTGATTATGGTTTTAACAATCTTCATCGAGGCTTTGGTTATAATGATTTATATGATTGTCTTATTGCTTAAATAGTACTACTATGATGATAATTTTAATCATATTGATTTACTAGTACACACATTGTACTACTTTACTGGCCTAAGTACCGTACATTTTTAATGTCTATAAACTTTATTGTTACTGCACCTGAGTTTAACTACTTCTGTACTGATTCATGGTCATTAATTGTCACTATTATGAATTGTCTGATGACATGCACATTATTTCTTATCATCCTTTGAATTCAGTTGTAGGATTTAGTGTCCTACTAGGCTATTGAGATATATATGGTTTAAATAATTTCATGTCATAAAAAAAAAATTTGAGGGAGAGATTGATCAAGATTCCTCATGTTCAATTTTTTTAGTTATTCTTTTGTACTCATAATTTGGATAGACATGATATGATTATATGATTCTTGAGTAATTTATATGATTTTTCATGTAATAAATATAAATATATATATTGATTTTTAATCACTAGTGGTACTTTCGCTAACATTTTTATTGATAAAAACAAATAGCTATGGTGGTTATTAATTAAAATATAAAAATAATATTTTTTTTCAAATTAAATTCTATGACATTACATTATTATATTAGTAAAATAAAAAATGAAGTTATTTTAGGTTAGCTTATGTCTAACTTAAGAATTGAACCTTAAACTTAAGCCTAGATGGACTTAACTTGCCTATAAAATTCACCCAAAAAAAACTTGAGCCATTTTAACTATCCTAGCTTGCTCAAATAGGTTGACCTTACTCCTTCATGGACTCAATTGGAAAATAAAATCCTAATTAGCCCAATTAAACTATCTAATGAATTCATATAAACTTCTTAGACCTCTCATGATCATCCAAACTACTTAATCATATGGTTGTACATGATTTTGGCTAGCTTGGCCCTATGGATCCATGAATTCTTCAATTATGTCATTTGTCTTCCATCAATCATGTAAAGAGAAAATAATGCTTGTAGAAATCAATCTTTAGGAAGATGTTGTAATCTAGGTTTTGCTTGAGAAGATTATGATGCAAGGTATAGGTCTCACTAAAGGTGATTATAGTATGCCTTATTCAAGATGGCTATGGTGAAGCTCTTCCACGAGAGGGTGATAAAACACAAGTAAATATTTTAACATAGGTCTTGATGCGGTGGTTGATATAATGCAAATGAAATTATGCCACTGGTTTTGAAGTAATGATAATTGCTACATATACAAAAGTTGTCATGCAGGTCATATTTTTCTCTAGCTTATGATTCTTTTGATGCAATCAAATTATTATGCAATTATGTATGCTTCGATGATATCTTATAAGAAGTCTGAGAGAATTAGGGTGATCATTCAAACTTGAAAAATCTCCCATATTGAATTAAATGAGAGACTATTTATAATTTTCAAAAAGGGGATTTTACTTCTTTCATAAAATATTTCTCATAGTTAGGGGTGTCAATATTGGACACGACCCAAAAATTTTAGGTTTGGGTTGACTCGAACCCGAAACGGGTCGGGTTCGGGTTCAACAATTCTACCTGTTTCAAAAATCGGGTAAGATTCGGGTTGACCATTTGACCCGAAATTGACACGTTTTGACCCGAAAACCCGTTTTGACCCGTCAACCCGTTTTGACCTAAAAAGCGGAGATTGACCCATTTTTAGACCCGAAAACTAAAGGTTTTTTATTAGCATATCGGGTCATTCGGGTCGGGTCAGGTTGACCCAGACCCGAAGAGGGTCGAGTTCGGGTTGACCCGAATAGTGCCAGGTCAGTTTCGAGTTCGAACCGAACCCGAACCGTGACCCGAAATTTACACCCTTACTCATAGTTAGTAACAATGGTTGATTCATCCTCCCAACAAAGTGTGATTCGACAATGCTTTCATTAGACTAAGCAAGTTGACCTTCTTGTACTAGGGTAATATGAGCAGCCAATGATGGTCCACTAGAAATTGCCACCAATCATTTCTCTGATTATTGATTGAACTATTTAACATCATAAACCTCGATGTTATGAGTGCATCATTGGGAACAAATTGAAGTTTTAATGATAAGATTAGTGAAAATAATTCAAAAAAGATACATCAACTTCGCTTTGGGGGCAACATATAACAATGAAAAAATATATATATTCAATTTTATAAATATATGTCATATTCAAGAAAAATAGTTAATGATTTAAAAGTCTATAAAGGTCAAAATGACTAAAAAAAAAACAATTTTTATGGCAATTTACAAAATAATAAGCATGCAATGAATGATCAGAGGCCAATAACATAGAGCCTACCAAGTCAAATTTAGGGAGACTAATGAGATAGCCACATGGCAACTTCTACCAACAAAGAACCTCTGTAATTATCGATCTCCTCTACCTAGCAAAACACAATTGAGGAAGGCCTCAACCAACTAGACATCATATTATGCTCAATTTGATTGATATCTAAAAAATCATACTTAAGAAAAGTTGAACATCAATTTAATTCTTATGTCTTATATTGAGATACATACTTTATGATAAATTTTTTGATAGACCAAATAAGAATTTTTAAGATTTCAATAATAGCCAAATAATCTTGTCTACTTCTATTCTATTATTTCCTTTTGGATTGATGTAGACTTTAAATAGTTATCTTTGAGCTACCCATACTACAATGATGTTGTCCATCTCAAGAAATTATTCTGTGGACACCGGATCGTCCGGAGACGAATAATAGCGCGCCACATCACCCAGTACACAACAAAAAAGTGATGTGGCACGCTCTCATTCATCTCCAAATGTCATCAGATGTCCGCACAGAATAATCAATCATCCATCTAAATCCTGACTAATTAGTGGTTCATCAGCTTCTCATATAATAAAATCTGAATTAAATTTAATACAATCCATAAGAAGGATTCAATTGAATATGAAAATCAATAAACAATATTAAATTTGACATTTTCTACTTTAGCATGTAGAGAATGATCATTATTGATTGCTTGTAAACAACAAAGTATTTGAAGAGTTCGTAATTTTATTTTCATTTATTTTTAAAATAATTTATTATTTTACAAAAATTGCAATCTATTTGAGAATATTAATTTTTTTAATTTCTTTTAATGTAAATCAAATTCAAATTTAAAATTAAAATATTAGATCAGAACATCATCATGCAAAATTATTAAGACGACTTTAAAATCCTACCATTGCACTGGGGAGGGGGGTGTGAAACTCTTAAACTTTCAAGTTTTTTTTTTTTTTGAAAAAAAAAAAATTTGTGTTCAGTTAGTCTTTACGAACCGTCTGTACAAACTGAAGAAAGTTTTGAAAATCTGTATGGTTAGTTTGTACGAACTGCTTGTACAAATTGAGTAAAGTGCATGTTCGTCTGTACAATCTGTAAGTTCGTCTGGACGAACTGAACAATTTTTTTTGCCCAAGCCCATCGTCCTAGGACGAAAATCAAATATGGTCCGTACGAACGTGTTGTGAGGGCTTGACAAAGCCGATCGGCCCAAGACGAATATAAATTTTCATCCGGACGATCGTAAATATCTTTTTAAGCCCAATTTGTTTCGTTTTGAAGAGAGAGAAAGAGGAGAGAGAAAGAGAAGGAAAGTGTGAGAAAATTCATGTTTTAGGCCTCTTCGGTCCGACGCAGTTAAGAAAGTTGATCGACTTGAGGTAAGGCACATTACGCCTTTCTCAATTTTCAGAAAAATGAGTTTTAGCAGATTTTCTGATTAAAATTTTGTTTCCGTCGGCGAAAAATGTGTATAACTTTGCACCGGTAAAATTTTTACCGTGTAACTTTTTGTATGTTGTAGAGATTATGATTTTGCACGTTTTGAGTAATTTCTAGAAATTTTTCACTAGTATTTTGAATTATGCGGGATTTTTATCGAATAAAAAATTATCAGGATGTCAAAAAATATTGCTTCCGTACAATTAAAATTTTGAAATGATGTTTTACACGAATTTTGATAATTTGGTAAATTTCTGAAACTATGAATTTTGATCCGTTGAATTTTCTGTTGTTTGCCGTCATACATTCTGACGACATTTTGATATATGTCTGATTTCTCTGAATCTGATATGATTTGATTTGAATGATGTCAGAATGAAGTTACAAGGGGCCAGAATCTTTCGAGATTATGTCTGTTTCCGGGAATATGAAAATGAATTCAGATCTGATAACTCTGTATATCTGATATGTTCTGGTGCTGTAAGCACAAAGGGAAACAAGGGGCTAGAATCCTTCGAGATTATGTCTGTGTCAGGGAAGGGATGCATAAGGGGCCAGAATCCTTTGAGATTCTTTCTTGGTCAGGGAAATGTGAATTAAAATGTCATTTGTACGATACGAATTGTATTCAGTTCTTCTGTATCTGTTATTTGAGTTCCATCTGATTATTTATTATGTATGAATATCTGAAATATGTTTGATTTTTGTTTTATACGAGTATCTGCATTTTGTCTGATTATATAATTTCTATACAATTATCTGAATTATGTACGGCAGTTTGAATAAACTATTTTTTAAGCTTTTGTGATGTATTTTGAATGTGAGAATCTGAGAATTTAGATCGGCTAGTGTAATCTTGTTGAGCTGTTAGCTCACTGTGGTTATCTTCATGGTTTTCAGGTTTTGGGAAAGGGAATAAAGTTTTAGACTAGTCGTTCAGAATCTAATTTGAAGTCATAGGTATTTTGTACTTTTAATTTTTGTACAGTCATGGTTATTTTTATGTACGTTCTGCTCTGTACTTTCTGTTAGTAGCCATATACTGTAATATATATGATTATTTTGATAAATGAAAGAAAGAGAAAAAAATATATATTACTTTCTATGTATTTGAAAGTTTGTAGTAGCTCTTTGTTTATGTATTCATTTGTGTATTGGAAGAAGTCTGAAAGCAAATTGCAAAGCTAGATCCTGGGGTTATCCGTTGCGACTCAAAGCAATGGGATCCGTCCCGGTCGGGATGGGTCGTGACGCGGGGGGGGGGGGGGGGGGGGGGGGGGGGGGGGGGGGGGGGGGGTGGGGGGGGGGTGGGGGGGCGGCGCCTAAATTTATTTTGACAAACTTTTCATCAACTTTTTCATCCGGGCTTGGAACAACATAAACAATTTTAAAGCGTAGCAAAAAAATAAACAAACACTAGCCATAATAATATGTCCAAATTTACAAATCATTTGTAAATAAGATAAATATTAATTGTGATATATTAAAATTTAAAAACAAAGTTATTATTCAATTTTTTCTGAGATTTTGCATTTATTTTTAACTTCTATAATATTTATTTGTTTATAAAATATATGATATTAATAATCAAATTGATTTGATTTACAAATTAACATAAACAATTAAAATGAAATAAGCTCTACTTTACCATCTACTACTGTTTGCTACACTTTTTAATATTTTTTATAGATTGGTATGCAATGACGTGGATATTTTCTGGTTCATCGTCATGCGGTTGATTGGAGTGTTGGATCTATATGTAGACTTCAATATAGAATGTTTTACTGATCGATAGTCATAACGTACAATAGTTTTCATGCAAGCTAAGAAGTCCCTTACCTATCCCATATGTCGAGGTTTTTTTTTTTAATAATCCTTAATTAGACACTGCATTTTTTAATCGATGGCCAAAACTCTTTATTCATTAGAAAATTTATAATTAGGTCATTTTTCAAATTTGTAGGAAAGTATATTGAAACCTATCACCTTTAGCACTGACTTAGACAAACCCAGATTCCATGGTCTATCTTCTATGAGGTGAACATTTCCAGCCAAGTTTCTTGAAGATTGGTAATTATGTGGTGTCTTTTTTTGCATAACAGGTACAAAGTTTGAAGTTTGATGTTGTCAATAAGAAGTATTTTTTATTATTTCTATCACTTGATTGTAATTTGGTTGCTTGTATCCATTTGGTTGATTGAAATTAAAAAATAAAAATATTTGTTGAATCCATAATTTGATTGAATATATATATATATATATATATTAGTATTGATTTTAAATTGCAAAAATCTCCTCAAAATTCCCTAAAAAAATTAACTTTTTTTTTTTTTGTTTTACATTTGAAATGAGTGACAATAAATTATTATTTTTTTATAAAAAATGTTTTTTATCTGTAAATAATCAATTGAAGCCTTAGTAAGCCTCCTCTCTCTCTCTCTCTCTCTCTCTCTCTCTCTCTCTCTCTATATATATATATATACTTATATACTTTTGGCTTCATTTGGAATGACTTTATTACTGTTTTTTAAAATATTTTTTTAATACAAAAATTCAAAAACTAAAATTTTTCTACTAAAAAGCTGCTTTAAGCAGTAAGAAAGTCATCTCAAACGAAATCTTTGTTTTAGTACTGTTGTGGTCTAGAATATACGCGGCGATATAATTAGAAAATTTTCATCTTAGCGTTTTACGGATATCTAGCACAGAAATAGAGGAGAAATAATAATACCAAGATTTTTACGTGGAAAATCCTAGAAAGGAAAAAAACCACGGGGCCACGTTTAGTTGAAATAATTTCACTAGTATTTGTTTGAAGTACAAGAGGCTGATTCGTTCTTAAAATTTAGGACGATCATATTACAATGCTTCACTTCTGGATTGAAATCCAATTACATTGTCGAGCAGAGTTCCGTCTTCACTTGGAGATCAGCAAAAATTTGGCATCCTTCGGAAGTCGGGCAGAATTCAGGTGTCATTCGGAAGCTGGGCAGAATTCCGGCGTCAGTCGGAAGTCGGACAGAATTCCGGCGACAGGCAGATCTCTAGCGGTGGTCAAGGAGGAGTTGTTCCCTCCTATCCTTCTCTTCTTCTTCTTCTCTTCTTCTTGCTTGGGTCCCCTCTCATGAGAAATGAGATATCAATTTAAAGATATTCTGGAGTGACATAGCTTGTAAATAGGTGTGAGATCAGGGGTAAATAGGGAGTGGTTGAATGGACGGCCGATATTGAATCCCTTGATCGTGCACAGTTTGACAGGCATTTGAAGGTCTTAATGATGCCGGAATTCGACGATCTTTGGCTCGTTGGATTTTTCATGTCGAGCCGCTCGATTCAACTATAAGAACGTTATATTTGGCAACTCAAATTATGGTTTGAACTTTCCAACATCGCTTCGGGTGCTTGTTTTGGACTCATTTGGGCTCGGATTGAGTCGAATTTGGTGTCGTTGAGTTCGTATTTTCGAGACGCTCAGTTTGACAGTAAGTTCGCTGAAATCAAAGTTTAGGTGATCCCATATTTAATTTTTGAAATTTCCGACTTAATTTTGCCTCGAGATTTCTGACTAATCAAGATTATTTTGTGAGGATATATCGAGTACAAAACTAAACAACTACTTTATTGTTACGTCCTCGCTGCTTTCTAGAACTCTTGTGGCGATAAATTGAATTTTGCAAACAGATCTGTTTATGTGGGAGTTGTTAGTACTCGGACTTTCTCAAAAAGAATATTTGTACAATATCCACAAAAATGTTTAAAAAATTACACTGAATGTTATCAATCAGAAAAAATTCATTTAAGTCTCATTCAAATCATAAATATCTTTATCTTATGAAAAACCAAATATCAAAGGTATTAGATATTGTAGTGACACTAGAGCCGGGGATAAAGCTGTTTTTTAGTATTCAAAAAAAAAAAAAAAAAGCCTCTTTCATTATTTGTTTTTCGAGGCATAATAGAACATAAAACATCAAAGGTATCAATGGATTATACCTCCAAAAATTCAAAATTTTAGGCATTTCTACAAATTTGTTCAATCGATAATTCATTGATTTTTCCCAATGATGTTGCTCGCAAATATATTTTGGCATCTGATCCACCTGCTCTGTCATTTAATAGATTTGATCAGAAAGGTTTGTTAAATGAATAGCACATGCAGGTGTGTATGGCTTGGCAGTTTGGAGGAACCTTCTTGCTGCTCAACTACTGTGCGCACCTCAGTTTGTAAATTCCAGTTTCATATTTGGTGTGGAATGTTATTAGATTTTGGCTTTGTTTGGGACGGCTTTTTTATTGTTTTATAAAGCTGCTTTTTAGTATAAAAATCACTTGAAAGCAGAAAAAAATAGTTGTCTAAAGCTG
Source organism: Dendrobium huoshanense (assembly GCA_016618105.1). NCBI lineage: Eukaryota > Viridiplantae > Streptophyta > Magnoliopsida > Asparagales > Orchidaceae > Dendrobium > Dendrobium huoshanense. Next base: position 66,089,126 of record CM028351.1, read on the forward strand.
TCACAAATGAAGCCTTTGTAGCTCCTCTATCGAATCAGCTGCCAAACCTGCTTTGAAGCATAAATCATTGATGAGGGAGGATGACAAAACATATTGTAGTGACACTAGAGCCGGGGATGTGTTGAGCTTTGGCTTGATTTTATGAGCTCAAGTCGGCTCAAAAGCCGGTTTATTTATTATAAAAGAAAGATCATTCTAATTCAAATATTTATTATAATGATATTATTAAAAAAATGAAAATAATTATAAATCACCAAAAATAAGGAAAATAGATGATTTTTAACAACTTCATAATAAATTTTTTGAATTTTTATATATTTTAAGTGTATTGTATATTAACATTTCCTTAAAAAGTTGACTCAAGAGTTGATGAGTTGAGTTAGGGCTAGTTCAAGCCTAGCTTGTTAGCTCACAAACTATTTATTGAGTCGAATCCAAACCGCTTCACGAGTTGGCATGACTCAATTTTACCCCAACCTACACTAAAGTGTTTAAAGATCAATTGTGAATAAGACTCCCCACATCTATAGGCACATTGCCCAAATAGTTACTTAGGAGAGGAGCTTTCTCCATCTAACATAATGTCACAAACGTATCTTAAATGTTCAATCAAGTGGCAAGGAAACTAATGGCATTGTTATCAAAAGCTTCCTATTATGTCCAAAGTATAACAAAGAATGAAATGATATTCTCAAAATCCAAGTTCTTAGCAATGTACTTTGAATAATCATCATTATAAATGTTAGGAAGTTAACAAAATAGTTAAGTTGATGGTCTTCTGATCAAATGGAACCCATTTTCTTCTAATAAATGCTTTCAATTCCTAGTGAAAGCAATAGAAACCATTATAGCTTGTGATTTTTTTGTGAATTCATCACAATTTCTGTAGGGGATTACTAAGGCAATACTTCCTTCTGGGTTAAGGAATCTTCTTTATTGAACACAATTTGGATGAACTACCAAATAATTTGCAAGAATCAAATGACTGTGAAGAGGATGAAGAGTATCTTTGTCATTTGGTGCCATAAAATTTTAGATTCTCAATGTTCAAACAAACTTAAATCAATCAACTTTTCCCCGAAGCTTGATTTTAAAATAGTACAACGTCCACTTTTCACTTCTCAACAATCAACGCTTGAAAAATGACCCAGTTAGATGAGCAAATTACCGTTCTACATTTGTATCGGTCTTTAAGGCATTGGAACAAACACCATGCATGCACAACGAAGGTTCTGAATATTCAAGATGCAACCTTCGCACTTTGCCAAAGCCAAACTATGAAGACCATTCAGATTCACGATGTTTAACATAAGAGAATTACTTACTTTCCATTGCTTGTAGAAGAACAAAGATAAGCATTTGAACTTCCTAAGATTATATTGTTGAAATTTTTAGAGCACGAAAGGACAAGACAGATTAGAGACGAAGGTAGAAGGTATGCAGAACAAGCGAAAGCAAACTACACATGAGCCCCTAGGCGTCGCTCCTTCAGGTAACACATCTGTAGCAGACGAAAATGGTACTAAGATGGCTTAATCATGGCATATAAGCATCATTAATTCAAGAAAAATGATCTGGAGAAGGCTACGTCAGACTCCTAAATGCCATTGTGCAGTGCGAAGGAGCTTAGCCTTCGTTCTTCATGACTAAAGCAGCATGATTTACGTGCCTAAGTAATAAAGAACTAAATAAATTGGCCATCCGAGATTGTTAACTTATTAAGTACCAAAATTAAGTTAACTAATAATTTCTTATCGATTAATAATAACTAGATTGAAAATAGAATTTAATCCTAATTAAAATTATATAGAAAGTAAATCAATGCTAAAAATCAAGTGAAGAAAGTCCTTAAAGTATTAAGCACAATAAATTCATGACTTTGCATAAGTATCATAAATATCACTATCTTATTAAAATCTCATGTTAAATTAATCATTTATTATTTAATTATCAAAATTTTGTCTCAAATTAAATACTAAATCATGTGAAAGTTGATTAGAAATTCCTAAGTATTAAGGATAAAATGAATACTCAACATATTGTTTATTAGAACTTTAATTAAAATTATAAGGTGAGATTTAAATAGTCATAATATTGCTATGTTATCTTTCTAAAAAAAAGAAATGAAGAACAACATTAAATAAAATTAAAACAACACAAAAAATATAAAATTTGAAGAAGAATATTAAGAACTTTCTTTTCCTCTAGTTTATTCTCAAATCCAAAAAGTTCTCCATCTAAAATATTTTCTTATGTTTCTTTCAAAGTTATTCATAGGAACAAGACTTAGCATCTAAAAGTTGATTTTTTTAAGTTTGTAGTCAAAACACGAAGCCTAGGTGTAGGTCAAATTCATGCACATTGAATTTTCTATTTCAGCATTTCAGTCCGCTACTTCTGACCTTCTATGAAGCTTCAACTTTTTGAATCCATGTATTGATATCTAAAGTTTCTAATAAGAGCGATATCAATAAGCCTCAAGTATAATTGGAGTTATTGTATTAAAAAGGGGCCCACATCAATGCCAATTTAAGAGATCATGACTAGGGAAGTTCTTAGAATGTGGATAAAGTTATGTCTACTTTATCTAAAGATGAATGATCAACAAATCTATCAATCCAAATAGTGGTCAGTCTAAAGTCAACCTCCATCAAGTTTTGGTCAATTCAATGAACGTTGAAGTTCATCAAAGAATAATAAATAACGTCTAATTGAATAATTCGTAAAATATAGGATTAACTAGTCATTGTTAAGTATTAATGGGTCTTTTTTAAAATCCTTTGTAAGCCATTGTAAAGTGTTAACAATGTGATACTAAGGTCTCTAATTAATCTGTCTCTATAAACTACAAATACATTTGAAATAAAATGTATGCTATTACAAGCTCTTGTAAAGTCTTAATAATGACCCACTAACCCTTGGCATGCCTTATGGATATATGTTAATATATCATGTTAGCTAGATGAGATATAGTAATAGCACATTTCCAAGGAGGGGGTTCACTCCCTCCCCTCTAAAAATATTAGTTGAGTAGCCACTTTTAAGGGTTCCCCATCTAGAAGGCACCCACCTACTAATTTTCATGTATTTTATGTTATGCACATTTTTATTTTTATTTTTGTTTTTTTAGGTGCTTATATTACATTAGGTGCTTCATTATCTACATAAAAAAATCTTATTGAAGAATATTTATCAACATGAAAATAAAGCTCTTTATGAAAATATAAAATGTTCGACCAAAATTTCCTTGGTGTGAGGTCTAACATTGACAAATTGAGGCCAACCACCATCCCATGATAGATTTATATGTGTGAGTGGAGGCATGAAATATTTGTATGATTAGACAAGACAAATTCTAAGGAATATGTTTATAATTCACATAAGGCATAATTATTTGATTAGTGGACTGTGTCCTCCCAAAGAATTCTTTAATCATCATTAAAAATTAAAAAAAAAGGCTAATCATAAATTATTATTACTCAACTTATTATGAAATTGTTTCTAATTGACTTATAATGTAGTTGTCGCTAATTGTTGTGTTATAGTACCATCTCTCTTGACTTTATCTTGGATTCATTATAAGCTCAATTTCAATCTCACTTAGCATGCTAACTTAGCTCAATGGTTAAAGAATTAACTCAACTCAATAACATGACAACGAAAAATGTACTGAGACATGATAGGAATTTAAAAAGACATACAAAGTATGTATATATATTCCATTGATTAAAAATATAGTAAGTTCAAAACTTTTTTCAAAAAATATTAAAAATACAAAAGAAAATGAAGATGTTAAAAGTGTAGCAAGCTACATTCCTCAATCATCGTTGTACCTAGCCTTCGGTTATTCATCATCAGTGAGGAAAAAGTAAAATTTCTTGAAAACTCTAAATATTTTCTCTAGGCATTTTAACTGAACAGGCTTTTTGAAACAAATTTGTACCCCCTTCTCATATCCGTTAGTCCAAAAATCAAAGTACTCTAAGGTTCAGGAAAATACACCTAATATCTCTTCAATAGAAGCCAAGTGAGTTCTCTCCTACTTGACATTTCTCTCATAAGACTTGAAGATCTATGTCAAGTTAATCAACATATATAAAATAATTAAAAAAAAACTTTGATGTTTCTCTTCATCCAATCTATCCACAATTTGGTTACTATAACAAGTCATGAAATTATTTAAATTAAAACATGAAGCAAAATCAACTAGAATATTGACCATTTAGCCCATATACATACATCTATAATTTCACCTCTTGCAATGTATGTGTTACCTTGGTCTTAAACTTTTGTTATTAATCTCAATTAATTCATGCCTATACCTTTTATATAATAACAATAAATCAAATCTTATTTTAATATTGGTTATTATTTTAGCAACATTTGCATTCATCATTGGAATGAAATCCCTTGATTTTATAGGAAGCACAATTTGATAAAGAGAGCATTTTGCGGAGTTGCCATATTCTCTAATTCATACATATTATGCAATTGATCCTATATATGGCACAATTTCTAGCAACATAAAAAATAGATAAAATAATTCTTCACGAAAGAGTTGGAAGGGCAAATGATCCAATTCAACAAATCATTTTTATAATGTATCTTCCTGTTTTCAATAGTATGATAACACATGGGTATAAAATATTCGTACAATAAAAAACTTATCTTATCATCATGCTCTAATATGAATGTTTTACTCTGTACCATACAATATAAGCGTGCTAATTTCCTATGATTATTCCATCTTGATAGACGAAGTAAGCTAAAAAAATCACTAATTAGACACATAATAATAGCATTTGTTTAAAAGTTTATTTTATATGTTTGTCATATATAGAAACTCCCTTCATTCAATAGCCTTTTTATATCATTTGTTATCAATCATATAAAAACATCTAAGTTATTGGAGTTTTTAATTAATGAATGATTAATGATTAAAATATAAAACAAATTTTCATTTACGTACATGTTGGTAAGTTGTATATAATAATAAGTACTAGCCAATATATGTTCAAAGCGATTGGCTAGCCTCTTTATGGTCTTCTTTGATAAATTCAAAAAATATTGAATTTATCAAAAAATATTTGCTTTTAACGTATCAAATTATATTCTTTATGGTCTTCTTTGATATGCACAGACGAAACTAGCCTCTCTTTTGAGAGTGAGCTAAATATAATTGTGAAATATATAATTATAAGTAAGAAATAGAAAATATATATATATATATATATATATATATATATATATATATATATATATATATATATATATATATATATATATATATATATATATATATATATATATATATATATATATTAGAATTTGGACAATTGTATTTATTGAAGGTTGTTAAAGTAGTTAAAATGTTTATTTTTCTAAGGAAAAAAATATATATATATTTCAAATTGGAAATGTGTTCGCTCTGAGCTATTCTTGATTCCCCCCATGCTGAAATGTATAGTATTTGAAGCCTTAGTAAACATGATAATTACCAGAGCACTTTAAATGGCACATCTTTGTGTTGAATAACTAAAATACTTTTTTAGCCTGAATCAAGGGTATTTACATATCTAATAATTAAATATTATCTTTGTAGAATTTATATATATATATATATATATATATATAATGGAATTTCTTGTTGAGGAGAAGAAGTTTCTTGAGCTTCTTGGAAAAGAGTGAGCTAAGGAAAAGAGAAAGCGATAACATATTTTTAGGAGGAAAACATATTCTAAAGTTTTATTCATTTTTCCCTACCAATATATCAATCTATAGCATCTATATATAGGCTATGACAATTGTGTGGTGTCTTGCAGAATAACTTGACTTAAAACTGGACCAAACCTAGCATCCTTGGTCCAATTTTACACAGTTAAGAAAAACACATGTTGTTCAAAAAAAAAAAAAAAAAAAAGCCCAAGAAAATTCTCTGCCGGACGACCTGCTTCTCCTTCACCTGTTTCGCACAAACTTTCATCCAAAAAATGGCCTGCCTGCTTGCACTTGTGCAGCCCTCGGCCTCTAATACGTTCGTCCAGCCCGTGGTTCCAAATTAAGGCTCCACACTCTTACTATCATGACTCTGAAGCCCACAAAGTGGCTCGTGTGCCCTGCACAGCGTCTGCCTACACCTTGTGCAACACCGGCCCAAGCCTTGCACTATTGCCATGATCTGCTTGCATGTAACACGACCTTCTTGCACAGGCCGCTTGCACGCGCATCACTAGTGCGAGAACACGCCTCTACCTAGTGGCTCAATTCATGATCGTGATCCCCCGACCGCCACCTCTTCGTGATCACAAGAACACCTTCCTCCTCCTTCCTAACTTCCTAAAACAGGTTTTGATACCACTTGTTGGAATTTCTTGTTGAGGAGGAAGAAGCTTGTTGAGCTTCATGGAAGAGAGTGAAGTAAGGAAGGAAGAGAGAGAAAGAGAGAGAGAGAGAGAGAGAGAGAGAGAGAGAGAGAGAGAGAGAGAGGGAAAACATATATTTAGGAGGAAAAAATTCTAAAGCTTTATTCAATTTTTCCCACCAATACAACAACCTAAAACATCTATATATTGACTTTGATAACAGATTGATGTCTTGCATAACAACTTAACCTAAAATTGGACCAAAACCTAACGCGCGCACGCGCGCGTGTGCACAGACACACACACATATAAATACATATATATATATATATATATATATATATATATATATATATATATATATATATATATATATATATATATATATATATATATATATATATATATATATATTCTTAAATAAAAAACCAAGCTTCTTGATCACTCTTTTTTATTTGATACATATCATTTTTAACCTCTTAATATTAGAAATCATTGACTTAAAATTGAAAAATAGTGATCATCAAAAGCTATTTAAATATTAAATTTATATTTTTAATTAATTAATTGAGCAACTGCAATAACTTTAAATAACGATATTATATATTTATTCAAATAAGGTTTGATTTATAATTTTAATTGAAGTGTGATGTTTGATGAATGAGTCCAATTAACCTCTCCATAGTCCTTTCTTCTATATGTTATTAATATTGACAAAGATGATAATCTTACCTTTATTAATACTGCTTGTGATTTTTTTTAATCATAAAAATACTCTCTAGATATTGTTTTGGTTGATCAATAATTTATATTTATAGCTATTCCAAATTGACTTGACAATAGTTAATTATAATTTGTAAAATATGATAATCCAAAATATATTCCTTATATTAATATGTGGCGTCGGCTACATAATACTTTTTCTCCATTGTGTCATGTTAAGAGTCAAATTCTCATCTAAATCTAAAAAAGAAATAGCATTTCTAATATTTTCTAATCAAGTCTTTTTATGTCTAGCTCTACAATTCTTAACATAAGTCAAATCTAATACATCTACTTTCCTAACTAGGTCATTAGAAGGCCGCCGTTTTATGTGACCAAATCATCTAAGGTGACTCTCTCTAGTCTTATCTTCCACTGGAGCTACTCCAACCTTTTCATGCATATGCTCATTTCGTATCCTATTTTTGAGAGTAAAGCCACTAATCCACCTAAGCATTATCATTTATGTAACATTTAACTTAATATTATGCTTCTCTTTTAATGGTCAACATTCTTCACCATAAAGCATTGCGGATCTCACAACCATAACCCTTAAGTTTTAGAGGGACTTTTCTATCACACAACAAGCCCGATGCATTTCTCCACTTCAACCATCCTACTTGAATTCTACTAAGTAACTATTGATATTGACTCGAATTTGGCTGACTCTTTTCCACAAAAAAATAGGTCAATAGCGAAAAAAAAGGAGAAGAAAATTTGTTAAAAGTATCCTTTACCTGCAAAAAGTAACAAAGGTCTCTAAATGAAAAGTAAACTTGATATTTATTCATGCCCTTGATCGTCGTACGCTTCACAATTATGTCGGGGGTCCAAGAGGTCAACGCCCCCTGGTGGGGTTTGGTTGTAAGGATATTTTTGGAATTCAAATTAATAAATAAATGATAAGTACTATTTACTATTTCTCTTTGTATTTGATTCGTCGTTCCCTAACAAAATACCTAATAATCATAGTATTTTAAAATTTTTAGGGGGGGACAATTGCCTAAAAATTCTTATAATAAAGATTAAAAAATAGACATAGGAGGACAAATTATCTAAAAAATCATGAAATAATTAAATTTTTTTAAAATTTTTTTAGGAGGGACAACTGTGCCCCCCCTTGAGTACAAGGGGGATCCGCCCCTGGCCACAACTAGCCGCCATACATCGACTTCACCGCTGTCCACCACCACCCTCCGCTCACCGCCGCCACCGACAGAGGCCAACAATTGTAAATTCAATGAAATTAAAAAAATAATGTAATTTAATCTAATTAACATGACGTAAATATTTGAAAGAATGGAAACCCAAATATCGTATGTACCTTTAATCTTATATGCCCTGGAATTACAATTTCATTAAAAAAATAAGCAACTTTTAATTAATTGACATTTAAAAATTACAAGCAACATCATATTCTAATCTTTTTCTCTAAAGTTTATTTGTTATTCATTATTTCATGTTAGAATATTTAATAAATATGTCACATACAAGCGCCTCAAAAAGATTTTAGTGAATAAGGAAGTTTTTTAGGTTTCGTTTGGGACAGCTTTTTTATTGCCTTTTAAAACAGAATTTTAGTACAAAATTTTTTATTTTTTATTAAATCTCCATTTTAAAAAACAGTAAAAAAACGGTCCCAAACGAAACCTTAGATTCACAACTAATCCCACCGTCCACCACATCAAACTGTAGGTCAAATTAAGTTCTTCCACGTCAGGAACTAAGCCGGTGCACTGAGCAGTATTTATCTCTCCATGGCAGTTTAGGTTTTCCTCAAGCATGGCGGTACAGTACAAGTTCCGCAGCTCCGTGGCCTTCGATTCCGTCGACCTCAGCGGCCGCTCGTCGATCTCTGTCCGCGACCTCCGAGCCAGAATATCTGACATCAAGAAACTCAAAATCTGTGCTGACTTCGATCTCGTTCTGTCCGACGCCGATACTGGCAAAGGTTGGTTCGGTCACACGCTCCTTGTATCAATTCCTTCTCCTTATTCTTTCTTCTGAGTATGATCGTTTTTGACCCTCACAATTCAATCTAGTATTTGAGAATGAGGACTTCCAGATTCCGGTGGGTGCTAGCGTAGTCATCAAGCGAGTGCCAACGGGAAGAGAGGCGACTAATGATCGGTGAGTTTATTTTTGTTCGTCATTGCTTCATTGTGCTTTTTTTCTACTGTTATACTTTGGGGCATTATAGATGTTCTTTGTTGCACAGGGATGCGATTGCTGGTACTGCAGGAAAATCGGGAGGATGTGTTGGTACGCTGCAATTATCGACTTCTGAGGTAATGTTTTTCACATGGGTTTTATGGGAAGCAAATTAAGGTCCTTAGGTCATCTCCAACGGTAAAACTTCCGCTATTTAGTTGCGGGTGGCATTGCACTGTTCATCTTAGCTATTTTTCTGTCTCTACCAAACTTGCCAAAGAAACGCGCGAAAGAAGAAAACGACCGTTACCTTGGCAAAAGGGGGCAAAATGGAGTTCGATTGGAGATGAATCACGACATTTTTTAGTTTCATGGCATTTTGGAGTGAAAAATGAGATTTTCGGTTGGAGATGCCCTTATATGCCCACCATTGCTTTTATTTTTAAATGGAGAAGATCCCATTTCATTGTTATGTATGCATCACCAGATTGGCTGATGGATTCTTTCTTGCCTCGTTGAACATTCTCATCATTGTCTACATTGTCTACATTTAATGATCTTATTCGATGGCATGTAAATACATTGTCTACATACTGTATTCTTGAGTATACATAGTACTAGAAGGTGGGGATGCTCTATAGTTGGATTGAAACTTAGTCAAGTCAAATTATTGAGGAAGGCTTCTTCGTTTTCACTCTACTATATATTGGTCATATCTTTAAGTAATCATATACGATCAATCATGCAAATAAAAACCATAAATACAAACGCGTCATTCAAAAATCAACCATTTAAACCCTTACATAATAGAATGAAAAAACATGTATGTTTGATGGCATGGCAAAGTAAGTGAGGACAAAATAGGCCAGTCAAACACATCCATTTGTTTATCTAAAATACATTTGAAATTTACCATTTTCCTTACAATGCCTTTTCTCTCCCACTTCAAAATCCTATAAATAGTATAACTTCGATCATCCCATATGAACCTTAAATCATGTTTATTAAAAGAACAAATAATGTAGTTTAATATTAATCCTAATTCTTAATTATCATTAGCATTAAGACATACATGAATGTCATTATAATGTTTATCAATTGTCATTTATCATTAACATAAGTCCTTCATTAACATGTCATTATGATGTTCATTAATTGTCATTATTTATCATTAACATAAATCCTTAATTCACTTTAACATTTTTGTTAATTATAATCATCGTTATAAGATAATTATTTGCGGATTTAATTATATCTTAAATTTTAAAAATTAATATTATTGTTTAAATTCATAATTTACCTATTTTATCCGTTTACCAATTCCTAAATCAATTTCAAATAGCTTAAATTTTCGGTTTTATCGAAAAACCCTAATTTTGGAAACATGAATTTCACTAATTTCAATACATTTGCATTCCAAAACTTCCCCATTATCTATTTAATAATTAGGGCTTTTCTATTTTCGGATTATTTTAAATTAAAAATTAGGAAAATGACATTTTATGAAAAAAAAACTAATTTCTACCCTTACAAACCTTTCTAAAACTATTAGGAATAATATACTTTAAGAAAATTTCATAGAATTTGAAAGTCTAAAAAACCCTAATTTTTAGAGATAGAAAAGTACCACTCAAACTTAAGGAAAAAATTCTATAAGATGGTTGTTAGACTTGCAATGCTTTATGATGCAGAATGTTGTCCATTAAAAGGGAAGCATAATATTAAGTTAAGTGTTGCAGAGATGATGATGTTTAGGTGGATGAGTGGCTTTACTCTTAGAGACAGGGTATGAAATAAGCATATATGTGAAAATGTCGGAGTCGCTCCAGTGGAAGATAAGATTAGACAGATTCACCTTAGATAGTTTGGTCACATAAAACGGAGGCCTTCTCATGACCTGGTTAAGAGAGTAGATGTATTTGATTTAACCTATGTTAAGAAAGGTAGAGGTAGACCTAAAAAGACTTGATTAGAAAATATTAGGATTGACGTTTCTTTAGTAGATCTAAATGAAAATTTGACTCTTAATCGAACACAATGGAGAACAAAGATTTATGTAGTCGACCCCACGTAGTGAGATAAAGGCTCGATGTTGTTGTTGTTGTATGAGATTTTTGGGAAGAGCCAACACCGCATGCAACTTATGCATTGACATTTGATTTGGAAGTTGGACACCTAACCTAGGTTTTAATTGTAGGCAAAGGTGTTGGAAGGTAACATGATGCGATTTCATGCATTTTGGAGGGGGTGTAGGATTCCAATCGAAACATCCAGCGCACGTCGCCATCTTCTTTTAACTCTCACATGAGAGTAACTTGGCGAAAATCATCGAATTTCCCCATGTGTACTAAGAGGACAACAAATTCTTTTATTTTGGGGAGCACATATGAAGTTACTACAAGGCCCTATGGCTTTGGGAGCTTCATACATGATGCAATTGATGCATTTAGATTTTGCTTAATTTTTTTTGAACAATATTAGTTATATTTTCTATTTTTTTGTTTTTATGCTATCCAATGATGGTGGTAAATCCAATGATCATGGTAGGAAGAGGTTTGGATTTTGTTTCCTTGGATTTGCCGGCTTGGGGGGTCCATTTGTCCTTTGGATGTTTGTTGGTTTCATGAAGGCATTGGCTGTTTCGGTTTGAGCTTAAGTAGTTAAAACTTTAGTTGTGCCAAGCTCATTAATATCTAGTGGAGAAGTAGCTCATTATGAGCTAATGTCTTGCTATAAAATTAAGGTTGGGAGCAAGATTTGGTGGGTGGAACTTGATCTTTCACATTCTTCTTGAAATTGAGTTGCTGCAGCCTTTTTCTTCTCTGGAAATGTCCCTCACGGGCTGCTGCTGCTTCGAGTATGATGTGCCTCTTCGGGTGCTGTTTTCTTTACTGATTTGGCACTCCTTTGTTGACCGAGAATTGTTTGCCGCCTGGTTTCCTGTGCTGATTCCGCGGCTTGTGCTGTCCTGGCTGGTTCCGTGGCTTTGTTCATTGGAATGTTTTAAAAGGTGGCTCTTGGGTTTTCAGCGGGAATGACTCTTCTTGGCTTTTCATTTCTTCATGGAAACTTGGGAACTTTTGGCTGTTATGTTCCCCCTCTTTGGCCTATATATATGAGGTATTTTGTGAAGAAATGGTTGGTGAATATTTGAGAGCTAAGTGCTTTAAAAAACCTGAGGGTTTTCTTCTTTGGAAAAGCTTGAGAGCTTTTTTCCATTCTCCTTTTCTCCTAGGAAAGCTTGCGAGCTTCTCCTCTTTCGTCTCGGCTTCTAACCCCTTTCTTCTCTACGCAAGTTCCACTCCACCTGTATCTTTCTTCTAGTCCCATTGGTGAAGTTGTTGACTGTTTCTGATTGGCTGTTTAGGGAAGCCGTGGGCTGTTTTGTTGGCTGTTTTAGCAAGGTTGTTGGCTGTTTGGTGAAGTTGTGGACAGTTTTAGTGGCATTTGCTGGAGAAGTTGAAAGGACACTGGATACCCCTAGCTGTGGTGGACCCTTGGTTTGCATATCTAAACCTTATTTAAAATTATATTCCTACAATCGGTACATGTGAGGAGTCCTCTTGAAGGATGTTCTGAGGATAGTTTTTTTGTTAAAAATATTGTTTCTTTGTTGGTCTTCTTTTGTTTTAGTCGTTGGAAATTGCCTCTTTCTTTTTTTTTCTGAAGTTAGTTGTTTTCTCTAACTTATTTTGTTCTCTAAGTTATGTCTTAATTTTATAAAAGTAAGATTTGATTCTCTTTGTTGATCTCTCTTTGTGCTTTGCTCTAATTTGTTTACATCAATACACACATCAAAGGGTCTTTAACGGGTTTACTTCGCTGGGTTATCACGGCAGAGCCACTATCCACTCGCCTTGTCAAAAGTCGAGAAAATGAAGGATTGTAGGTTAACTACTGTCTAAACTCTTCTGTAAGCCATGCTTGTTGTCCAAAGTGCTCCAATGCTACTGTACATAGCGTTTGAAGGCTTCCGGGTGCTGCCTCGTGGTCACGAACTCGTCGGAGACGATGGGTAGGAAAGAAGGAACTCCTACATCAAGTGAAAAGCCTCCACCATCATCCTGCCCTCTCTTTTGCTTGAGAGAAAGAAAAGAGTAGGTTTATGCACTTCCACTTGGAGAAATGAAGGAAGACGGGGAGGTATTTCCCTCTCTTAGCCCAAGAAAGAAGGAAACGATTGCCAGAAATTAGTGGCTTGGACGATTCATAACATCTGGATCGGTGTCAACACCAGAACGCATGCACGAGATTGAAAATCGATCTCTTTTATCGGGTCGGATGGACGAAGCTCCCTACTCGCGAATCCTTAGCATGCACGGGTCTCCTATACGCAAGCAGAGGGTCGACCGACCCTCTTCTTTCCTTCGACTAGGCACGCGCAAGCAAGACAGAGTCACTCAACTCTCTCTTCCTCCCTCCCGTATCTTTCGCCTGGTTTGGGATGGACGGACAGAATTGAACACAAAGGGCCGAATGGCTTTCCTCTTGTTCTCCTGGAGACGCACGAGCTAGAGCTGAATGACTCTTTTTCTTTCTTCTCTTTGTTCGATTAGGTCACCCAAGCAAAAGACACGCTCATGTCGCTTATCCCCTTCTTTCTATGCAACGAACAAGGTCCGCTACGCAATCTCTGCCAAAGTCGCGCAAATACTCTACAAATCGAGGCGATTAGGTGATTTGACCTCACAACAATGGCAATGCTCAAGGTTTTCGAGATAATTTCAGTCGTTTGATTCAATTACTTGATTTGGGAAGTCAATTGAACTTGAATTTGACAAATTGGGCAGAAATTGAGCCCAAATTAGACTCGATCCGAATCGATTTGGGTCGATTCGAGTCCGATTGGGTCTAATCGAGTCAATTTTGTGAAATTAGACTCGAATCGATGTCGAATTGCTTCAAACTAGGTTCGACAAGGCTTGACGAGGCTTGTTTGGGTTCGATTTAGACTAGGGGTGTAGTGAGTTGAGCCGGCTTGCGAGCTGGCTCGAGCTCGGCTTGTTAATGAGCTCACAAGCCGAGCTTATCGAGCCACGAGCTCGAGCTTGAGCTCAAACTTGAGCTTGAAAAGGCTTGGCTCGTGAGCTCACGAGCCGATGAGAAAGTATTATATTTAGGGTATTTGAAAAAAAAATAATTTCACTCCTGAATATTGAATTCCTGCCTACGCATTTTAAATTCCCGCCCACACATTTTTCATTAATGTATAAAAGATGATAGCCGGCTTGTAATATGGGATCCAAACAATTGTTTTTCATGTTAATTCATATAGTTTATTTTCATTTCCTCGTTTGAAGTGAAGGCAACTTTTCACTAATGCAAATTATCCTAATTTTGAAATGTGGGATCCAAATGGGGAAAATGAGAACTTTCCATTCGGACGGATGCGACATTCACAGGAGGGAAAAATAAAAAATTGGACTTATGAGAAATCGAGCAGCTTGCGAGCCGACTCGAACTCGTTTATAGTGTGATGAGCTCGATTTCAAGCTTGAGTTCAAGCTCGCTTTTCAACTGATGAGCTGAACTCGATAGTGTTAAAACTCGACTCGTTTACACCCCCCCTAATTTGGATCGATTTAGGGTTGACACGATTGATTTGATTTTAATTTTGTAAAATTGGGCTTAATTTAATTAAATTAGGGCTCGAGTTGGGTCAATATTAGTTTGAAGGTGCTCGATCGAGCGTGATCGAGCCTAGTCGGGCTCGAATAAGCTCTGTTGGGGCTGAGTCGATGAAAAAAAAAAACACGTCAACACTAGGTAAATGGGTTCTCTTCTGAAGAGATTGGAATAACCCCACTGATGCAGATTACGTAGGAGCACTAGTAGATAGATGATCTACCTCATGATACTGCACAAGTGCACATTCATTGAAGGAAATCTTGTTATATATAGAAGCATGAAACATAATGTGGTGGCAAGGTCTAATATAGAAGTAAAACACAGAGCTATGACATTGAGAATATGCGAGCTACTATGGATCAAGATGATTCTAGAAGACCTAAGGTCAAGCGGGAAGGATCCGTGAAGCTACACTATGACAAGAAATCAGCATTCAACATAGCTCACAATCCGATTCAGCCTGATAGGACCAAGCATATAGAAGTGGACATGCATTTCATTAAGGAGAATTTAGATAGTGGTCTTCTATGTATCTACCATGTCTCATCAAAAGATCAGCTTTAGATATTCTTACCTAGGGACTTGATAACTCTGCCTTTTTGGAATTGATTATCAAGTTGGGAATGATAGATCCGTATTCTCCAACTTGAGAGGAGTATTAAATACCAACCATCCCTTGGCATTTTGATCCCACAGCTAGGATGGGGATCCATGGGAGACTCACTTGGATTGCGTCGATCTCTACCGTCCCTTGGCATTTTGATCCCATCTAGGATGGGGCTCCGTGGGAGGCTCACTTGGATAACACCGATCTCCTTCATATTTAGGCAGCTGATTTATGAAGGATTATATTAAACAATTATGTATGATTATGTAATTATTTGTTTCTTTATTAATATATCTTGAATAGAGACATGTTTGAGCAATAAAATTAAGATCTTTCCCTCTCGAAATCTCTGAATTTAACAGTAACATTAAAACCCAAAATGTCAATTTACTCATCTTGATGCTCACATCCTAGGTTTCCAATGAATATAAACTTTGAAATTTGCTTTAATAGTTTTTACTAACCAGTGTGAGATGGCTTGGGTCGAATTTCTACTTTTTTCCATCAAATGAGCATGATTATTATTCACTAGCAAAAGCACAAAGTATCCGTTGACCCTTCATGGAGAATAAATTTATGTGGCAGGTATTCAACATATTGTTAGTAAATCATCTAATAATTAGGTTATTGTAGTTTCTGTTTGCTTTCCTTCATGTTTTCCTGGCAACTGTCACAGTTTGTGTAGACTTACCACTGATTACCATTTGCAGAACTTTGGTGTTGACAACTTTGATGACTTTGGTTTTGATTTATATCCCAATTTGGATACAACAATTCATTGTTATGCTGATGATATGGACCACTTCAATTCCTCTGCTAATAAAAAGAAGGATGTTTCCGTCAGGTGCAAGTTGCAATTATTCTCTGAAATTATTAATGTGATTCTCCTTATTATCGAGTCTACATGTTTAGAGTGTTGGTATTATTTCGAATATTGCTTTTATTCCTAAGATGTTATAGCTTGATCCATATCCTTATACATAATGCGGCAATAGTTTTTTTAGTGTCCTAACACATTTTATACTAGAGATTTTTCATTTAACATATTGGTATGTCTAATGCACTTCCTGCTTTTTCTCTGGTTTGCATTTCCATAGGCATGAGTACAACCATTGATATAGTGTTAGCCAGACTGTAATCTCTTAGTACATGCATATATTAATTCTTTGAGCTACTTATGATAGAATCTATGTGAATGTGACTGCTAAAATACAAGGTCATTGTTATATAGGTTCTTTGATGTAAGTTTGTCTCCTCTCTATTGACTTGATCGCATGAGTAATGCGAATCAAATTATTACCTTGTTGGCTGACTTGCATTATTGTAGATGAATTCTTTAGTTATGAGTTAAATATTCACTTTTTTCCTGTGTTCTATCTTAAACTATATATAAATATTATTATTGGTTGTGTAGGGATTTTTGATTGAATGCCTGTTTACTTATTCTTTGGCACAAATTATTTTGCAATCTTCTACCATACACAAGATTTTCATTTGGGTGTGCTTTCTCAAGTAACTTCGTCCTTTGTGCAATATGATGGATTGATGGTGGCAAAAATGCCGGTGTTGTGGTGGTTTGAAGAATTGAAGGTGGTAGTGATTTGAGCTGGCTGAAATGATTCA
Organism: Dendrobium huoshanense; assembly: GCA_016618105.1. NCBI lineage: Eukaryota > Viridiplantae > Streptophyta > Magnoliopsida > Asparagales > Orchidaceae > Dendrobium > Dendrobium huoshanense. The sequence goes on from CM028351.1 coordinate 66,106,259, forward strand.
AAGTTGCCGTGGTGTGCAAAGAAACCTGCAATGCATGAAGTGAAGCTTAATCTAGGGCTGCACGCTAGTTTTAATCATGTTTTGATGGATTTGGTTCTTGCATAACTATATGAAATCAATATTTGGTTTTTTTCTTTCTTTCTCTGCAAGTCTTCAAACTATATTCTTGAAAATTTGCAGTTTAATCGATTCTTCTTCTGAGATCTGTATTTCCAATATGCAAAAAAATTGTTCTTTTTGATTTTAGGTCTTTTGAAGTACCCAACCTTAAGGGTCAAAAGATTGACAGAAGCGATGTTAGTGAGGACTTGTCCAACAGTGGGTATTGGTTATGCAATTTAGGAATTTGTGTCGAACTCAAAAAACTTTCATGATTTGATACTGACTACTCTTGCATGTGAAATCAGAAGTTGGCGAAAATTTCAGGGAAGAGTCTGATGAACGAGAGAACCAGAAGGAAATGAACTCAAAGAACAACGTTGAGCTTAAGAAGAAACTTTCTGAGTAAGATATTTTTCCATCTCTTATTCATCTTTTTTTATGCAGTTGCACCTGCATTTACTCTTTTTCCATATGGAGGCAGGGATATGCACTTTCAGGTGACATTTAATACAGATTTGCCAGCGGAGCTTAGGTGCTCACTTTGCAATTCTATATTTAAAGAGGCCGTAATGATACCCTGCTGCCAACATAGTTTTTGTAACAGATGTAAGTTATTTAAGGCCTGGTGAAATTTATCTCTTTGTTCTTTTACTATAAGATTGGGCCGTTCTCTTTTCAAATTAATTTGTGCTTTAAACTGAACTTTTAGATCTTAAGCCGATTCCATCTTGATTTTCTTTTCTTGTATTTAAAAGCTAGTTTTGTTTCTTTTACCATGTAGACATATTTTCATTTATCGTTGCATGCTTCATTTGCTTTAATTTTCTTATCAATTTAATTGCTCAGTTAAGAGCCATAATTGTAATGAGATGAGAGATACTGTGATAAACTTTAGCATACTAAATTTCGTGAAGAAACTACTTTGTTCCGTTCAAATAAAAATTACTAAGAAAACTTAACAAAAAATACCTACTTCAAGAATGGCACTTCCCAAAGGATTTCTGCAACTGGAATTGGATTTTTGCTGCAAGAATTGACTGTTGGATCCTAGCTAGTTCCGTTTGTGAAGCTGCTTGTCCTTCTTCTCCTGCTAAGCTACTGTTCTGTCCTTGTCACAACCAACGAAGAGCTCTGAAAGGATGGCCAGTGGCTGTATCACGTTGACCGTTCATCCACATAATCATGACTAGTTTGATCAATTTGTGCTTAGTAGCAGCCAATTTTATTAATTTTGTGGAAGTGTTTTTTTTTCCGTCCGAAGTCAATTTGATGATGGACGTTCAAGTATTGATGGAAAGATTAGTTAAGTATTCCATTGCTTTATTTGACGTTTGTATTGTGGGAATACTTGAATTTATTTTTATTAGGTTACTTCTCACCTTATTATTTTTATTAGGATTTATTTTATGCCAAATATTTCATTTCTTTATTTGGAGATCCGTTTTGCTATTAGTATTGGTTGAATAAAATATTTGTTTGGTTGAGATATTGGTTGAATAAAATATTGGCGGTCTGTCTCTTTCTCTCTCCTTATTCCTCTTCTCCGTGATTGGGTTAGTTTGGACCTCTTTCTAATTATACAAGGTCATATGATGAGTTGGTGTGTGTTAGATGGGTTTCTTGAATTTTGTTTGAGTCCAGACATGAGAATTATTAATTAAACTGAATATTTGTGAAAGCCAACAATTTTTCTATGCTTTGTGTGATTTTCTCAAAATACTTGAAACACTCTTTAATGAGAAAATGATCAAAATGGTCACTTAACTGTTTATGAAAAATCAAAACAGTCCCAAATTATATAAAATAACTCTTTGGTCCCTTAACTCTTTAAAGAGGAACCTTAAAAACTCGAGGGATCAAAAATGGTCCTTTAATATAATTGGGGATCATTTTGTTCATTCATAAACAATCCAGGGATCATTTTGATCAATTTTTCTATTTTTAATATACATCAAAAGATTGTGAGTGGTAGTGCTGTAGCTAAATTATGATTTATTTATTTAATTGTTGAATCACGGTCATCATGGTCCAAGTATTTTGTAGCAAATTGAATATTATGTTGAAATCCAGTTCTACTAAGCAATTCCACCAGAAGGTCCTTCAATTTTCCAAACTCAGTATAGCGATGTCTTTTTAAACAAACTCAATTTTACCCATTATCTTATTAAAGTAGGCTTACATTGGGGTGGCTTGTAAAATTTTTTTGAGTGTTATTTATATGACAGGATGTCTTTAAGTCTTCTAGCAACATTGATGATTTTTTCATGTATCCTATGCCACTGTGAAGAGCATTATTATGTTGCTGTGAAAATGAGAATTCAACAGGCTATGCCTTCAAGTTATATTTATATCTTAGAATACGATTCAACTGTTTTTTCTCCGTCAATGCATATAATTGGATGCATTTTTTCATGGTTTCTTATGCCATAATATTGTTGAAGGTATTGCATCAACATTAGTTAAGCAATCAAGTTGCCCCAAATGTTCTTCCACAAAATGCACCGTCAAGGACCTATTGCCAAACTTGTCACTTCGCCAAGCAATCGAACATTTTCTTGAAGCACAGAACGCCAGTATTGTTTCATATAACAATCTTCCAATGTATGCTCCAGGTGAGGTATTTTAAATTTTTTTCTTTCATAAACGAGGTTTCTATGTGAATGCATCTTTAAACCAAACAAAATTCAGATGGAGAATCCGGAATTCAAACTAAAGAGGTATCATGTGCTGTATCTGTACGACCACAACTACCAACTTGCCAACCTTCCCCTTCTGCAACAGGGATGGGGTCCAATCATGTTGTTTCAGAACCTGCATCTGAATGTAGGCACACTGTTGGTTTTTTTTTTTTCAAACTGCTCCTTTAAAAACACATGTTTATGTCTTTTTAGAAGTAATCATCATGATCACCATCATTTGCTTTACCCATAAAATTATAAGAGCAAAATCTAATATAGTCTTACCACCTTTGTTAGTCATTTTAAATCCATAATCACCATGAATGCTTTTAAAATCTTTAATTATTTTACCAACATGTTCACTTAAATCTCCTCTAATAAATTTTTTTTGTTCAAGAGGTATCATTTAAATTAATTCTTCTAAGTCATTCAAAATTTTTCTTTTTTAATACATATTTAAGCCCACTTGAGGAGCATAAACACTTATAATATTAGTAATATTAGCATTAATAATAATAACTTACTTTTTTAACACTGCACTTGTGCACTCGTGCAACAACTCTTGCACACTTTTCGCTATATTCAATTCATACAACCTGTTACTTCCAGGAAACACCCTAGTATTAATACAATGTATTAACCCATTTAGTTTTCTAAATACATAGAAGATTTGTCTTCTTATGAATCATAACGATGAGTGCATCAACAGAAGATTTCAACACGTCTACCATCGGAGGAATCGTAGATCGACGGCTACGATTCAGAGTCTCTATTTATATTTCATTTTTCACCATTGTACCCTTGTGAGGGATCTCTTTTATGTTGTAGCCCTGAGGACATTTAAGTATTTTATTTTCTTGGTTTTGGTGGCCTATGTATTAAGGCCTTAGTCATTGTATTTGGGTTAATGATGATTTGAATGACATTTTCCAGCATTTGTCTTCTTCTTTCTTGTGAGTTCTTGAGAGAAAAAAGAACCCTAGGAGAGGGTCAAGGATCGCTCGTCAGCCGCCAGTAGAGGTCGGGCTCGCGGTTCGTATTCGTGTTATTTTCTTTTTCCCTTCCCCTTTCCCCACCGCCGGCCAACCCTTCCTCTTCCAACCCATCAACTTCCCCATCCCCCACCCCAAACTGCTGGTTAAACCTCCCGTCCACCTCCCCCATAGCCGGCCTCCCTTCTCCCCAACCCACGGCTCAAGCCCCAACACCGAGCCCCTCCTCCATCAACCCAAGACCCACCTCCTCTCTCAGTAGCCGCTGGCTTGTCTAGCCACATCCCTAGTCTCCGACCTCCATAGTTGATGCAATCAAAAATTTGGGAGAGGGACCCAAATTTTTGATCACAAAAAGAAACTCTTCCTATAACTTAAAAGAGACTAAAATTTAACATAGGATAAGGCGACGACACTTGCACAAAACAAAATACAACTTTAATATTATAAAAGGACTTACAAACAAAAACTCTTACAAACGACACTTACAATTTGGACGCTTACAAACTTTGACACAAACAAAATGACACCCTAAACTTGCTTACTTTGAGAAGAAGGATACAATGGAATGGTTACTATGGAGAGAAGAAAGAGATTAGAAGCTAAGAAGAAAGGTGGAAAGAGCCCGCAGGATTTCCATAGAAGAAGAAGAAGAAATGGAACAAAGCTCTCAAGCTTTTTCCAAAGTAAAAACCTTTCAGGTTTTGTCTCCAAAAATCACATCATAAACTTTTTAAAACAGCCACAAACAACACTATATATAGGCACAAAAAAACGGAATACAAACAGCCACTAAAATCATTAATTAATTTAATTAAAAGGGTAAATGAAAAGACAAAATTCAGTCCAGATTTTTGTACAGGAATCTGTCCAGAAATCTGTCCCAAAACAGCCCCAAAAACCCTTCAAATCCCCATATAAAATAATAGAAATGAAAGGCCAAAAATCACCTTGCTAAAATCCCAAGAGCCACAACAAAATTCCAATGAATAAAGCCACGGAACCAGCCAGGAGCAAGCACAAGCCACGGATACAGCACAGGTAATTCAGGGAAATTAACTCACGGTCAAAAAAGAGGAGCCAGAGCAGTAAAGTAGGCAGCCACCCGAAGAGGCAGCAACAAACCCGAAGAGAGCAGCAGCCCGTGAGAGAAAATTCCAGAGAAGAAAAGCTGCAGCAACTCCAATTCAAGAAGAATGTGAAAGATCAAGTTCTACCTACCAAATCTTGCTCCCAAACATTAATTTTATAACTAAACATCAGCTCATAATGAGCTACACTTCTACTAGATATTAATGAGCTTGCACCAACTAAAAATTCAACAACTAAAGCTCCAACCGAAAATAGCCAAGGCCCATATGAAACCAACAAGCAGCCCAAAAGACAAGATGGAAGATGAAAGGACAAGATAATGAAGAAAAGGAGAGGGGGAAGATGAAAAGACACAAGGCAAGAAATTACAAGAAAACTCAACTTGTGTTGACCCCCCCTTGTCTACATCAGACTCCCCTTCTTGCGAATTCAGCTCCTGAGGAATTATCTGCTGTTGATTCCCTTGAGGCGGTGCATACAGATCATCCAGTTCTTCGAGTTTTTCGCCAAATCTTTTTAGAATCTCTTCTTGCTCTTTTTCAAATTGCTGTTGTAGATACCTTTTGTATTTTTCGAATTTCTGATCACATAGGAACATGTGATATCGCAGTTTGTAGAGTCGATCTTGAAGTGGATCCGTTGAGTCACCTTCTGTAGGAATCCACCTGTCCAACGGGAGTGAGACATTTGGATCATGATGCTCGCTTTCTTCCAGAAATGATGCCATATTTTTGGGATTTTCCATTTTTGACTCAATCAATAAAAAAATACAAGACTTACAGAAAGACTCAACCTAAACTTAGACTCACAACTTGACTTGACTTGACTACAAAACTTTGACAAGACTTGACTCGACAAAAAACAAAACTTATAACAAGACTTGAATTGACAAACTCACAAGACTCAAATTTGACAAACTAAAACAAAACCTATGACTACCTAACTTGCTCTGATACCAAATTGATGCAATCAAAAATTTGGGAGAGGGACCCAAATTTTTGATCACAAAAAGATTGATGCAATCAAAAATTTGGGAGAGGGATCCAAATATTTGATCACAAAAAGAAACTCTTCCTATAACTTAAAAGAGACTAAAATTTAATATAGGATAAGGCGACGACACTTGCACAAAACAAAATACAACTTTAATATTATAAAAGGACTTACAAACAAAAACTCTTACAAACGACACTTACAATTTGGACGCTTACAAACTTTGACACAAACAAAATGACACCCTAAACTTGCTTACTTTGAGAAGAAGGATACAATTGAATGGTTACTATGGAGAGAAGAAAGAGATTAGAAGCTAAGAAGAAAGGTGGAAAGAGCCCGCAAGATTTCCATAGAAGAAGAAGAAGAAATGGAACAAAGCTCTCAAGCTTTTTCCAAAGAAAAAACCTTTCAGGTTTTGTCTCCAAAAATCACATCATAAACTTTTTAAAACAGCCACAAACAACACTATATATAGGCACAAAAAAACGGAATACAAACAGCCACTAAAATCATTAATTAATTTAATTAAAAGGGTAAATGAAAAGACAAAATTCAGTCCAGATTTTTGTACAGGAATCTGTCCAGAAATCTGTCCCAAAACAGCCCCAAAAACCCTTCAAATCCCCATATAAAAATAATAGAAATGAAAGGCCAAAAGTCACCTTGCTGAAATCCCAAGAGCCACAACAAAATTCCAATGAATAAAGCCACGGAACCAGCCAGGAGCAAGCACAAGCCACGGATACAGCACAGGTAATTCAGGGAAATTAACTCACGGTCAAAAAAGAGGAGCCAGAGCAGTAAAGTAGGCAGCCACCCGAAGAGGCAGCAACAAACCCGAAGAGAGCAGCAGCCCGTGAGAGAAAATTCCAGAGAAGAAAAGCTGCAGCAACTCCAATTCAAGAAGAATGTGAAAGATCAAGTTCTATCTACCAAATCTTGCTCCCAAACATTAATTTTATAACTAAACATCAGCTCATAATGAGCTACACTTCTACTAGATATTAATGAGCTTGCACCAACTAAAAATTCAACAACTAAAGCTCCAACCGAAAATAGCCAAGGCCCATATGAAACCAACAAGCAGCCCAAAAGACAAGATGGAAGATGAAAGGACAAGATAATGAAGAAAAGGAGAGGGGGAAGATGAAAAGACACAAGGCAAGAAATTACAAGAAAAACTCAACTTGTGTTGACCCCCCCTTGTCTACATCAATAGTGTCTTTCTATGCTTCCACATTTCGAATTCCAAATTTCTTCCTTTCCATATGTATTGCATCTCAATTTAGGAATATTTCAATTTCAAATTTCAATCCTAATTGAGTTGAAATTATTTCCTAAATTAGCCAGCAATATTTGGAAAGTTTCCAAATTTAAATTATTTCAAATTTGAATTTAAATTGAAGAGACCCTCAAGATGTAATCTCTTTAATTTAATTACCCTTTTTTGGAAACCACTTAAATTCCTCCCCAATTCCCTCCCTCATTCCCCTAGCCACCGCTCCACTTGCCTCTCTCTCTCTCTCTCTCTCTCTCTCCAATTAATTCCTTTCACCCATTAATGCATGGGTCTACATACATTGTATGTGGACACTTTTTCCCCTCCTTATTAGGCCGGCCCTCTCTCTCTCTCTCCGTCATTAATTCTTCCCATTAAGGCGTTTTGGTATTGGTTTCCGGATGCATTCGGTAACTTGACGGAATAATCATTCCCTTGCTACGCATACAATCAAGGAAGAAGATACGCTACTTCTTGGTTTACCTCCCTTTATGGATGGCCGATCTCGAGTTTGACCACATATTCATTTGCGATCATCAAGGTTTAGTGGATATTCTACAATCTCCTTTCTTAGACCTCATTCTGGAAGTTGACAAAACCGTCGATGAATATGTCAACCACATCCCCTTCACCCTGACGTCTGCTATTGAAGAACATCAACCTCTGGACATTGACGAATCATCGGACATCCACCTGCATCTTACCCTATGGCTAACTTTTTGTGAATCAATACTGTAGGCATCCTCTTTCTTTCGGTGTCATCTCTAGGATTGCTGAAGTTGTTCTTCTGCTAACCCCACTATCAAGAGTGAAAGAGAGGGAAACTCGAAGGTGAATTTTCTATTTGTTAAACGATGGATTTTGTTATTCTGCTTCTAGTGTTATTACAAATTTTTACTGTTATTTTAAATTGTTTTGTTAATCTTTTGTGTAACCGACTACTAAAGCATAACTGCAACTAGAAATCCTAGATCCTTATTTTGGTGAAACATTGAGTTTGCAATTATCAAAGCTTCACAATTTGTTATTAATTCCTAAGCAATTTCTATTTCCATATATGTTTCACATCACATAATATCTATTAATTTACCTATAAAGTATATATATTCAAGTTCCAATCTTAATTCTAATTTCATGAATTAGTTTTTTTGTCCACGTCTGTCCATAATGTGGGAACCCTTGCTTCTTTAATAATTAACATTGTACCTGGGTGTTGGTGTAGTGACCCTTACACATTTTTTGCTGATTTAGGCCATACAATGTGTCACTTTCAAAAATTTTATCAATGTTAAAATAATGTATTAAAGGGTTCATGTTATAATTGTTTGATAAGTTTTACACTAGTTGTAGACTATATAACACGTCCCTTCGCTTTTCTCAATTTGGGACTCCACAATGACAATATATATATATATATATATATATATAGTTTGTAAGGTTTACATATATTATTTAGATTGCCTAAAAATATTGAATCCAAATCATTTCCATGCTATAGTGGCATTTGGTGCTTTGGATTGGCCGTACCAAGCTGTTTTAGTTATGACGATGTGGAAATTGAACTAGAGGAAACCTGGTTTAGACCGAATTGGACTAACCAGACTTCTGTTTGATTGTTCTAACAATTTTACCTAAACAAAACATCATAGAATTTGAATATTATAAATATGAAATTTAGATTGTATCCAATCAAGAAACGGAACCTTTCCAAAATTTTGAATTTTACCTTGTTGACTAATGAATTTTAAATTTTACACCATTGCTAAGTTTAGTGGGTCGGTTTTGTTTTCTTAAAGCCAAATTTAGTTCAAAAATTGATTTGGTGTTTTTCAAATGTTAAAAAGCCTCATTTGTCAAAACTAAAACTAACCGGTTGAATTGCATCAATTTATTTTTTCAATTATGTCAAATTAAATGCATACCCTAGTCCATACAAATACATGCATGTGTTTGTGCCTGCTGGCACTTGCAAGTGCAGGCACACATAGTCATATGTATGTGTGTGTGTATATATATATATATATATGCGCGCGCATGCACGCATATAAGGTTTTGCATAGACCCGCATATACTTTGAAGGCCACATGGATGTTTATATATATACATATACAGTGAGCTGATTTTGAGTTGAATCAAATTATTTTGTTTGTTCAATCTTGAGTTATGGCAAAATTATTGTGTTGAAAGTTGATGAACTTGGAGCAATTATCAAGCTAGTTTTAATCTTCTGCTACAATTACTAGGCCTCAATCACATTAGCAGTTAAATTGATTTTTTATGTTTTCTTTTGTTTTGATTCTATCTTGATAGGTTATTTTGTTGCTCATGTTTCAATCTTGGTTTGAAGAGCTTATCAATTTTGCTTCATGCTCATAAATTTAAAGATGCATCTATTAAATAAGCTGATAAAATTGGTGTCAAATGATTGCGAGCTCAAATAGTAGCTTGGATACTCTGTATTGAGAGAGCGGAGAATGTGAATTCATTAAGTTTACACCAAATAGTTTGGATAAGGTTTGACGTTGATATTATACTTTCATTACACAAGGATTCATATTATAAATACAGAATGGGGATGTGGGGTATGATCTGCACTTTGCTTTCTAAGAAAGCACTCAACATCTGAGCTTGACAATAAACTTTCACAACTTTTCCCCTTTGAACATGTGCCGGTCTTGTTTTTTTCTTATATTTTCTGCACACACAAAATGTACACTGAATTTTGTATTTGTTAATTTTGTAAATTTCCAGGTAATTTTCCTTTCAAAAGGAACGAGGAACTGTGTACTGAAACACGAGGTACATTTTGTTATGGTTGATTTGTTGATGAAATTTCTCATCTTTCAGCCTGTATATTTTTTTTATGGCTTGATTCTTAAGTTGATTTAAATGATACCATTAATTTGCAGGTGGGAGAGTTGCAATTCCGTCAATCAAGCATAGAAAGGTGAATCATCCTTCTGCTTATATCAAAACATACAATTCAAAACAGTGTTTTTGTTGAAAGTACTTGCATATTTAAATTTGATCAAGATGTTTGTCTTCTATTATGTATTAAAGACAGGATGCAAAGTTACTTATAACATTATTTCATGTTTCTTTGTTTGGTATAATCTTAGGTGTTTATGAATTACTTAATCCTTTGTGCTTGGGTGGTTAGTAATTTACTTAATTTTGCCATCTCCTCCTTCCCTTCTCCATTTCCCTTACCTTTTTCTCATTATCGAGCATAGAGTAAATAGATTAGGGGCTTAATGGCTTACGGTTAGTGTTTTTGCTAATGGTATTGGATGGTTAGATATTGTGGGGTAATTATGGTGCACAATAATGCATGCACTGCCTGACAGCTTATATTAACATGACTATATAATTATGAGCTCAACACCCTTTGATAGTTGTGGTGGACTAGCTCAAAGAGAGATGGGTGTGGTCTGCCAATAAGTTATGATTTAGGTCACAGGAAAAAGTACTAATACTGTTGATAGCAAACAATCCACTTGAGAGTCATTAATGCTAGTAATTTCTATTGTCGATGGACATCACCCTTACGCGGTTGCACGTAAAGAGTAAATGTCTCAAGCGAACGTATAACAAACTCGTCAACCACCAACCCTAACCATTAAAACCATCCCCATGCGCATGCTCATTCTTTTCTAACTTAATTTTATGCAAATAATATACATCAATTTCTCCTTTGGATTATCAGCAACTCTCCAGCTTTGAATAAATGCATGAGGAGCAAGTAGGGGTGTAAATGAGTCGAGTCGAGTCGAGTTTTAACACTAACGAGCTCAGCTAGTTAGTCGGAAAGCGGGCTCGGGCTCGAGCTCGAGCTCGAGTCGATCTCAAAAAGCGAGCTCAAACTCGATCTCGTCCCCTTAAAATCGAGTTCGAGTCGGCTCGCGAGCTGCTCGATTCAATTTTGCATTTTTCCGCATGTGCCCCTTTTTTTGATTTATCCCGCCTGTGCAAACCAATAGAACAAAGGTAAGCTCTGCAGCTGATCCACAAGCAAGGGTTTCCGGTCCATTACCGTTTGGCTCCGGACCGAAACTCACGGAGTCATCCCAACTCTCGGATCGGAGATGCTAACGGGACAGGAATCAAAGTGGGGGACCTCTCTACCGCACCTGTCTCCCTAGAAATAGACTACATACAGGGTAGTACTCTTGATAGAAGATCACTGCGTGAACAACATCTAAAGTAATGAATGTCAATCCCGAGGGATCGACCACTATACTCTTAGAAAGACATTTTGGAAGAGAACTCTTGTTCATGTTCACGCCGGAGTGCTGAGGTTGTTCCCACCATTGAAGTAAGAGTCTGGGTGTGGGTCCGCTTACTAATAGGGTTCCGAATGAGAAAGACAAAAAAGTTCTTCTTGGTAAAACCAACGCCAATATCATAGTGACTCTCTCTCATCCAATAAGAAAGAGTTTCCGAGAGTGACTTTCCTTTTTCTGAAAATTCTCTCCTTTCCAAAGCTCCACAAGGCAGGTTGCGTAGCAAAGAAAGAGTAATAGGACAACTTTTTTCTTTCATTTGTTGAGATTGAAATCGACGTTCTTTCGAGAATCAACCAACCGACAAATCTGTAGCCTAGGTGATTCACTTCCTCCCTCTCCCGGATGAATATTCTCATGCAGCTTTTTTATTATGAAGGGCGCAGCGAAGCCAATTTCCATCCATAAAGTAAAGGCAAGGTGCGGAGCAAAGAAAGAAGGGGAAGAAGAGTTGTCACGATTGAAAATAGAAATGACTATAAGGAACCAACGATTCTCTCTTCTTACACAACCTATATCCTCCACACTTAACCAGCATTTGATAGATTATATCTAACCCTAAGCAATCTGAGTTATTGGTGGGGGTTCGGTCCGTTAGCTGGTCTTTGTTTAGCCATTCAGTTAGTGACTGGCATTTTTTTAGCCATGCATCACACACCTCATGTGGATCTAGCTTTCAACAACGTAGAACACGTTATGAGAGATGTTGAAGGGGGCTGGTTGCTCCATTATATGCATGCTAATGGGGCAAGTATGTTTCTCATTGTGGTTCACCTTCATCTTTTTCGTGGTCTATATTATGCGAGTTATAGCAATCCTAGGGAATTTGTTCGGTGTCTTGGAGTCGTAATATTTCTATTAATGATTGTGACAACTTTTATAGGATACGTACCCCCTTGGGGTCAGATGAGCTTTTGGGGAGCTGCAATAATTACAAGCTTAGCTAGCGCGATACCTGTAGTAGGAGATACCATAGTGACTTGGCTTTGGGGTGGTTTCTTCGTGGACAATGCCATCTTAAATTATTTTTTTAGTCTTCATCATTTACTCCACTTTCTTTTAGTAGGCACCAGCCTTCTTCATCTGGCCACATTGCATCAATATGGATCAAATTATCCGTTGGGTGTACATTCAGAGATGGAAAAAATTTCTTCTTACCCTTATTTTTATGTAAAGGATCTAGTAGGTCGGGTAGCTTCTGCTATCTTTTTTTTTCCATTTGGATTTTTTATGCTCCTAATGTTTTGGGGCATCCCGACAATTATATACCTGCTAATCCGATGCCCACCCCACCTCATATTATGCCAGAATGGTATTTCCTACCGATCCATGCCATTCTTCGCAGTATACCTGACAAATCGGAAGGTGTAGCCGCAATAGCACCAGTTTCTATATCTCTGTTGGCTTTACCTTTTTTGAAAAGTATGCATGTGCGTAGTTCAAGTTTTCGACCGATTCACCAAGGAATATTTTGGTTGCTTTTGGCGGATCACTTACTACTAGGTTGGATCGGATGTCAACCTGTAGAGGCACCATTTGTTACTATTGGACAAATTTCTTCTTTCTTTTTCTTCTTGTTCTTTTCCATAACGTCCATTCTGGGACGGGTTGGAAGAGGAATTCGAAATTCTTACACGGATGAGACTGATCACACCTGATCAGTGAAAAATTCTGACACCAATCATTTTTTCATTGACGAGTGAGTCTTACACCATTCATTTACAAGCGAATGAGTGATCAACCTTGTTGATATAGCTGAGATAGGGAAAAAGACTATACTTATACTATAGGATAGGGTGATAGGGCTAACAATCAGCTCACCACGGAAGCCTACTATGGAGTTCGAATCTTCCTCTGCCAACTAACTAGGACACGGGGCATCAGGTCGTCCATCCATTTCTATTAACAAGCTCATACTAGTACTATGGCCAACACGTGCCTTCGTACATCAGCTGGCATCAAAATAACGGCCTCCACGTAGTCCCTCAAGGCAACATAACTCCTATTATGCCTACCAAGCCTCCAAATAGACTCAAGCATCAAGTAACCAAAGAACCCTTCACAAAGAAAGAGTGTGTCACTTGCATCTTTTTTCTGCATCGAAAAGATTCTATAATAGACTTATAACTCTACCGAAAAAGTGCCTGGAACGTAAAGGAGGACGTCTAGTCCTAGAGTAGTTGAAAAGAGTTGCCCTAGAAACCGCTTAAGAATGGAAAGAAGAGAAGGCGCGAACCCTTTCACCTAAAACCTAAACCTCAGAATGTAGCTCCTGCTAACGCCCTAAGTTCATTCTGCTTCCTATTCATAGAACAAAATCGGATTCTTTCATCTGACCAGACTCTATCGAATCAGAGGGTATCACACCTTATTTCAAAAACCTGGCTTGCTTAGTGGATGGCTTGGCTTTTTCTTCTTAATGGAATTGGTTATTTCAACTTTCAAGTAGTGAAGACTGCCATCCTTGAACTTGGCGAAGGATCTTGTTCAGAAGAAAGCTTTTTTGCATCTACCAGATATAAGAGGAATACCAAGGTACTTTACTGGAAATTCCTTGGTTGAATAGCTTGTTGTGTTGGCAATCAGGGTCTGTAGTCTAGCTGGGGCATGCCAACATGAAACAACTTTTGTGCGCATTGACAAGCTTGTGAGATTGGAAAGAGAGCAAAAATTCCCCACCTATGATGCACGGACACAAACACGGGCACGGCGACACGGACACGACACGACACGAACACGGGACACGATTTTTTTTTGAAAATATAGGACACGGGTACGGCATGGACACGACAATACATTTTTTTATATAGTGTATATATATTAATTTAATATCATATTAAAAATTACAAACAATAATAAATGAATGACATGATAACTTGTTTAGCTTATAATATAAAATATTTAGTACAAAATATCTAGTATAACCAAAGAAATATAAGCAAATAATCACTTATTGCAACATCAAGCATTCAAGCTTCAACTAAGATTAGTTTTAGAGGTTTGTTTTTGGCCTTCAATATTTTCATCATTGAATATCACTGCTTTCAACTTTGGTTCAACAAGAGAGATTTGTAATTGTGCAAAAAGAGATGAGATGAAAATACCTTCACTGTCAAAGAGAAATGAAAATGAAAATATTCGATGAATGGATATTAAATGTAGACGTTGATTCGGTGTTGTGGATATGAAATAAGAAATTTAGTTTAAATCTCGCCAAATATAAGAAATTATATTTTATAAAACTTATAAAATATTTAAGATACGCGTGTCCAATTTATTTTTAATATTTTTTAATCGGACACGTTTTTGGTGTTTCCGACACGTGTCGGAGGAGTGTCGGACACGGTGTCGGACACTGCACGTCTCTTTGAGGAGAAGTGTCGGTGCATCATTGTCCCTCACTATACTAAGTAAGGACCTCCTCCGCAATAACGAAGAGTGATGGCGCCAATGGGTCTCCCTGTCGCAATCCCCGTGATGACTTGAAGAAACAGTGTACTCCTCCATTGTATAGAACATAAAATCAGCAGCTAGTAAACATCGAATTTGCTGCACACCTACTCTTCTCTACATCAATCCGAGCTGCGCCCTCTATTAGTCCCTCCAGGAAACTCCGATTTGATAGCATAGAATATAGAGCAGCGAAAAAGGCGAAAACAGTAAGAGCTCCTTCTGTGGCAGTCAAAATTTGACTATTGATTCAATTGTGAAAACAGCTTCTTCTTTCTTTTTTATGTTTTTCAATCGCCTTTTATGATTGTTTCTTGTGAATCCGTTCAACATCTATGCGGCCCATCCAAAAAGCAGAGAAATGAAGAAGTGACGTCCAAGCCCGTGGTCGCAATGCCGCCTCCACACAAGCCCTCGGTCACCGAGCCGACCTTGTCCACTCGGAAGAACACAACCCCGGCCAGCCTCACGAGTTCTACCCCCGCCACCACAAAGATCACTGCCCAGCCACCGCTTGAGGGTACCTCCGCTCCCCCAACTCTTCGAAATATTTCTTGCTGGAAGTACCCCCGATCCCACTGATAACGAGTGGGGAAAAATAATTCGATTGGGGTAGTTGCTAATCATGCCACATAGTTCCAGCAACAACAAAAGCTACAAAAAAAAAAAAAAAAAAAAAAAAAAAACAGCAGCAATACTATTGGAAAGCACAGTTTCAATATTACCCATGCGTAATCCTTTGTATAGACGTTGAGGCGGACAAATAATAAGATGGAATAGACCCGCTAATATGCCCAATGTACCTGCTGCAATATGATGAGAAGCTATTCCCCCCGGAACAAAAGGATCAAAACCTTTCGCACGCCACGCTGGATTTACAGATTGTACTTTTCCAATTAGTCCATGAGGATCAGACACCCATATTCCAGGACCATATAAGTCTATTACATGAAATGCACCAAAGCCAAAGCAAGCGACTCCTGAGAGAAAGAAATGAATTCCAAAGATCTTGGGCAAATCCAAAGAAGGTTTTCCCGTACGTTCATCACAGAATATTTCTAGGTCCCAATACACCCAATGCCAGATAGCTGCCAAGAAGCACAAGCCAGAAAACAAGATATGTGCCCCTGACACACCATTTTTCCTGCCTGTTTTTTCAGGCTTGAGCAGCTTTCACTTGGACAAGGCATCAAGTACTATAGGGTCTATAGTTATCTATTAATGAGCAGCCTTTTAACATATATTATAATATATTATATATATTATTTTAATTAAAGCAATGCTCATCTTCCCCAAAAAAAATCAATGCTGTCGTCCCAACTCCCAAGCAACTCTATGCATCCAAACTTCTAAAATATATTATAGTACGTTTTATATATTATTTTAATTAACATATATATTCATTAACATTTATTTTAATATATTATAATACATATTATATATTATTTTAATTAATAATTAATTAACGAGCTGGCTCACGAGCTCACAAGTCGAGCCGGCCCTTGAGCTCGATATGCTTGGCTCGCGAGCTCATAAATGAGTCGAGCTCGAGCCAGTTCTCGAGCCGGCTTGGCTCACTTACACCCCTAGGAGCAAGTGTGCCCAAAAAGAGTGTAAATCATCCTTTAGTGAATAATTTCGATATCATATATCTTTCGGTGAATGTGGGTTTTGAAAATTTGTGCCTGACTTTGTTGAGAGAGTTCTTGTTTCTAATTCAAATTTTTAGAAGACAGATTGAGTTACGGATAAAACACCACATATATTTCACTCTCATTTTTGCATATGGATATTATGCTCTAATTTTAGATTTTCCATAGGCACATTGTCCTACTACTAATTATTACTCCCGATGACAATAAAGAATATTTGATTAAGGTTAGTCATTAGATGTGAAATGCTTAGTGTATACACACATCAAATTTGGCTTATAATTGATAAATTTATCACATTAAATTTAAAGTGGATGGTAAGACTAGTGATTACGAACCCGATTATGATGTAAAACAATCCCATGCAAAAAAAAAAATGATTTTCTTAATGAAATTTGCACGCTTAAATTTTTTAGAGCACAATAATTATAAGCTTTCTCTTGATGATAAACGACAAAATAAAAATGAAAAGGTGATAAAATAGCTTAGGTCTAAACACATGTGAGAGGTTGAGATCGTTAAATAATCAACTAAATCTACTTTGCATACATGAGTGGTTTCAACGAGAAATTCCAATACTAATAATAAGATTAGTTGTTATAAGAAGATCCCTCACACAACTCTTCTAATTACTAGGCTTTAGCGGCGAGTGATTGACATGATCTTTATGAATCCATTAATAACCATAAACGAAAAGCTATGTTGCACGGATACTCCTATTTACGAGGCATGCTGTATCGGATACGTGTCGGATAGGAATACGCCTCCGATACGGCACGGATACGTGTAGGATACGGCCTTGCCGTGTTCGATTAAAATATTATTTAAATTTGACTGGACACGCGTATCGGATACGCGTGTCCTATTAAAAAAAAACACTGAGCCACGATTTACCCTTTTCTTTTCGACTTTCCACCGTTTCCGCTCAATATCCATATTCATTTATGCGGCTGAAACATTTCAAAGAGCTAGGTTTTTCGTTTCCACACACGTGTTCATCTTCTTCGTTATAGTTGAAGGAGCGGCTCGATGACTCAAGCATAGAAGCAAACATGATCATCCTTTGTCGACAAAGCGGCTTGACAACGCGAACAGTGAAGGCGATGTGAGCAGTGTAGGTTCGTTTTCTTCATCGTTCTTAGTTTTCTTAATCATAGGCTCGGTATTGAAACTTAGTACCGCTTGGTACCGAACGTTACTGGAACTCGGTATTGCTCGGTACTCGGTACCGAGCAGTATTAGAACTCGGTACTGCTCGGTATTGGAACTCGGTACCGCTCGGTATTGGAACTCGGTATTGCTCGGTACTACTCGGTACTGAGCGGTATTGGAACTTAGTACTGCTCGGTATTGGAACTCGGTACCGCTCGGTATTGGAACTCGGTATTGCTCGGTACTACTCAGTATCGAGCGGTATTGGAACTCAGTACTGCTCGGTATTGGAACTCGGTACTGATCGGTATTGGAACTCAGTATCGCTCGGTACTGTAACTTGGTATTACTCGGTACCGCTCGATATTGCTCGGTATGGAGGGGTACCGAATGGTACCAAGCGGCACCGAGAAGCTAAAATATGCTCGGTATCGCTCAATATCTTTCCATAAAAACAACTTTAAAAATAAATAGCACTTCAAAATTACTCTTACAAAAAAACTTTTAAAATATGCTCGGTATCGCTCAGGTCGAACCCCGCCAGGGGGCAGCGCCCCCTTGGACCCCCGGCAGAGTCGCAACATATCTACACTTTCACTTAAATTTTTTCATGTTTCAAATTCATATGTTTTAATTTGTATAGATCCTTTGTAGGATAATGAGTTCTAGTGGAGCAGGAATTGGTTCTGATGATGGTCCATCAGAAATTAATATTGAAGATAACAAACCTTTATGGGGTTATGTTACAAAAATAGGTAAAACATCAGAAGGGGGAGGCAATATTGCATTCAAATGCAATTTTTGTAATGCATCATACAAAGGATCATATTATAGAGTGAAAGCTCATTTGTTGAAGATTAGTGGTCATGGAATCAAAGTTTGCCCGAAGATAAGCTCATCACAAATGGCTGAATTACAAAGAAAAATCAGTGAAGCTGAGCAAATGAGTAAAAAAGAGCTTCCAAAACATATTCCACTTCCAAGCACTCATGCTTCCTATCCTTCATCATCTTCTTCAATTAGATGTGATGACAGTACTGTAAACAAAGGACCTTTTCGAATGGAGGGATTTGAACCAAAAAAAAGAAAACATGTTGTAGATAATGCTTTGGAGAAAGCATTTAATTTACAAATGAGAGAACAACTTGACGGGGAAATAGCTAGAATGTTTTACTCAGCTGGACTTCCTTTTAATCTAGCAAGGAATCCACATTACAAAAATGCCTTTACATATGCATGCAATAACAATCTTGCAGGATACGTGCCACCAGGATATAATGTCATTAGAACGAAGTTGTTGCAAAGAGAGAGGGACAATATTGAGAAGTTGCTCGAGCCTACTAGAGGAGTTTGGAAGGAAAAAGGAGTTACTTTGGTTTGTGATGGGTGGACAGATCCACAAAGAAGACCACTTATCAACTTCATGACTGTAACAGAGAGTTATCCTATGTTTATCAAAGCTGTAAACTGTGAAGGACAGTACAAGGATAAGTTCTTCATTTCTAATTTAATCAAAGAAGTTATCATGATGGTGGGGCCTTCAAACATCATTCAGGTCATTACTGATAATGCACCTGTTTGTAGAGCTGCAGGTCTACTTGTAGAGCAAGCATATCCTCATATTTTCTGGACACCATGTGTTGTGCATACGCTTAATCTTGCTTTGAAGAATATTTGTGCAGCTAAGAATACCAAGGCAAATGAAATCATCTATAATGAATGTCATTGGATCACAGTGATTGCTGGAGATGCAATTGTAATTAGAAATTTTATTATGAATCACTCCATGAGACTCTCTATGTTCAATGATTTCTCTAATTTAAAGATGCTTGTAGTTGCTGAAACTCGGTTTGCCTCAGTAATATTGATGTTGAGAAGATTCAAAAAAATAAAAAATGCTCTTCATGCTATGGTGATCAGTGACAAATGGACATGTTATAGGGAAGATGATGTTGGAAAGGCTAGGTATGTAAAAGAGAAGCTTTTAGATGATTTATGGTGGGATAAGATTGAATACATCATAAATTTCACAGACCTAATTTATGAGATGTTGAGAGTAGCTGATACAGATAAGTCTTGTTTACATCTCATTTATGAGATGTGGGATTCAATGCTAGCCAAAGTAAAAGAAATTATATATAGACATGAGAGGAAGACACTTCATGAAGACTCAAGCTTTTGGAATGTTATCTATGCTATTCTAGAAGATAGGTGGAGCAAAAGTAATACACCTTTACATTGTTTGGCTCACTCACTAAATCCAAGGTAAATTTCAACATTTCTTCATTATGAATTCACAATTTGTTGTTTTGTAATTTCAACATTTTTTCATTATTTTATTTTAATGCTATTTAAAGATATTCAACTAAAGAATGGCTTCAAGAGGATCCTCAAAGAGTTTCTCCACAGAAAGATTTAGAAATTTCAAATATGAGGAAGTCATGTTTGAAGCGTTATTTTCCAAATGAGGAGGAGAGAAGAAGTGTCAATATTGAGCTTGCTAAATTTTTTGGTTATTTAGAGGACTTTGGTGACCAAGAGTCATTGCGTGATAGGTGGAGAATTGATCCGAAAATGTGGTGGATTATACATGGAGCTTCAGCACCTCTACTACAAACAATTGCCATAAAATTGCTTGGCCAAGTTTCATCCTCATCCTGTTGTGAAAGAAATTGGAGCACATACTCATTCATCCAATCAATGAAGAGAAATAAAATTACTCCACAACGGGCTGAAGATTTAGTTTACGTGCATACAAACCTTCGACTTCTCTCAAGGAAAACTCCAACTTATATGGAAGGAGACAACAGGATGTGGGATGTTGCTGGAGATGGATTTGAATCTCTTGAGGATATGGGAATATTAAAAATTGCTAATCTTTCACTTGATGAGCCTGAATTAGAAGCTATGATATTTATTGAAGATGATATAGAAACTCAAAGACAAACCACTGAAGAAGCTAATCCTATCATTCCTTCTATTGAATAGTTGAAATTTCATGTGCTGGGCAATTTATCTTCTTGTTTTTGTTGTTGTACTAGACATTTCAATACTTAATGCTTACTTTTATTTCAATTTTTTTGTCATTTCAAATATTACACTTTGATTACTTTATTAATTTTTATGTATTATTTATATATTATAATGCCGTATCCGCGCCGTATCCGTATCCTGTATTTTTAAGAATTGGCGTGTCCGTATCCGTATCGTGTCGTATCCGTATCGCCGTATCCGTATCGGTGCAACATAGACGAAAAGTAAACTAGGAAGATAAGAGCATTAGGGAAAGAGTTTCACCCAAGGAATGAGGTAATACAAGGTTCCAGTGGTGCTTTGTTGGTTTGATCGGAAGTAGGTGGGGCTTGAGAGCTTCTTGGATGACTTGGACAACCACAATCCACGAACACCTTCTTGGTCAGCGAGTCTTCAACATGGGAGAACGATTCCCAGTCGTCGGGCCATTGATGGTTGCTCCCGGAGTAGCTGGGGCAGCAGCAAACTGCTGCTGGGATCTCTGGACTGCAGCTGTGACAGCAGGGACAGCAGTTTGTTTTGTAGAAAACTTGGGAAAACCACTTGGAAGACTTGGGAAAGTCCTGGGCAGCAGTTGGGAGGCCTTCTTGGACCCCTTCCTTGCTGATTTTGGCTTTCCTGGACTGGTGACAGCAGCCCGGATTTGTCCACTCAGCTGGGTAGTAGGTTGCAAGAGAGTAGCCAGTGATTTGGGAGAGGAGGGTTTAGCCGTGAGCTAGAGAGAGAGGGAATGATTTAGAAAACTGAAATAAATTTCAGATTCAAGTGGTTTTGGAGGGAGTAATTTGGAATTTGAATCCCAAACTTTGATTGCACTTAATCCCTTAATGGAAAGAATTAATGGGGGGAAGCCCAATATGGGGGCCGACAGTTTCATTAGAGGAGGGAGGGAGGTTTTAAACTCAAATTCTGAAATTAATTTTAGAATTTTGAATAGAAAGGGTGGGAAATTAATTTGAAATCAATTTGATTTCAAATTTGGGGAAGGAGAGTTAAGTAGCAATTAATGGGATTAATTCCCACTAAGGGGCCGGCAGCATGCTAAGAGAGAGAGAGGAAATTCAAGGAAAAGGCTTCCAATTTCGGATGATGACGTGGCAATAGATTTCATAACTCCAATCTAAATCAAATTGGAATTGAATTCCATCATGAAGACTTTCCTAAATAGGAGTTCCAAATTAGGAAATAATTCAAAATTTGAAATTTTCAAATTTCAAATTTGAAAATTGTAAAGGGAAGGGTCGGGTGGGTGAGGGGACGTCGCCGGCAAGGTGGCCGGCCGGGGTGTGTTTGTGGTCGGGTATTGAATTCCATCATAAAGACTTTCCTAAATAGGAGTTCCCAAGGGGCGGCGGCAATGGGGTTGAAGAGGGATTTCTTGTAGTGGAGGGGAAGGAGATGAATGTGAACACGAACGAGAAGATAGAAAAATCTAACCACGAATCGAGGACTCTTCCAACGACTGGCGGGTATTGCTTTTGCCCTTACCTTGGGCTTTCCCTAGAACTCACACAGAGATCTAGGAAAAATTGAACTCACCAAGAGATCAAGAAAATATGAACTCACAAAGAGAACACAAAGAGAAGAATTTCATTTCAATAATCATCATCCTCTCAATATAAGAAAGCTAGCCTATAAATAGGCCTCATGAGAAGAAAAAAATAACAAAGACTGAAATGCCCTTCGGGCTACAACACTACATGACCACCCATAAGGGTATAAAGGGAAAAAACAACAATATGAAATAAACTAGTACAAAAACATATAAATAAATAGCTCAAGATCGTAGCTGTTGATCTCCGATGTCCTCATCAGATTAAGATCCACGTTTTCATTGTCGTAGGTTGTCATGATGAACACTTAATTTACTTAGTTAGAGCAGGTAATTAACTCAACATGACCAAAGGATCTTTGTTGTACCTGGGGTGAATGTTTATTTAAGAGGATGAATTTAAGTGGACATTAGCTAATAGAGTGTCTTGCGCTCTAGCAAGTGCACCATTAATCTATTGCTTACAAGGGGTTTTAAGCCATTGAAGAAATTATGAGCTTTGGCTATGATTGTAATTTAATGGTGTCATTTTGCTGCAAAATTGATGTAGACAAAGGGGGGGTCAACACGAGTCCAAAATAAATCAAATTTTGGCTTCCCTTGAGTCTACTAGCTCAAATAAATTTGAGTTGAAATTTTAGCTCATTTATGAGCTGGTCTTTAGTTCATTTATTGAACTAAGGGTTAGCTCATTATTAGCTAACATTTTAATTCATTTATTATCTTATATTAAATGTCTTTTTATGCTTTTTAAGTTATTATGTCTCTTGGAATTCCAAACTTGCTTTTGGAAATTCCAAGACTTGCTTTTTATGATGGCTCCTTGGCTTCCTCCTTTGGTTGCCGTTTCCCGTGCCATGCCTCTTGGGATTTCGGTCGGCTACTCCTTCCCGTGGCCATGGCTTCTCGGTTTCGGTCGGTCTCCTTGGCTCCCATGGATGGCTCTTCGGTTTCTTGGCTTTGGGTTGATTTCCATAAAAAGCAAGAGTATTTGATGCTTAGTTTATTGTGTTAAAATTAATGTAATGTGTCTCTTTGTATTCTCTTTCATACCTATATATATGGGGGATTGTTTATGTTTGAAAAAAGTTGAATGATATGTGATTTTTGGAAAAGTTATAACCTGCGGGTTTGCTTTGGAAATCCTGCGGGCTCTTTCCACCCTTCTTTCTCATCCCCTCCGGAAATCCCGCGGGCTCTTTCCACCCTTCTTCTTGGCTTCTAATCTCTTCGTCTCTCTGCAAGTGCCACTCCACCTGTATCCCTCTTCTCAAGTGAAGCAATTTTAGGGTGTCTTGTTTGAGTCGTTTGAGTCAAAGTTTGTAAGTCTTAATTTCATAATATTAAAAGTTTATTTGTCTATTTTGTGTTCTTTTGTGTCTTTCCTAGTTCTCTTGGAAAGTAATAAGTCTGTTAAGCTAAAATATAGGATCCCCTATATTTTTGCTTACACCATTTTGGTATCAGAGCAAGTTAGGAAATCCTAGGTTTGTGGTTTGTCAAATTTGTTTTAGTTGTCAAGTCTAAGTTTGTCAAGTTTGTCAAGTTTGTCAAAGCATTTATTTGTGAGTCTAAGTTTAGGTTGAGTCTTTCTTTGAGTTCTTTTCTTTTGAGTCGTCAAAAAAAAAAAAAAAAAAAAAAAAATGAAAAAAGACAAATAGACAAGAAAGCAAGCCGGTTGAAAATGAAGATCATATGGATAGGTGGATTCCATCAAAATCAAAACATCCTCTGGAGTATGAGCTATACAAGCTTCAATCGTGGATGCACATTCGGACAGAAAGGTACTTCAAGAAAAAGCAGCGCTTACACGATAAATTCCTAAGAGAACGAGATGAGATCATGCAGAAGTATGAAGACCTGATTAATGAACTTGATGCTCCGTCTTCTCCTCCTCGGAAGACAACAACAACCAACTCATCAGGAGTTGAGTTCTTCAAGAAGGGGAGAATCCGATGTAGACAAAGGGGGGGTCAACACGAGTCCAAAATAAATCAAATTTTGGCTTCCCTATAGTCTACTAGCTCAAATAAATTTGAGCTGAAATTTTAGCTCATTTATGAGTTGATCTTTAGTTCATTTATTGAACTAAGGGTTAGCTCATTATTAGCTAACATTTTAGTTCATTTATTATCTTATATTAAATGTCTTTTTATGCTTTTTAAGTTATGATGTCTCTTGGAATTCCATACTAGCTTTTGGAATTCCAAGAATTGCTTTTTATGGTGGCTCCTTGGCTTCCTCCTTTGGTTGCCGTTTCCCGTGCCATGCCTCTTGGGATTTCGGCCGGCTACTCCTTCCCGTGGCCATGGCTTCTCGGTTTCGGTCGGCCTCCTTGGCTCCCATGGATGGCTCTTCGGTTTCTTGGCTTTGGGTTGATTTCCATAAAAAGCAAGAGTATTTGATGCTTTTGATGCTTAGTTTCTTGTGTTAAAATTAATGTAATGTGTCTCTTTGTATTCCCTTTCATACCTATATATAAGGGGGATTGTTTATGTTTGAAAAAAGTTGAATGATATGTGATTTTTGGAAAAGTTATAACCTGCGGGTTTGCTTTGGAAATCCTGCGGGCTCTTTCCACCCTTTTTTCTCATCCCCTCCGGAAATCCTGCGGGCTCTTTCCACCCTTCTTCTTAGCTTCTAATCTCTTCGTCTCTCCGCAAGTGCCACTCCACCTGTATCCCTCTTCTCAAGTGAAGCAATTTTAGGGTGTCTTGTTTGAGTTGTTTGAGTCAAAGTTTGTAAGTCTTAATTTCATAATATTAAAAGTTTATTTTGTCTATTTTGTGTTCTTTTGTGTCTTTCCTAGTTCTCTTGGAAAGTAATAAGTCTGTTAAGCTAAAATATAGGATCCCCTATATTTTTGCTTACACCAAAAATCAACCAGGTAAAGAGCTTTAGTCATAACCATATACTTATCGTGCCATTTTGGGATAAAAATCATTGATCAGAGGATACGTGCATGCCTTTACTGGCGAGAGATTATTGAGTGACTAAGATATTAGCTCTTTATGAGTTATCATGTGGATGAGGTGACTTCAGGGGTTTGTATTTTAAAATGATTTTTCTTCGTAAGAGATTTTAAAAGCCCAATGCGAACATAAACCAAAACATCTTAACATTTTAGATTTGTTGTGTAAACGTTTGTCATGGGGCTTAAGCCTTGTTGACTATTGTCCTTCTGAGGAGGATCAAACTTGAAATTCCTTATGACCCTACTTTATAGGTAGTGTCTTACTAGAGAAAAGTGTAAAAATGCGAGCTTGAATTTGTAGATAAGAGAGTTAGTGAATTTTCAAAAGAAATTGCCTATTTTTCAAAAAGGTTTGTGTGGCTCTCAGGGCAGGGTGAATTCAAATTTCTTCTTTTTTCAATTTGCTCAGCATTCTTAGCATTATATTTGAACATTAAGCATGCTTTTCAGAACAAATACAGACATGTTGACGTTGGTGCATATGCACTCTTTTAAATGCAGATGCATGAGATGCTTGTGTACTTCTCAGTACATTTTCATGACAAACATACATATTTTTTGATGCACTTGCACACTAGTATGATTTATGGGTTGCTTATATGGCATGCTTGCACACTTGTTGCGACGAGTCAAATTGAAGTTCATTTTTATTATAGCCACGCAACCTTTTAAGATTTTAAATTCAGGATTTTGATTATCAAAGCACATGTATGTTGATTTGATTTTGATTTTTTGATTTGACGTGCATAACTTTCAATGCATTTTTATGTTTTTGATGTACTTGCAAAAATCTAAATGCATCACCTATGGATGACGTATTTATAAATAATAGATTTTTCGAGGCATGCAATTAGATGTTTTGATTGAGTAAATTTTTTTTCTTTTAATTTTAATCTTATATGTGTAAGTTGGATGCTTGGGTCCTTCGAGCATGGTAAAAGTATGGCTATCTGCTTCTTGCGGATGCTATATCCTTATGTTAGTGTGACGCTTGGATTTCTTACATTGATAGATTCTTTCTTTGATATAATTTACTTGAATTATCTTGCTATTAGTGTTCTTGATTTAGTTCAAATTTGGCACAACTAGATTTATAATTGTGGTGATTAACTTACAAATTCTTTTGATTTGCATAGTTCGAATTTCTTGTTAATTTTTTTTGGATTTATTCGATGAATAAATTATCATTTAGGTTCTAAGTATAATTTTTTTAAGTTTATATTTAAAGAACATGAATTTATAATTAATTGTCTTGGATCTTAATTTTTTTTTTATGATCCATGATGTCCTACGTCAGTGGATCTTAGTTTAACGAGCTTGCTTAGATCTGTCACTCTTGCGGCTTTATCAAACTTTGCTTATGAGACTTAACTTGAACTGCCAACCTTAAGAAACTTGTAAGGCTAAATGATCCTTATGAAAACTTGCACCACATCTTTGGGTACCAATTTGGTACAATTAATGATTTTATTTTGATTGCAAGATTTTATACAATTCAAATTTAAGTAAAAAATTACAATACGCTCAACTAAAATAATGTAAATTTTAACACTATTTGCAAAGAAAGAATGTTTGCAATTACTTGAGATTTAACCTTAGAGATCAATTTGTGTATGAGAAGATCATCGGGGTCAAAATCGAGGGTTTAACTCAGGGACCTAAGTGATATTTAACTCCAAGACCTGAGTGATTTTTATGCAAAATGTTTTAATTATTTCTCGTCTAGTTTGTTTTTTTTGGTTTTTTTTTTTTAAATTTTTAAATTTTTTATTTTTATATCTCGTCTAGTTTGTTGACATACTATATAGGTTGTATGTGCTGCTGTATTTTGGATAATTTATGTTTTCATTTCTCTCTCTACTCCTTATTTCTTGCAATTCATCTACTTGTTTTTTAAAAAATTTCAGTATGAGCGTAACTGTTATATGTGTGGGGCCCCAGATCACTTGATTAGAGAGTGTCCTCATGCCAAGACAGGTATATAACTGCCAGCCTTTTATTTAGGATTAAATGCCATGCAAGCTTTTTAATGCTTGAAATGCTCTTTATTCATTTATAGGAAATGCTGTGGCCTCTGGAGGCATTCCACCCTACCAAGAAGGCTATTGGCGTGGGGCCTCTTTCACAAATGTTCGGCCTTATGCGAATATATATGGTGCCCCTCCTATGATGCCATTTGATCCAATGATGTTTCAGGCCCCAGCTTTTGGCATTTCATCGTGCATGCCACCAATGTATGGTCGCCTGCCAGCACCCTAGTAAGTTCTCGGTTTCTATATTTTTCTTCACATTCCGATAATGATGCTCTGTATGTTCGAACTTACAACTGGTTTTCTTTGTGCTGAAAGCTGCACTTTGTTATTCCTGTTTGCAAAACTCAATTTTCAGTGGATTCATGACAATGGGAGCTGTCCCTCATCTCATGATGCCTGGGGTAGAACCTATAACTCATGCTGCTGAAACTATGAATAAAAAAAATGGTGTCAGGAAACGCAATTATGAACTTCAAGAGAGGTAATTCCATCTAGTTATTTTGTAATCTTTTTTCCTCCTATATATATATCAAGACTTGTCATTTTTTTAATGTTTGTTTAATCTTATCATTTTGAACTGTACCTACGTGTATTCATTCGAAGTGGTCTGAGATGTCTTGCTCGTTATTGTAACTTAACTGGTGTGTGCTTTGACTAAAGTGTGGCATTAATTGAGATTCTACTTCAAAAGATCCGTGGCACCTGGTCTTGTGCAACTTTGTGGTTGTTAAGCCTGCTATGGTGTTTACACATGTTAAAGGTCTGATTTTATAACAATCCCTTTTACCTTTGTGGAAGTATTTTTATAATCAAATGAGATTTACCCCTAAATGTGTGCAGCTATAGGCAAGCTAGATTACTTCGTTAACCATAAGTTTACCTACCTTTTTTTCCAAAATTTTAAAAACTAGCTGAACATGGTTTTTCCCGTTCAAGGTAGAGTCAATCTACATTGAATAAAATTAGTTTTTTCTATCTAGCTAAATTCTAGTCAAGTCAATTTGAGTCAAATTAGGTAAGTTGTCTTCATCCATGTCAGTTTGGATATTAAAATCTAGATTTTGTGTAACTGCTTCTTAACATTTGGGTAAGTATTACAAGATGATCTGTAATCACATATGTTGATGATAAACAAAGTTTAGCTTAATGAACTTTTTTTCCTTAGCTTCCTTGTTTTAATCTTGGTCTGCTTAGTGTTTCTTGCCAGCTAAGCATCATATATTTACACAATCAGACTATGTTCTCTAAAACTATGAGCTAAGATTTAAATTTCTATTGTTTCAGAAAACATCCAAAAAAGATTTGATTTGTCTTTGAGAAATGTAAATAGTTGGATAAATTTGGAGTGAAGTATACAAGATAAAAAAAAAACTGCTTCTGAAATTGGGTTGGAAGCTTTTTCTTATGTTTGAACTTCACTTTTGGAGTACCATTTGATGTGTTTTCGATTCTATAGAGTGCTCCAATCTGGAGTTATTCATTACAATAACATAAACAAAATTGAAGTTTTTATAATAATTAATTTTATTTTACAACCTTTCATAATAATTGTCATCACTCAAATATTAAGATGTCAATAGGTAGTGTAACCGGCCTGATATGCCCTATTTGAATTCATATCCGATTGCCGATTAACAATAGATAACATATCCATAATTGAATTGCTTCATATGGTTAAAAATAATTCTCTACCCAAATTTTGGCGGATAGTGGATGCCCACTAGATGACCGGTACTTGATAATATAACTTATGAATTAGATAATAATCATTTTCAGTGTAAAAAATTCTCATCAACATATAAATAATATCTTCATGTTTTAAAAATTACATGGTAGTCTATAATAAAGCACAATAAAGTAATTACTTGGACATTTATCACTAATTTTGATTTTAGATATTTTATTCTTAAGATCATTTACTCTTGTATTAATATTAATATTATATCTTATTTTATAGATTTTACACATAATATTTAAAAATAATATAAAACAATTTTATATATTCATGAGATATTAAACTTGACTTCATTATTAGGCATCTGATTGGTTGATTCAAAATGCTTTTGGATTTACCAGAACTTATAATTTTTAAATTATCAAGTTGAATAACAATCACGTCTAATCAAATAATTGGAAACACTTTTGAGTTTGGTCAAGTTGAATATCCTATCCTTAAGAAAAATCGCCATCCCTTCTCAGATACTAGATTTGTTTTTGATTAGTGTTGTTCAAGTCAACGTGGATATTATCCAAAAAGATTTTAAAAATTCTATAATGCAAGTTAGAGGGCTTTCTATGCTTGAAACTATGCTTCATCTATTCTCTCTTCCTATGGCACCTAGTTCAGTGAGATTTGTAGTAGTGGTGAAGAGGAGTTGCTGAGAAATTAGGCTCCAACACTTATCGGATGTGGTGGGATACATTTATGATGACGTAGGGACACACAGAACTCAAAATAGTGAACCTTAAAATTGAAACTTGCAAGGGAAATAATACCTATAGTTGTGTTTGTTATAAAGACTGCGACTCTTAGCTATCTTATGATACAATCGCAGACAGACCTCTTCTTCTCCCAGCTCTACCTATTTATCTTCAAAGCTGAAGACAATAGTAGATGGTTGTGTGAAGCCAAACTGTGTCTTGCCTTTTGAGGTCATTCCATCGAAGTCGAACTGAAAGCCATCTTCAAAGCCGAAGCCTTGTCGTTCCTTTTGAAGTCAGTGTCCTATTTAGCTGAAGTTCTATCATGCTGTAACTTTTGAATTCATCTTCAAACCTGAAGATGTTCCCTTCAAAGCCAAAGCCAAAACTGAAGCTCTGCCTCGTGCGCTAGTCAACCGTTTGTGCATGTCAATGTTGCTGAAACAAGAAATAAAAATGTTTAACTAAATCTTTTCAAACAACACAGTTTTCTGCTTGACCCGTTTTTAGACATTATCTTGCTTTTCAAATATCATTTGGATGTGACTACGGTGTTACCAAGTTTTTATCTGGCTCTATTTGTTTATTTGTTTTTTAATTTGGCTCTATTTGCTTATTTTCTAATTTTTCTAATAAATAATTTTTTATTATATGAAAAATATATAGATTCTATATATTCATGTAGTCATTAGACTTCGTTATTAAATAGCTAGTAATTTTTATTGTAAAGTTAGAATTAATTTGCAAGTTTTTAAGTTCCTTTTATTGTTTTATGGGATATGAGATTGTGGGCTCCGAATATTCGGCCCCGGCCTCCGCTCGCTTTTCTTTTTATTCGGCGAGGGGAGTTTTAACGAACTAAGTTTCGGGGTAAATTTTGGAAGGCAGATGTGTTTGTAGATAAGACACTACGCAGAGATTTCGTCCTCATTTTGCGAGGACTTTATGATCTGAGTTCTGGTTTCCTATAGGCGCAAGCCCCTATAGTTAATTACCCCTCCTGATAACGAGAGAGAACTTTCGATTAAGGCTAGTCGTCAATCAGATACATAGAGAATACATGTTATCTGGCATATAGTAGCAGCAATGAGTTTAGGATTTGGAAGTTGAAGATTTTATATTTAAAATAAAAATTGCACCATCTTGCACTTAAAGCTGATGGTGGGGGAATGGATGATGGACCCGATCAAGATCCCATGTTTCCGTCATCCCGGGCCATCGTGGTCCCTGGTCTACTTAGTCAGAGGAGGTAGTCGACCCAACCTGACAGAAGAATCCTTGTCGGCAGCCATGGGTTGCTTCGTCCGAGGGTACCTTGCAGACCTGGGGTGAGTGTTTGTCTAAGAGGACAAATTTAAATCGACCTTAGCTAACAGAGGGCTTTGTGCCCTATCGATCATATCCTATTGATTGATATCTCAATGATTTGATGCCAATAAGAGGTGTATTGGCTCTAGCCATAACCGGTATTTCGTGGTACCATTTGGCGGCAAAACCACTTGGTTCAGAGGGCCCCGGGTCATAACCGTTTATCCTGCGGTGCCATTTGGCGGCAAAACTGCCGGTTTGAGGACACGTACCACGTCCTTACTAGCAGGAGATTGTTTGAGAATGGATCATAGTAATATTTTCGACTAGACATTTGACTCTTTGTGAGCTGAAGTAAATTTTAATTTGTCCACCCCGGCAAATTGTTACGGAGGGTGGATATATTTTAAGTTATTTGATAGTTGGATTTTTCAATTTTAAAATTTTTTTTTTTGGATTTTTGGATTTTTATGAATTTTGGATGTACTTTTGGGAGGCATTTGAAAATATTTGGGATTGACCCCTCCGGTTGAGATTTACATTTAACACAGCCATCATCGGGGTGTTAGGGGTTATTTCCATTTAAAGCTTGAACCTTGTTGACTCTGTCTGGATGTCGACAGAGGATCGCTTTCGTAGGCTTTATGCCTTTGAGAGTGAATTCTCTTGATTTTAGGCTTTGAAGGTCTAATATGAATGCATTAAAATAAATATTCTGGTCGCCATGGCCACATATTTGTTTGTTAGTTCGAACTTTGTCGGCTCCTATTGTTTTTTATAGGAGGATCGGGTTTGAACTTGAATTCACTTATTGACCCGCGCAACATCCCTAGACGTCACGTGTGTACCAATAACACGCTCTCCGGGGCCCATGCGGGTATTTGGGGGCATTTTGTAATTATTTATTGAACCTTGTCGACTCCTTGCTTAAAAGGATCGGGTTCAGATTTAATAACCCGCGCAACATTCCTAGACGTCACGTGTGTACTAATAACACGCTCGCCGAGACCCATGCGGGTTTCATGATTTCTTTTATCCCTTTTAGTGTACCTATGTGTATACAAATTATAGTGGACGTGCGGGGGTGATTTGAAAGTATTTGCAGATGCCTTCTGTCCGCTTGCAAGAACGTTGCGGATCCGGTGGCGTGGCGTTGTGAATCGTAGACGCTTTTTGTTTGCTTGTATAAGTGTTGCAGATCCGATGGCGTGGCGCAGCAGCTTCTGAATAGAGTTGTTCGCTGCTTCGTACAGGTAAACTGTCGTGCACTACTCGTATTTGTAGTACACTAACGAGTCTCCTGCTTTCGTTTGTAGACAATTGCATGTATTTGCACTTGCCGTATCTCATTTTCTTCTGCCTGCAAATAACATATAGTATGTATGATGAATATTCTACAACCCTTGAGATATTTGTTTTTCACTATACATCATCTATCCTTGCTTATAGAAGGCCGATGTATTTGATTGATTTTGGACAATTATCAACCATAGAAGTGTTAGTATCTTTGCCACAATAATTGGTAGGTGTGTGCTACGGACATGCTGTCTCTTCCACCATTCTTCATGTACTTCCTCGTAGACATGCCTTCTATAATCATTCGTGGACAAGTTGTATCACCTTGTACTGTTTATATCTCTTCGTTAGTGCTCTTAGGTTGATGTAGAAAAGATTACTACATCTTCTTACATGATTGCTGTGTCGACTGTATCAGCTTTAGCTTTGTTATTCACAAGGCAATGTTGCAAAGTATTTGTCTAGCATTGTTTGCTATTGACTTTAGAGGTATTTTTTGTAATCATTGCATGCTACATTAAATATGTTGGCAAGAGACTTTATTGCTTGTAATGATCACCTTGTTTTCTTACAAGATTGATAAGGATACTTCTATTATTGCCATATAATTTGTAGAGTTTGTTGAGACATTCTTGTGCATCTTCTTACAATTTTATCATATATACTTGTTAAAAATCATTGACTATTGCTTGCATTTCAACTGGCAATGGTACCCTTTAATACATATTGCATGCCTTGCATCATTGCTTGCAAGCAATTTCAATAGGCTCTTCATACCCTTTAACATTTGTTGATAACTACTGCATTTGTCTATGAACTAGTTATCATTGATTAGAGGGAGGCCTTCATTTCATATTATTCATATGTTCTTCGTGAATATGCCATCCATGATTAAGATGAATAGCATGCACTTATGTTATATACCCCTTTAGGTTGATCGTATATGATGAATTTGATATCATTTGCTAATTAGAATGTGCACTTTCATCGATATGATCACTTCTCAATGTTCCATTAGAAGTCTTATGTTGTTAATTACAAGCATATCATCGTGTTCTCTTCATGATCTTTGTTTGCATGGTTAACTTTATCATCTTGCCAATTTACAAGTTTCATTTTAAGCATTGAATTACATTCAATGTTGTGCCTTCAATGTTCAAGTACTTCAATTTATTACTCTTTGTATGTAACAAGTTCAAAGCTTATGTATTCCATACAATTCTTTAGTTGTCTTGTAAAGTTCATGTATGAGTCTAATTTGAGCTCATATCCACAACACCTAGTCCATTTGATTTAAGTCATTTGTTGCTCATCATTTGTTTAGGCTTACATTTGATTTCAATTTGAATCTTTATTCAAGTTCAGTCTGGTTCAAAGGTGCACAAGTTCAAGTTCAAACATAGTTCAGGCTTTAGACGAGTCTCTTCCATTCATTCAGGTCCCCTGTTGTCCAACTCAAGTCTTTGCTTGAGTTCAAATATGTTCATGTCCAAATCAAATTTGAGTCATCACATTTAGTTCATTTGATTCAAGTTTAAGTATAAATTATTGATCATTTGATATCAAATAAGTCCCATGTAGTCCAAATTTTATTCAAGTCCAAGTCTCCAATTTGCTAAAAATTTCGGCAGCCTCCCGGCGTCTCCCCCGTTTAGAGGAAAAACCAAGAGGCAACCTTCCCCTCGACGCTACGTGAGCGCTTCAGGTAGGTGTTAAAAATGATACTGCGGTCGCATATATTATTTTTTATCCCCGTCCGCTACGTGAGCGTTTAAGGGTGTTTTTTTATATTATTATAAGAAGAAAACACATGTTAGAAATAAGCACAGATTTCCCCCTCTGCACTATGCGAGCGTTTGGGGGTATTTATATAAAAATAAAGAAAACACATTTTTTTATCCCCTTAGCCGCAAGCGCCGCACCGGTTTCCCGCCCTATAACTCTACTTGAGCGCCTAGGGGGTTTGCTGGCTCGTTGCTAGCATTGAAGTGGGATTCTTAAATCGCCGCAAGCGCCGAGCCGGTTTCCCTCCCTACAACGCTACGTGAGCGCCTAGGGGGTTTGCCGGCCCGTTGCAAGCCACGAGAAAATAATCTTTCTTTTTTTTTTTGAAATCTCTTTTTTTTTTTCTCTTTTTCTTTTCTTTCCTTTTTTATGCTTTTCTGCTTTATTTTTTTTTTGCTTTCTCTTTTTTTTTTTGGAAAATTTCTTTTTCCTCTCTTTCTTTTCTTCTTCTTTTGTTTTCTTTTTTAGTATGTACATATCCATGAATATTTGTATCTAATAACATCAACTACTATAATTACTAATAACAACAAATGCATTAGAGAACAATAATAATTATCATTAAAATCAATAATAAAGCAAACCACAGAAAAGAAATTAAGATAAAGACTAAAAAGGCTTCATTGTTGGAAGGTTTTGAAGCAGGTTTCAAACAGAGGAAATGCTCACTGGAAGGTAGAGTCTTTGGTTCAGATTGTATGAGCTGTGATACGGGCTGTTTTGAGTGTTAACAGAGTATTATGGGCTTTGAGCTGTAATGAAATGTGGAGGTGTATGGAATGGGCTGCAGGTTTGCACTGAATTTGGGTTTATGTGGGTTAATTTTGGTAGATTGTAGGCTGAATGTTTGTAGTAAAGTGTAGGATAATGGGTTTTAGGAAGTGAAGGAATGAGGTGCAGGTGGACTGTTTTGGAGTGATCTTGGGCTAAGAAGAGGGAATGAACTACAGGTAGGGGATTACAAAACCTTTTGAGTTGGCTGTTGGGCTTTAATCTAAGAGAATGCTTGCTGCTTTGAGTTTACAGAAGAAGCAGTGTGGGATTTAATACTTAATGGGCTGGAAGCTTGTAGTGGAGGGAGAGGTATAATGGGCTTATTTGGTTTGGAATGTAGGGATTGGGCTTCTGTTTAGCTGCTGGTTCGTGGGCCATAAGGCTGCAACAGGTCTATGCGGATTGTTTGAGGCGTTTTTGGGTTGCTTTGAGAACACAATGAGGGAATCAAGTACAGGTTCTGATGGGAAGAGGGATTCGGCCAGCACGGGTGGATTTGTTGGCTGATTATATTTATTAGATGGCTGCCTGAAGAGAAGTTGTATATGGCCTTTTAGGGATTTGTTGGAATAAACTCCAATTAAATGCAATGATGAAATCAAGTAGACTACATGACTTTCACGTGGAGAAGATCATCTGCTGTTTGCTTTTTTTTTTGGATTTAATGTGGAAGAAAGTTGACTAAGGAATAAAGATGTTGAGGAAAACGACAAAAGGAAAATTGTTGCTGATTAGTGGTATTGCTGTCCTTGACTGTAAAGAATCAATGCAGGTGAAAAACGTGGGCTGATAGGGGGCAAAACTGCTGTTCGGCAGCTTTTCACATGGAAAAAAAGGGCAAAAGGCCAAGATTCTTTTCACCTATGATTCTGCTTTAAACAGGCCTCTTGAGGTCTGATTTACTATGGGAAGTGGATCAAAGCAGAGAGCTTCACATGCAGCTGGTTGAGGGATCGGAAGGCGGCTGGCTTTCGTGAAAGACTGAGCTTAGATCGGTCTAGTGGACGGGTCTTCAACGGCTGTTGAGTGGAGTTGGACGGGAGTGGGGAGCTGTGAGGATTTCTGAAGTTGGAGAAGGAGAGGACTGTGGAGAAGTTTTGCTTGAAGCGGAAGGCTTTTTGAGCAGACGCGAAGGTTGGAAAAACCAGGGAATTTTGCGTGCAAGCCCCCAGTAGTAACAATACCCGTTTGTATTCGTATTTACTTCATTTAACGAGGAGAGCCAGCAACGCTCGAAGAGACAGATTGACGAGTCAACGACGAGAATTGCGGGATTCAAAGCAAAATAGCAGAGCCATTAAGTAGAGGTTTGCATGAAATTAACTGAGTTTTCTTTTTTTTACTTTAAATTTCCGTTTCGAACGGCCTTAAAACGGTAATGACATTTAATTCGGCTTTTCCTATTCAGCTCCTGCCTTTTTTTACTGATATTTGTATTACCAACTATATAGATGTTAAGTCATTAACATATTAAATTAGAATGACAAAACAACAATAATCAAATCAAAAGCTGCCTCGATTTGAGTAATTCCACATTTTGCGTTCATTCTCATTTTGCGCATCTGCTATCTCGTTTTATGTGTCGATTTCGCCGAACATCAAAATTAGACAAATTGATAGTGCATTTAGGATATTTTCAGTGTTCCGAACACAATGACGCAGTCCGTTTTATGATCGGACATCGTTTGAGCAATGTCGAGGATATTTTTTACATGGGACTACCTCAATATGCGTGCACCACTCCAATTGAATAAATTGATAGTGCATTTAGGATATTGTCGATGTTTCGGACACAACGATTTTGTCCATTTCACAATCGAGCGTCAGTTGAGCACACTGAGGGTAATTTTTACATGGGGACCGCCTCGATTTGCGTGCACCACCCAAATTGAATAAATTAGTTGTGCATTTAGGATATTTTTAGTGCTCTGAACACAACGGCGTAGTCCGTTTTATAATTGGGCGTCGTTTGAGCAGCCTTGAACTTTAATTTCGGGCGTTTGTTGTCCTTTTTGACCAATCTCGCCCGATTCAATTGCGAGGTGGCTTGACCTAGCAGAATTCAATGTTCTAATTGCAACGACACCATCTGTTTGACAATTAGAGGTCGTTTGATCCTTCAAGTGACATGTGGCGCCAAGGTGCGTAATGCTTTATTCACTAATTGAGGTTCTTTCTCGCGTGGTTTGAGGTATATGGGTCAACAAATGCCCCCCAACAAATATGGTTCGCACCTAGAGCGAACCACGTTTGTTGTATGTTGATTGGAGCAGCACCAAGACATGCTGTGGGGGCGGGACATTTTTCACAGTTTTTTCACCCGCTCTCCCCTGCTTCCAGAGTGTTCTGCAGATTCAGTTGAGTTTGAGAACCCCGACAGGTTGGTTACCAATCTTAGACTGCAGTGTGGGGAGTATTACCGACTTGAGAGTTTAGTCGCCCAGATTGGTTGGGGTACTTGTGACATTCTCGCACCTGCTGGAGACACACTTGAGCCAGTGGGACAATCGAGTTTACTTAGCCACCGTCAGCTACAGTCGGAGCCTTTGGAGATGCCATGAGACTCCACAGTTGGACACATTCAGAGCCCAGCCAGCGGCTATGTTTGTTGGGCCCGATACATTTTTCAAGTTAACCGAGGCATACTTCAGAAGGCAGGGATTTATGAGGCTGTCTATGCCTCTTTGTTCGACTATGGGCGCTTACCCACCTCTTGGGCCTGAGGTTTGATTGAGTTTTGGGATGCTAGTCGTAACACTTGTTGGATTGGAGCAGAGGAACCCACACTCTTTCAGATTTACAGACGATTTCCTGGCTACCAGTCTTCGAGTACCCTTTTGAGGAGTGTCCCTCCGGACGAGCAGTTGTTTTGTCGGGTTCCCTCAATAGATGGAGATAGGAGGGGCAGACTTATGTTGCTAGATGTTTACCCAGTACTTCTTGAGCACTACCGTCGAGTTTACAGGGCTTCAGGGTTGTCAGCACGTGCTCGGGTCGACATGCCTGTGGATGTCTGGATCCGCAGTTTCTTTCAGCACAGCTACTTGACTGTAGCGGGAGCGTCACTTTACGATCCGTTCGGCTTCGGCTTGCAGCGCGGCACTCCACTATCAGATGAGATCGCCGAGCCTTCTTTTGCTGCCAATCACCTTTCTCCAGCACTACAGGGGGTCAGTGAGGACTTGGTGTTAGCAGGGTTTTTGGCCACATGACTCTGTACATTTGTACTCCCGCTTAGAGCAGGGTTCGTTCGTTATAGTGCTCTCTTAGCCGCTAGTCAGTTATCTCAGGGTCAGCATCTTTCTTTGGCACCAGCAGTACTTGCCAGGATTTACAGATCTCTATGCACTGCTTCTGAGGCTACTTCACTCGAGCTGCGGGACTTGACCTTACCGTGACAATATTTGTACGGATGGATTCACTTGCACGTTCAGGGCGCCTTTTTTGTTCTGGAGTTTCCTGCTTACTTTTTAGAGAGAGGGTACCCCACTGTTCTCCCGTTGTCTCAGGCGTCATCTACCCTGGAGTCGGAGAATCCGACTTTTCTTCTTTGCTCCGCACCTGGTTGCTGATAGATTTTTCTTGGTCTACCAGCTAGATTCAATCAGTTTGCCACCCCACTTGCGAGGGACAGTTGTTGTAGATGGGGTTGATCACAGGGGTAGACGCACTTTACTACAGAGGAGACAGAACTTAGCCGTTGCTGAGTACTTTCTCAGCATGCGCCCTGGTTGGTTGTGTCACCGTTCAGGCAGCACAGTGACTTGAGAGGGATATCAACCCAATAGGGTGGCCAGACAGTTTGGGTTTTTCCAGGCCACAGCTTATGAGGGACGTCCAGCTGTCCCTGGAGTTGTAGATACACATCGCATGGATACTGCTCCGTTGGAGACCCGCCTCTACGTTGCGGCGTTGACCTGGTTACATTTGTTAAGGCTCGAAACAAACTCTAGTTTTCTTTTTGCCCCTCTATCCAGTCCTACTGGGGTTCGTTACACACGATTGTCCTGGGTTTGGATGTCTCTCGGACTTGCCCTAGAGCACGGAGCTAAGAGATACGAGCATCGGGTACGGAGGCTCGGACTTCCAAGAGGACGGTGATCTCGTCAGGGCTTTTCAGACGCTACTTTTGACAGAGGTACACTTTCACCCGCCCTTTTTTCTTTGTCATTTATTAATTTGCTTGAATATTGATTGCTTAATTTGCTCTTGATACAGGGATAGATACTGAGGCCTATACTACTGTTAGGGTCGTAGTTCCCACTCCGGCGAGAGCTCTAGATGTGGCACCCGAGCCACCCGTGCTGAGACTGTCAAGCCTTCGCGCAGACGTGCCGGCTCCCAGCGTACTTCATCTTTTCGGATGTCTGTAGACGTTTACACTTTACTTGGGGATCCCGGCGAGAGTTTACAGAGACCGAGGAGATCAGACTTTACCGGCTACAGTACGCTGGACCCTTCGGACGACTTCTCTTTTCCGATGTACCCATACGGGTCTTTCTGTCCCAGGGAGTCTTTAGGAGCTGGCACAGACTTACTTTCAGAGTTTCTTGAGACACCGCCATACGTGTCAGTGATTTTAGATTTGGTACCTACAGAGTTTTCTTTCTTTTTTTTCCTGTGTTTCCAGACTGACGTTGCGAGCCCTTCTTCTGTTCTTGCTGGCTATCCCGTTGACTCTGCAAGCCCCTCAACAGGTACGCATTTGTCTTAAGTTTGTTCATTTTGATGTATTATAATACTATCTGACATTATATTGATTGCTTGTGATTCCTCGTGCAGTGCCTGAGGGGACTGATTATATTTCAAAAATTTTCTGTCACGTTCCTTTACTCCCAGATTCTAGGAGCGTTAAGAGGTGCCACCATGCTAGAGAGATTTTACGGGATCTTATATGCATCATTGATCCTAGGTCTCCAAAGTCCTAAGATAGGTTCACCACCTATGCCGACCAGTCCCTCAGCTTTCTTGCCAGTCTCGGGATGGATAGTTCTGAGCTAGTTGGTTGGGAGTCGCTTTGTTGCGAGGCAGAGGTTTTCATCAGACGATTGAGGTCTTTCTGCTACCCTGTGGCCCGGTACTACACTCCCAGAGCTAGAGCAGAGGCTTTCCAGACGACGAGCGGCAGCTGATGTCGCCCATGACCAGTTCGACAGGAGTGCAAAGGCACTGAGGCGACACCGCGAGAGTTCTTCGAAGATGGGTGCTGAGATAGCAGAGATTACAGCTCGCGTGAGGGGTCTCTGGAGGGACATCAAAGAGGCAATGTCCAAAAAGATTGATGTAGAAATGAGGCGCAGCCAGCGTGATCGTCTCACCATGAGGGAGGAGCAACGCCACCAGACTTTGCATTAGGCGATGGTGGATGCCGAGACCGCGTTAGTACAGGCAGAGGAGTTTCACAGTGCAGAGATAGAGTTCCAATCTTTGTCAGAGTTAGTTGGGCAGTTAGAGGATCTAAAGTCTTGTATCTCTTGACCTTTCTCTTTCTTTTCTTGTACTCTATGGTGTCTGTACTCATGTAATTCTTTGAGTATCCATGTGCTTGTATCTCATGATGATTATTATATACATACATAGAGGATTTTTTTTTTTGAAATTTCTTCTCCTTTTTTATTTTTATTCTCTGAGTTGTACTGAGCTGTGTGCTGGAATTGTACCCCGAGCTTGAGTTTTAGACTTGTATTGTTGGTATCATTGGGGATTTTAAATATTTATTTAGAGATCTTGGCACGCGGCGCGATGTCGACCCAAATAAATATTTAAAATGCCATTGCCTTTGAGAATAGTTGTGAAAAATGTCGCTTCAGCCACTAGTTGAATTTAGTAGCCGTTAGCTTTAGCTCAGATTTCAAAAATTTTGGCTCCTTCTGTCCTATGCTTTGTGCGACAGACTTGATGAAAGATTTATAGTTTTTTTTTAGTTGATAGTACCAATTGTGGATAGTATTTTAATCCTTAACCATTTGAGAAGACTTTTAATCTGAGTCATTTGAGTTTATCAGATTAGGAGAGCTAGAACTTGATAGCTCTTTGTCCTCTGATTGCTGAGATGGTGCTTTCAGTACCGGCCTTTCTTATGGCTTGTTGAGTAGATGGAGCTGCCAGCGATCCGACCATATTTGGGCGTGTTGGATCCGACCTTTTACACCCATATAGGCTTCAGACTTGAGCTATGAGAAAAGCGCTTCCCAATGCTGATTTCACTGAAGTTGGTAGATTTGGAGTCATCTTTTGTGGTTGCAGATTTTGGAGCCTACGAACATTTGGTAGTCGTTCGAGACTCATCCTTCCACTGGAACTTTGATTCTTCAACCATTTTGGAGAATTTTTTGTGGATTACGATCACTTGAACTTGTCGAGTCAAATTTGCCTTCGTGCTTACTACAGTCCCTAATGACTGGTTGACGAAGTGGGGTTTCCGCTACTACGGCCTTTCTTATGGCTTGTTGAGTAGACAGAGCTGCCAGCGATCCGGCCATATTTGGGCGTATTGGATCCGACCTTTTACACCAATTCGAACTTTTTGAAAGATCAGCTGCATATAGACAGCTCAAGGTTCGAATGGGTGTAAAAGGTCGGATCCAACACGCCCAAATATGGCCGGATCGCCGGCAGCTGTCTACTCATCAAGCCATAATAAAGGCCGAAGTAGCGGAACCCCCACTTCATCAACCCGTCAGTAGGGACTGTAGTAAGCACGAAGATAAATTTGACTCGACAAGTTCAAGTGATCGTAGTCCACAAAAAATTCTCCCAAATGACTGGAGAATCAAAGTTTCAGTGGAAGAATGAGTCTCGAACGACTACCAAATGTTCGTAGACTCCAAAATCTGCAACCACAAAAGATGACTCCAAATCTACCAACTTCAGTAAAATCAGCATTGGGAAGCGCGTTTCTCATAGCTCAAGTCTGAAGCCTATATGAGTGTAAAAGGTCAGATCCAACACGCCCAAATATGGCCGGATCGCTGGCAGCTCCATCTACTCAACAAGCCATAAGAAAGGCCGGTACTGAAACCACCATCTCAGCAATCAAAGGACAAAGAGCTATCAAGTTCTAGCTCTCATAATCTGATAAACTCAAATCACTCAGATTAAAAGTCTTCTCAAGTGGTTAAGGATTAAGATACTATCCATATTTGGTACTATCAACTAAAAAAAAAATCTATTAATCTTTCATTAAGTCCGCCGCACAAAGCATAAGACGGAAGGAGCCAAATTTTTTTAATTTTGAGCTAAAGCTAACGGCTACTGATTTCAACTAGTGGCTGAAGCGATATTGTTCACAACTATCCTCAAAGGCTGGGGGCATTTTAAATTTTTATTTGGGTCGACATCGTGCCGCGTGCCGAGATCTTTAAATAAATATTTAAAATCCCCAATGATACTAACAACACAAGTCTAAAACTCAAGCTCGGAGTACAATTCCAGCACACAGCTCAGTACAACTCAGAGAACAAAAACAAAAAAGGAGAAAAAATTTCATAAAAAATAAAAAATCCTCCATTTATATATATATAATAATCATCATGAGATATAAGCACATGGAAACTCAAAGAATTACATGAGTAAAGACACTATAGAATACAAGAAAAGAAGGAGAAAGGTCAAGTGATATGGAACTTTAGATCCTCTAACTGCCCAACTAACTCTGACAAAGACTTGAACTCTATCTCTGCACTGTGAAACTCCTCCTCTGCCTGTACTAACGCGGTCTCGACATCCACCATCTCCTGGTGCAAAATCTGGTGGCGTTGCTCCTCCCTCATGGTGAGATGATCACGCTGGCTGTGCCTCACCTCTACATCAGTCTTTTTGGACATTGCCTCTTTGATGTCCCTCCAGAGACCCCTCACGCGAGCTGTAATCTCTGCTATCTCAGCACCCATCTTCGAAGAACTCTCGCGGTGTCGCCTCAGTGCCTTTGCACTCCTGTCGAACTGGTCATGGGCGATATCAGCTGCCGCTCGTCGTCTGGAAAGCCTGTGCTCTAGCTCTGGGAGTGTAGTATCGGGCCGCAGGGTAGCAAATGACCTCAATCGTCTAACGAAAACCTCTGCCTCGCGACAAAGCGACTCCCAACCAACTAGCTCAGAACTATCCATCCCGAGACTGGCAAGAAAGCTGAGGGACTGATCGGCATAGGTGGTGAACCTATCCTAGGAATTTGAAGACCCAAGATCAATGCTGCATATAATATCCCGTAAAATCTCTCTA
Organism: Dendrobium huoshanense; assembly: GCA_016618105.1. Classification (NCBI taxonomy): domain Eukaryota; kingdom Viridiplantae; phylum Streptophyta; class Magnoliopsida; order Asparagales; family Orchidaceae; genus Dendrobium; species Dendrobium huoshanense. Next base: position 66,149,331 of record CM028351.1, read on the forward strand.
GCATGGTGGCACCTGTTATCCTAGAATTTGGGAGTAAAGGAACGTGACCAAAAATTTTTAAAGTATAATCAGTCCCCTCAGGCACTGCACGAGGAATCACAAGCAATCAATATGATGTCAGATAATATTATAATACATCAAAATGAACAAACTTAAGACAAATGCGTACCTATTGAGGGGCTTGCAGAGTTAACGGGATAGCCAGCAGGAACAGAAGAAGGGCTCGCAGCGTCAGTCTGGGGACACTCAGGAAAAAAAGAAAACTCTGTAGGTACCAAGTCTAAAATCATTGGCACGTATGGCGGTGTCTCAAGAAACTCTGAAAGTGAGCCTGTGCCAGCTCCTAAAGACTCCCTAGGACAGAAAGACCCGTAAGGGTACACCGGAAAAGAGAAGTCGTCAGAAGGGTCCAACGTACTGTAGCCGGTAAAATCTGATCTCCTCGATCTCTGTGAACTCTCGCCGGGGTCCCCAAGTAAAGTGTTAACGTCTACATACATCCGAAAAGATGAAGAACGCTGGGAGCCGGCACGTCTGCGTGAAGGCCTGGCAGTCTCAGCAAGAGGTAGCTCGGGTGCCACATCTGGAGCTCTCGCCGGAGTGGGAACTACGACCCCAACAGTAGTATGGGCCTCAGTATCTGTCCCTGTATCAAGAGCAAATTAAGCAATCAATATTCAAGCAAATTAATAAATGATAAAGAAAAAAGTGCGGGTGAAAGTGTACCTCTGTCAAAAGTAGCTTCTGAAAAGCCCTGACGAGATCACCGTCCATTTGGAAGCTCGAGCCTCCGTACCCGATGCTCGTATCTCTTAGCTCCGTACTCTAGGGCTAGTCCGAGAGAAATATGGACCCAGGACAGTCGTGTGTAACGAACCCCAGTAGGACTGGACGGCGGGGCAAGAAAAAAACTAGAGTTTGTTCCGAGCCTCAACAAATGTAACCAGGTCAACGCCGCAACGTAGAGGCGGGTCTCCAACGGAGCAGTATCCATGCGATGTGTATCTACAACTCCAGGGACAGCTGGACGTCCCTTATAAGCTGTGGCCTGAAAGAACCCAAATTGTCTGGCCACCCTATTAGGTTGATATCTCTCTCAAGTCACTGTGCTGCCTGAACGGTGACACAACCAACCAGGGCGCATGCTGAGAAAGTACTCAGAAACGGCTAAGTTCTGTCTCCTCTATAGTAAAGTGCGTCTACCCCTGTGATCAACCCCATCTCCAACAACTGTCCATCGCAAGTGGGGTGACAAACTGATTGAATCTAGCTGGTAGACCAAGGAAAATCTATCAGCATACAGGTGCGGAGCAAAGAAGAAAAGTCGGATCCTCCGACTCCAGGGTAGATGACGCCTGAGACAACGGGAGAACAGTGGGGTACCCTCTCTCTGAAAAGTAAGCAGGAAACTCCAGAATAAAAAAGGTGCCCTGAACGTGCAAGTGAATCCATCCGTACAAATATTGCCACGGTAAGGTCAAGTCCCGCAGCTCGAGTGAAGTAGCCTCAGAAGCAGTGCGTAGAGATCTGTAAATCCGTGCAAGTACTGCTGGTGCCAAAGAAAGACGCTGCCCCAGAGATAGTTGACTAGCGGCTAAGAGAGCACTATAACGAACGAACCCTACTCTAAGCGGGAGTACAAATGTACAGAGGCATGTGGCCAAAAACCCTTCTAACACCAAGTCCTCACTGACCCCCGGTAGTGCTGGAGAAAGGTGACTGACAGCAGAAGAAGGCTTGGCGGTCTCCTCTGATAGTGGAGTGCCGCGCTGCAAACAGAAGCCGAACGGATCGTAAGATGACGCTCCCGCTACAGTCAAGTAGCTGTGCTGAAGGAAACTGCGGATCCAGACATCTACAGGCATGTCGACCCAAGCACGTGCTGACAACTCTGAAGCCCTGTAAACTCGACGGTAGTGCTCAAGAAGTACTGGGTAAACATCTGACAATATAAGTCTGCCCCTCCTATCTCCATCTATTGAGGGAACCCGGCAAAACAACTGCTCGTCCGGAGGGACACTCCTCAAAAAAGTGCCCAAAGACTGGTAGCCCGGAAATCGTCTGTAAATCTGAAAGTGTGAGTGTGAGTTCCTCTGCTGCAATCCAACAAGTGTCACGGCTAGCATCCCAAAACTCAATCAAACCTCGGGCCCAAGAGGTGGGTAAGCGCCCATAGTCGAACAAAGAGGCATAAACAGCCTCATAAATCCCTGCCTTCTGAAGTATGCCTCGGTTAGCTTGAAAAATGTATCGGGCCCAACAAATATAGCTGCTGGCTGGGCACTGAATGCGTCCAACTGTGGAGTCTCATGGCCACTCCAATGGCTCCGACTGTAGCTGACGGTGGCTAAGTAAACTCGACTGTCCCACTGGCACAAGTGTGTCTCCAGCAGGTGCGAGAATGTCACAAGTACCCCAACCAATCTGGGCGACTAAACTCTCAAGTGGGTAATACTCCCCACTTTGCAGTCTAAGACTGGTAACCAACCCGTCGGGGTTTTCAAACTCAACTGAACATGCAGTACACTCTGGAAGCAGGGGAGAACGGGTGAAAAAGCTGTGAAAAGTGTCCCGCCCCCGCAGCATGTCTTGGTGCTGATCCAATCAACATACAACAAACGTGGTTCGCTCTAGGTGTGAACCATATTTATTGGGGGCATTTGTTGACCCCTATACCTCAAACCACGCGAGAAAGAACCCCATTTAGTTAATAAAGCATTACGCACCTTGGCGCCACATGTCACTTGAAGGATCAAACGACCTCTAATTGCCAAACGGATGGTGTCGTTGTAATCAGAACATCGAATTCTGCTAGGTTAAGGCCCCTCGCAATTGAATTGTCGAGATCGGTCAAAAAGGACAACCGACGTCCGAAATTAAAGTTCAAGGCTGCTCAAACGACGCCCGATCATAAAACAGACTACACCGTTGTGTTCAGAGCACTAAAAATATCCTAAATGCATAACTAATTTATTCAATTGGGGTGGTGCACGCAAATCGAGGCGGTCCCATGTAAAAATTACCCTCGGTGTGCTCAAATGACGCTCGATTGTGAAATGGACAGAATCGTTGTGTCCAAAACATTGACAATACCCTAAATGCACTATCAATTTATTCAATTGGAGTGGTGCACGCATATCGAGGTAGTCCCATGTAAAAATTATCCTCGACATTGCTCAAACGTTGTCCGATCATAAAACGGACTGCGTCATTGTGTTCGGAACACCGAAAATATCCTAAATGCACTATCAATTTGTCTAATTTTGATGTTCGACGAAATCGACACGTAAAATGAGATAGTAGATGCGCAAAATTAGAATGCACGCAAAATGAGGAATTACTCAAATCGAGGCAGCTTTTGATTTGATTATTATTGTTTCGTTATTCTAATTTAATGTGTTAATGACTTAACATCTATATAGTTGGTAATACAAATATCAATAAAAAATGGCAGGAGCTGAATAGGGAAAGCCGAATTAAATGTCATTACCGTTTTAAGGCCGTTCGATAGGGGAATCTAAAGTCTAAAAAAGATAACTCAGTTAATTTCATGCAAACCTCTACTTAATGGCTCTGCTGTTTTGCTTTGAATCCCGTAATTCTCGTCGTTGACTCGTCAATCTGTCTCTTCGAGCGTAGCTGGCTTTCCTCGTTAAATGAAGTAAATACGAATAGAAACTGGTATTGTTACTACTGGGGGCTTGCATGCAAAATTCCCTTGTTTTTCCAACGTTCGCGTCTGCTCAAAAAGCCCCCCCCCCCCGCTTCAAGCAAAACTTCTCCACAGTCCTCTCCTTCTCCAACTTCAGAAATCCTCACAGCTCCCCACTCCCGTCCAACTCCACTCAACAGCCGTTGAAGACCCGTCCACTAGACTGATCTGAGCTCAGTCTTTCAACAACTAGGTGCGGAGTAAAGAAAAAAAGTCAGAGTCTTTCAACAACTAGGTGCGGAGCAAAGAAGAAAAGTCGGATCCTTCGACTCCAGGGTAGATGACGCCTGGAGACAACGGGAGAACAGTGGGGTACCCTCTCTCTGAAAAGTAAGCAGGAAACTCCAGAACAGAAAAGGCGCCCTGAATGTGCAAGTGAATCCATCCGTACAAATATTGCCACGGCAAGTAAAGTTGCCTCAAAAGCAGTGCGTAGAGATCTATAAATCATGGCAAGTACTGTTGGTGCCAAAGAAAGACGCTGCCCCTGAGATAACTGACTAGCAGCTAAGAGAGCACTGTAACGAATGAACCCTGCTCTAAGAGGGAGTAGAAATGTACAGAGCCAGGTGGTCAAAAACCCTGCTAACACCAAGTCTTCACTGACCCCCGGTAGTGCTGGAGAAGGGTGACTGGCAGTAGAAGAAGGCTCGGTGGTCTCCTCTGATAGTGGAGTGCCGCGCTGCAAGCCGAAGCCGAACGGATCGTAAAGTGACGCTCCCGGTACAGTCAAGTTGCTGTGCTGAAGGAAACTGCGGATCCAGACATCCATAGGCATGCTGACAAAACAACTGCTCTTCCGGAGGGACACACTCCTCAAAAGGGTGACCAAAGACTGGTAGCCCGGAAATCGTCTGTAGATCTGAAAGTGTGAGTGTGAGTTCCTCTGTTCCAATCTAACAAGTGCCATGGCTAGCATTCAAAAACTCAATCAAACCTCGGGCCTAAGAGGTGGGTAAGCGCCCATAGTCAAACAAAGAGGCATAGACAGCCTCATAAATCCATGCCTTCTGAAGTATGCCTCGGTTAGCTTGAAAAATATATCGGGCCCAACAAACATAGCTGCTGGTTGGGCTCTGAATGCGTCCAACTGTGGAGTCTCGTGGCCACTCCAAAGGCTCCGACTGTAGCTGATGTGGCTGAGTAAACTCGACTGTACCACTAGCTCAAGTGTGTCTCTAGCAGGTGCGAGAACGTCACAAGTACCCCAACCAATCTAGGCGACTAAACTCTCAAGTGGGTGATACTCCCCACACTGTAGTTTGAGATTGGTAACCCACCTGTCAGGGTTCTCAAACTCAACTGAATCCGCAGAACACTCTGGAAGCAGGGAAGAGCTGGTGAAAAAGTTGTGAAACTGTCCCGCCCCCGCAGCATGTCTTGGTGTTGCTCCAATCTATCTCAAATATCAACGCTGCTTTGGGGATCTTGTCTGTCGACCGCATCCCAGATGGCAACCTCACTAGGCTCAACCGGTGGAAGGTCGTCAGGTCTCTGCCAACGGAACATCTCCTGCATAAGGAGAATATACAAATGTGTCAAAAAAGCAGTTATAATAATGACAAAAAAAATGCAAATTAAGGAGATTACTACGGACTGTTAGTTAACTTGACAAACCTTTTTCATTCGAGCGGTAAGATGTTCAAATTTAACGCTTGACTCTTGAGCATACCAATGGAGATTTGCCAAGAAAGTCATTTAGTGTGACATCCAAATAAACTTTTTGGAGATCCACTAAACAGAACCCTCAGTGTGACATTCAGAATAAACATTTGGAGATCCACAGGGACAATCAACATACAACAAACGTGGTTCTCTTTAGGCGCGAACCATATTTGTTGGGAGGCATTTGTTGACCCTTATACCTCAATCCACGCGAGAAAGAACCACAATTAGTGAATAAAGCATTACGCACCTTGGCGCCACATGTCATTTGAAAGATCAAACGACCTCTGATTGCCAAACCGATGGTGCCGTTGCGATCAGAACATCAAAATATGCTAGGTCGAGCCCCCTCGCTATCGAATCGGGCGAGATCGATCAAAAGAGACAACTGACGTCCGAAATTAAAGTGCGAGGCTGCTTAAACGACGCCCAATCGTAAAATGGAGTGCGCCGTTGTGTTCAGAACACTAAAACTTTCCTAAATGCACTACCAATTTATTCAATTGGGGTGCACGCAAATTGAGGCGGTCCCTATGTAAAAATTACCCTCGGTGTGCTCAAATGACGCCCAATTGTGAAATGGACTGTATTGTTGTGTCTACAACATCGACAATACCCTAAATGCACTATCAATTTATTCAATTGTGGTGGTGCACACAAATCGAGGTGGTCCCATGTAAAAATTATCGTCGGTATTGCTCAAGCGATGTCCGATCATAAAACGGGCTGCGTCATTGTGTTCGGAACATCGAAAATGTCCTAAATGCACTATCAATTTGTTTAATTTTGATGTTCGACGAAATTGACACGTAAAACGAGATAGCAGATGCGCAAAATGAGAATGCATGCAAAATGAGGAATTACTCAAATCGAGGCAGCTTTTGATTTGATTATTGTTGTTTCGTCATTCTAATTTAATGTGTTAATGACTTAACATCTATATTGTTGATAATGCAAATATCAATAAAAAAAGGCAGGTGCTGAATAGGGAAAGCCAAATTAAATGCCATTATTGTTTTAAGGCTGTTCGAAAGGGAAATTTAAAGTCAAAAAAGAAAACTCAATTAATTTCATGCAAACCTCTACTTAACGGCTCTGCTGTTTTGCTTTGAATCCTGCAATTCTCGACATTGGCTCGTCAATCTGTCTCTTCGAGCGTAGCTGGCTCTCCTCGTTAAATGAAGTAAATACGAATAGAAACGGGTATTGTTACTACTGGGGGCTTGCACGCAAAATTTCCTGGTTTTTCCAACCTTCACTTCTGCTCAAAAAGCCCCCTCGCTTCAAGCTAAACTTCTTCCCGGTCCTCTCCTTCTCCAACTTCAGAAATCCTCACAGCTCCCCACTCCCGTCTAATTCCTCCACTCAACAGCCGTTGAAGACCCGTCCACTAGACCGATCTGAGCTCAGTCTTTCACGCAAGCCAGCCGCCTTCCGATCCCTCAACCAGCTGCATGTGAAGCTCTCTGCTTTGATCCACTTCCCTCAGCCAATCAGACCTCAAGAGGCCTTTTTAAAGCAGAAGCATAGGTGAAAAGAATCTTGACCTTTTGCCTTTTTTTTTCCATGTGAAAAGCTGCCGAACAACAGTAGTTTTGCCCCCTATCAGCCCACGTTTTTCACCTGCATTGATTCTTTACAGTCAAGGATAGCAATACCACTAACTACCAACAATTTTCCTTTTGTCGTTTTCCTCAACATCTTTTTATTCCTTAGTCAACTTTCTGCCACATCAAATCCAAAAAAAGAAGAAGCAAATAGGAGATGATCTTCTCCACGTAAAAGTCATGTAGTCTACTTAATTTCATCATTGCATTTAGTTGGAGTTTATTCCAACAAATCCCTAAAAGGCCATATACAACTTCTCTTCAGACAACCATCTAATAAATATAATCAGCCAACAAATCCGCCCGTGCTGGCCGAATCCCTCTTCTCATCAGAACCTGTACTTGATTCCCTCATTGTGTTCTCAAAACAACCCAAAAACGCCTCAAACAGCCCGCATAGACCTGTTATAGCCTTAAGGCCACGAACTTGCAGCTAGACAGTAGCCCAGTCCCTGCATTCCAAACCAAATAAGCCCATTATACCTCTCCCTCCAGTACAAGCTTGCAGCCCATTAAGTATTAAATCCCACACTACTTCTTCTGTAAATTCAAAGCAGTAAGCATTATCTTAGATTAAAGCCCAACAGCCCACTCAAAAGGTTTTGTAATCCCCTACCTATAGTCCATTCCCTCTTCTTCCTATAAATCCAACCCAAGATCACTCCAAAACAGTCCACCTGCACCTCATTTACACAAATCTTCCTCTTGCTAGCACAAAGGGCAGCCCACTTCATGGCCTCATTTCTTCACTTCCTAAAATCCGTTCTCCTACACTTCACTACAAACATTCTGCCCACAATCTACCAAAATGAACCCACATAAACCCAAATCTAGTGCAAACCTGCAACCCATTCCCTACACCTCCATATTTCATTACAGCTCAAAGCCCATAATTCTCTGTTAACACTGAAAACAGCCCGTATCACCGCTCATTCAATATGAACCAAAGACTATACCTTCCAGTGAGCATTTCCTCTATTTGAAACCTGCTTCAAAACCTTCCAATAGTGAAGTCTTTTTAGTCTTTATCTTAATTTCTTTTCTCTGGTTTGCTTTATTATTGATTTTTATGATAATTATTATTGTTCTTTAATGCATTTGTTGTTATTAGTAATTATAGTAGTTGATATTATTAGATACATATATTCATAGATATGTACATAATAAATAAGAAAAGAAAAGAAGAGGAGGAAAAGAAAGAGTGCCAAAAGAATTTTTTTTTAAAAAAAAAAGAGAAAAAAAAAAAAGCAAAAAAGCAAAAAAAAAAAAAAGAAAAAAGGAAAGAAAAGAAAAAGAAAGAAAAAGAGAAAAAAGAGAGATTTAAAAAAAAAAATAAAATAAAAGAAAGATTCTTTTCTCGTGGCTTGCAACGGGCCGCCAAACCCCCTAGGCGCTCACGTAGCGTTGTAGGGAGGGAAACCAGTGTGGCGCTTGCGGCGATTTAAGAATCCCTCTTCAATACTAGCAACGAGTCGGAAAACCCCTAGACGCTCAAGTAGTGTTGTAGGGCGGGAAACCGGTGCGGCGCTTGCGGCGAAGGAGATAAAAAATGTGTTTTTTTTAATTTTTATATAAATACCCCCAAACGCTCGCGTAGTGCAGAGGGGGGAAATCGGTGCTTATTTCTAACATTTGTTTTCTTCTTATATTAATATAAAAAAACACCCTTAAACGCTCACGTAGCGGGCGGGGATAAAAAAAAATATATGCTATCGCGGTGTCATTTTTGACACCTACCTGAAGCGCTCACGTAGCGTCGAGGGGAAGGTTGCCTCTTGGTTTTTCCCCTAAATGGGGGAGACGTCGGGAGGTTGCCGAAATTTTTAGCAAATTGGAGACTTGGACTACATGGGACTTATTTGAGATCAAATGATCAATAATTTAAACTTAAACTTGAATCAAATGAGCTAAATGCGAGGACTCAAATTTGATTTGGATTTGAACATGTTTGAACTCAAGCAAAAGACTTGAGTTGGACTACAGGGGACTCGAATGAAGGGAAGAGGCTCATCTAAAGCCTGAACTATATTTGAACTTGAACTTGTGGACCTTTGAACAAGACTGAACTTGAATTGAATAAAGATTCAAATTGAAATCAAATATAAGCCTAAACAAATGATGAGCAACAAATGACTTAAATCAAATGAACTAGGTGTTGTGGATATGAGCTTAAATTAGACTCACATGAACTTTACAAGACAACCAAAGAATTGTATGAAATACATAAGTTTTGAACTTGTTACATACAAAGAGCAATAAATTGAAGTGCTTGAACATTGAAGGCATAACATGGAATGTAATTTAATGCTTAAAATGAGACTTGTAGGTTGGCAAGATGATAAAGTTAACCATACAAACAAAGATTATGAGGAGAACACGATGATATGCTTGTAATTAACAATACAAAACTTCTAATGGAACATTGAGAAGTGACCACATTGATGAAAGTGCACATTCTAATTAGCAAATGATATCAAATTCATCATATACGATCAACCTGAAGGGGTATATAACATAAGTGCATGCTATTCATCTTAATTATGGATGACATATTCACGAAGAAAACATATGAAGAATATGAAATGAAGACCTCCCTCCAATCAATGATAACTAGTTCGTAGACAAATGCAGTAGTTATTGACAAATGTTAAAGGTTGACGTATGAAGAGCCTATTGAAATTGCTTGCAAGCAATGATGCAAGGCATGCAATATGTATTAAAGGGTACCATTGCCAGTTGAAATGCAAGCAATAGTCAATGATTTTTAGCAAGTATATGTGATACAATTGCAAGAAGATGTACAAGAATGTCTCAACAAACTCTACAAATTATATGACAATAATAGAAGTATCCTTATCAATCTTGCGAAAAAACAAGGTGGTCATTGCAAGCAATAAAGTCTCTTGCCAACACACTTAATGTAACATGCAATGATTATAGAAATACCTCTATAGTCAATAGCAATTCAGAGCTAGACAAATACTTTGCAACATTGCCTTGTGAATAACAAAGCTAAAGCTGATATAGTCGACACAGCAATCATGTAAAGAGATGTAGTAATCTTTTCTACATCAACCTAAGAGCACTAACGAAGAGATATAAATGATACAAGGTGTTACAACTTGTCCACGAATGATTATAGAAGAGCCAGCATGTCCGTAGCACATTCAATGTACCTACCAATTGTTGTGGCAAAGATACTAACACTTCTATGGTTGATAATTGTTTAAAATCAATCAAATACATCGGCCTTCTATAAACAAGGAAAGATGATGTATAATGAAGAACAAATATTTCAGGAGTTGTAGAATATTCATCATACATACTATATGTTATTTGCAAACAGAAGCAAATGAGATACGACAAGTGCTAATACATGCAATTGTCTACAAACGAAAGCTGGAGACTCGTTAGTGTACTACAAATGTGAGTAGTGCACGACAGTTTACCTATACGAAGCAGCGAACAACTCTATTCGAAAGCTGATGCGCCACGCCACCGGATCTGCAACACTTATACAAGCAGACATAAGGCGTCTACGATTTACAACGCCACGCCACCGGATCCGCAACGTTCTTGCAAGCGGATAGAAGATGTCTGCAAATACTTTCAAAGTACCCCGCACGTCCACTATAGTTTGTATACACATAGATACACTAAAAGGGATAAAAGAAATCATGAAACCCGCATGGGCCTTGGCGAGCGTGATATTAGTACACACGTGACGTCTAGGGATGCTGCGCGGGTCAATAAGTGAATTCAAGTTCGAACCCGATCCTCCTATACAGATCAATAGGAGTCGACAAGGTTCGAACCAACAAATAAATATGTGGCCGTGGCGACCAGAATATTTGTTTTAATACATTCATATTAGGTCTTCAAAGCTTAAAATCAAGAGCTCTGTTTAAAATTGCGCAATGAGAGGCGCGCCTTTGCGCAATTCCTCCCAAAAACGCCTCATAGCCTACGCAATTCTGGTCTTGCAAGAGGCGTACACCTCACAGGGGCTGAGGCGCGCCTCAGAGGCGCAATTGCGCAATTCCTTGTGAGGCGTACGCAATTCTGGGTAGGGTCCACTCACTTAAAATGAGGTCTTTTTATCTCTTTCACCCGTCTCCTTCAGCCAAACCCGATTTTTTCTCCCTCCCGCACGCTCCAGGTCGCGAAAACAGCCGTCGGCCTTGCTTCCCGCCGCTCCTCCCGCCGGCGCCGCCCCTCTCCGGCGAAGTGGAAACTTCCCGCCACCCTCTAGGAGTACTCCACATTGGATTTTAGGTATTTTTATTAAGTTTAGGGATATATTTTGCAAGTTTAAGAGAAATTAGGGTTTAGTTTTTTTTATGATTTTTTTTGAGTGTATTTGATTTTTTGCTTTAGGAGACATGGTTAGAGGTAAAGAAAAGACGAATACGTCATTGCGGAGGGACCCTTTATGGAAGTATAGTGTACAAGTTGACATTAGCGGCGGAGAGAAGAGCTATGTCTTTTTAAAGTGCAACTTTTGTGAGAAAGTTGTGAAGGGCGGAGTAACCCGCATGAAGGAGCACTTATCATGCTCTCACAAGAACGTAGCACCTTGTGCAAAAGTGCCGGACAATGTGAAGGAAGAAGTGCTTACATGAAGAAAACTACCACTGTCAAACACTTACAACAGCAGCAATTTGATGAAAGGGTCGACCAAGGTGCTTATTTTGGGAGCGAGAGTGGAAAGGGCTCTTCCTCCACTATACATAATAGAGGTGCACGGGGTCCTATGGATCAGTACATGACTACTCCAGGAGCAGATAGAGGAGAAGCAGAGATGATGCCTGCAGCTGGTACTAGAGAGGGTCGGCGACAGGTTTGCATGGACATTGGGAGGTTCTTTTTTGAAAATGCAATACCATTTAATGTTGCTACATCGCCTGCCTACTTCAGTATGATGCGGTCTGTAGGATTGTATGGAAGAGGGTTGAAAGCACCTTCTATGTATGAGTTGCGCACTTGGATTTTAAAAGAGGAGTTGCAGAACACCGAGCGAACCATTGATGAGATTAAAAGGACATGGATTGAGACAGGTGTGACTATAATGTCAGATGGATGGTCTGACATGAAGAGTAGGAGTTTGATAAACATCTTTGTCAACAATCCCTATGGTACAGTGTTCTTAAGATCTGTTGAAGCTTCTGATGAGGTGAAGAATGCTACATTCATTTTCAATTTACTTGATAGAGTTATTGAGGAGATTGGAGAGCAGTTGGTTGTCTAGGTAGTTCTGAATTTTGATTATATTTTTTCTTGAAAACAGTTGAATGGTGGATCCAATTTGGTGATTCCACCCCTGAGCTACAGAGTTTTGCTGTGAGAGTGTTGGGCCTCACTTGTTCTTCTTCTGGGTGTGAGCGAAATTAGAGTACATATAGTCAAGTGCAAACGAAGAGAAGAAATCGACTATCTACACTCAGAATGAACTCCCTCGTATACATAATGCACAACAAGAGGTTAAGAGATAGGAGGTTGAGGAATAAGGGGTTGAAAGATGATGAGGACCCGTTGGTGTGTGATGATGTGTCGTCTGATAATGAGTGGTTCATAGATGATGAGGTAGATTTGCCATTATCAGACTTACAGGTAGAAGATCTAAATGTGGATGTATTGAGGGGCGAAGCAGATCAAACGGGTACATCCACTAGTACCACACCACACACATCTACTAGCTCTGCAAGTAAAGGTATATGTTCTCTGCCAGTCTGCCTGATAATGAGTGGTTCATCCAATTAATATGCTAATGATCTTTTCTTTTATTGAACAGGGAAGAGAAAAGTGAGTCATATTGATGATGATGATGACATGACATTCATAGATACAATTGGCGAAGAAGATTCACTTGAAGACCCATTTAGTGATGGGATATGATTTCATTTTATATGTGTTTTGTATTTTGGGAGTTTTGTTAAACTAATATTTTGTGATTTTGTACTTTGGGACTTGATTTTATTGCATCTACTTTCTTATTTTCCACTATTGCTATTATTTTCCTGCTAAAACCTTTAATTTTTCATTTACGCAATTCTGTGTTCGTGAGGCTTACGCCTCAGACCGCCTCGAGGCTTACGCCTCGCCTCACGGACGAAAACCGCCTCGAGGCGCAGTTACGCAATTTTAAACCTTGATCAAGAGAATTCACTCTCAAAGGCATAAAGCCTACGAAACCCGATCCTCTTTCGACAGCCAGACAAAGTCGACAAGGTTCAAGCTTTAAATGAAAATAACCCCTAACACCCCGATGATGGCCGTGTTGAATGTAAATCTCAATCGAAGGGGTTAATCCCAAATATTTTCGAATGCCTCCCAAAAGTCCACCCAAAATCCACAAAAATCCAAAAAAAAAAAATCTAAAAATCCAAAAAAAGAAAATATTTAAAATTGAAAAATCCAATTATCAAATAACGTAAAGCAAAATATATCCACCCTCCGCAACAGTTTGTTGGGGTGGACAAATTAAAATTTACTTCAGCTCACAAAGAGCCAAATGCTTAATCGAAAATATTACTAGGATCCATTCTCAAACAATATCCTGCCAGTAAGGACGTGGTACATATCCTCTAACCGGCGGTTTTGCCGCCAAATGGCACCGCAGGATAAACGGTTATGACCCGGGGCCCTCTGAACCGAGTGGTTTTGCCACCAAATGGTACCACGAAATACCGGTTATGGCCAGAGCCAATACGCCTCTTATTGGCATCAAATCCTTGAGATATGAATCAATAAGATATAATCGATACGGCACAATGCCCTCTGTTAGCTAAGGTGGATTCAAATTTGTCCCCTTAGACAAACACTCACCCCAGGTCTACAAGGTACCCTCGGACAAAGCAACCCATGGTTGCCGACAAGGATCCTTCTGTTAGGTTGGGTCGACTACCTTCTCTGACTAAGTAGACCAGGGACCACGATGGCCCAGGATGACGGAACCATGGGATCTTGATTAGGTCCATCATCTATTCCCCCACCATCCGCTTTAAGTGCAAGATGGTGCAATTTCTATTTTAAATATAAAATCTTTAACTTCCAAATCCCAAACCCATTGATGCTACTATATGCCAGATAACACGTATTCTCTACGTATCTGATTGACGACTAGCCTTAATCGAAAGTTCTCTCTCGTTATCGGGAGGGGTAATTAACTATAGGGGCTTGCGCCTATAAGAAACCAGAACTCAGATCATAAAGTCCTCGCAAAATGAGGGCGAAATCTCTGGGTAGTGTCTTATCTACAAACCCATCTGCCTTCCAAAATTTACCCCAGAACTTAGTTCGTTAAAACTCCCCTCGCCGAATAAAAAAAAAAAAGCGAGCGGAGGTCGGGGCCGAATTTTCGGAGTCCACAGAGATGATCACTAATATGGTTAGTAATAATCTCATAGAGGATGGGGCAAAAAACTTCATGGATATATGTTGCCAAATTAGACCAAGTAGGAGTCGTTAGAGCGGAAGCATGGACAATTCTAATGGCATTTTTGCTAAGGAAAGTTTAGGAGAATAATAGAGAATATATATTTTATATTAACAATTTAGAAAATACTACTTGTTCATCGTGTCCTATTTCTTGTAGTTATGCCATTTCGCCGTGTTGTGTCTCTGCTTAATAGATTATTGAAGAAATAATAGTGTAAAGGAATTTTTTTTGAATCGAGGAGGGGTTTCTCTTCCTCTTCATGGTTCTCTTAGGAAAACATTGTGCGAGTGTGCTATAGTTGAGTTATAGTTGAGTTGTCTAAACACTAGGACAGGAAAAACTGAGGTCCATCCTCTTTCACTGTTCTTAGTAGAACGTAATATACAAGTTAGGAGTAGCAAATTTTCATTGCAAAATTATTTCATCATTTTTCATCCAAATAGCAATGAACATTGTTGATTTATATTATAGAAAATGGTCTAAAGCAAAAAAATACTGAATGCTATGGTTATTTGCCAGAGTTAGGGTCTATTTGGGGCTATCTTTTTTTACTGCTTTGTTTTTTCAAATCGTTGCCACACCTATATTTGATTGTTGCTTTTTGCCACTTTTCAGAATTTTCTATTGTGAGAAACTCTTTTAACACTCAAATTTAATAGAATATCATTGTTACAATAAAATTGATATTTGACTTTTTCGCAGATAGAATATTTATTATACAGTTTTTTAATAAAGCTCTTTCCCCATAACAATTATATGCTACTACTTTAACAAACAATTACAAGCACACCAAATGGACCTTTAATACTATGCTGATGGCGAGAATGTAATTTTTTAATTTTTAAATAGAACTCTTTTTTTATTTATGATATGAGGTTGGCCATGCTTATAACATTTTGCTCTAATTACATGATCTTGTGGTATATAAATTTAAGAAAATTGCATCATAATAACCCTATAAACTTTAAAATGGGTAACATTTTGAATAGAGAACAAATATATCATATGTATTCCATTGAATTTTCATCTGTGATTTCTTGGATTGAGATCAAATGAATCCTCTTGATTTGCATTTTGACAACGTTAATGGAATAATTTAATGCGAAGAATACCATTTATCATGGATTGTACCATATGTTTGACTATGGGGGAGTATAGGAGACTTTAAGGTATTATAATGCCTGTAGACTTCCATTGTAACCCATCCTATTTCCAAATCTTGGAGGTCTGTAGGTAAAATCAGCACTACCATGTTTGATACATTGTTATTAAATTGCTGTCATTGTTGTAGGTCATCTATAACTATTTAATGCTTCTTTCCCATTGATTGGCCTTTTGAAAGAGTTGAATGTATAAGAAGAGAGAATAAAATGTAAGATTTTATGATAAAATTTTGTTATCTTATTTTGTCTAAAAAAAGATAAAAATTTATGCATAAATAGGTGGAGAAATAGTTATCTTCGAAATAAATAAATATGAAAACCATTATTTAATTCTTGAATTTAGAATTAATTGCACAACAAAATAGAAAGCTGCCGTACGAATCGCTAAATTGCTGTAGATAAGTTGTTGTCTATAGATTACTATACATGGGAAGGTGCTGGCCATGGATGTAAAATTGTTACAACATTCGCACTCAAGTTGTACTATATATATTGATCATGTCTAACTTATTGATTGAATTATGGGTAAAGATTTGTAGGGGATATTTGTAGGGGGAGAGTTTTTTTAAACATAATTTCGTTGAGAATTCATTTTCAAATTTTTCTGAGATAAACTATTGATATATCTCAATGTATTTAGTCATATCATGTAGATTTTTTTTTTGTTATACTTATGATAGCTTGGTTCACACAGTATGGTATTAGATATATTTTCACTTGATAGTTTAGTTTTCTTAATAATATTTGTAACCACTTTCCTTCGCAAATATCAAGTTCGATAACCTTATCTTCAGCTTCAACACAATTTCTTGAGACCACAAATTATTTATTATTTCTCCATTTAATTATGTTTATCTATACATAAGTACAATAGCTAAAGATGGTTCTAACCCAATCAACGACTATGAAAATATAAGTCTTTTTGGAGTCATCTTTAGGTACCTTTTATTATGTAATTTATAGTTTTAAATAAAGAAAATATTTTAGGATTTTCAAGTCTTTTACCTTAGATTCTTTTGCTAGAAAATTAATTAATTTTGTTAGCTTTTCATTGAATTCACCTTTTTACAGACACAATTATAGTCATATTTTTATTTTCCCTTTTTTTGATAAAAAGAGTATGACTAATTTGGCACTGAATGTACCCACACTTTTCAATAGACTTGAAGATTCTATCAAGTTGGGCATGAGGGGATTGTTTGAGACCAGAATGAACTTTTTTAATCTACTTACTCTATTTATGTCTCTCTAATTTTTTAATCATAATGGGATTTACATGTATGCTGTCAAAATCTAGCCTTTCAAGAGCAAACTAATCCAACGGCTACAATGCTCAATTTGCGGGACGCAGGACTCACGCCAGAACTCATTTCATATTCAAGTTGTTGATTTAGGAAGGATTATATTAGATTTATTTTGTAATTATTTGTTTCCATATTATGGTATCTTTTATAGATCTATTAATAGAGGAGAAATCATGTAATAAAGCATGCTTTTCCCTCCAATTCTCTGAATTTAACATGGTATCAGAGCCACGAACAAAATAGAGAGGAAACCATCATAAGAAATCTTACCGGAGCAGACGGAGCCTAGCGGAAAATGAAGCCAAAGCCTCGCTTCGGCCTCTAGACGGAAGAAGGATCGCTCGATTCTCGGTCAAGCTTAGGAAGAAGACGCTCAGAGAAGATAGCTGCTCTGACGCTTGGAAAATGTAGCCACTTGAAAAAGATTGCCCGGACTCGCGGAACAGGCTATGAGAAGATGTTCAAACGGTTCACTGACGCTCAGAAGCTCTGATTGAGGGACACCTGCGATTCGCGGGACGAAGCTGAAGGCCCCGTGCCCTATTCGATCCCAACTGCTTCCTTATCCGAGTCCTTTAAAGGCTTGGTTTGGTCCGTTTGGTTTTTTTATTAAATAAAATAATAGTAGTAATAATAAATATTTATTTATTTATGTATTCGGTCTTTATTACCAAGCTTTCTGAGAAGCCTTCATCATAAGGATAGTCTTCATTACTATCACAATGTCAGAAATCAATTCCTTCCAAAGAATTGACCAAATTGAGGAGTCTATGGTGAATTAAGAACGTGGTGACCTCCAAAGCATTCAACCTTCCTATCGCCTGAATGAGAAAAACTATCTAAAATGGTCTCAATTTGTGAAGACCTACTTAAAGGGGAAAGAAAAAATACATCACCTCCTTGGAGGACCAAAAAAAGGAGATCCTAATTTTTGGACAAGGGATGAAGCGGACTCCATGATTATGTCATGGTAGTGGAATTCCATGACTCCAGAAATTAGCGTTACATTTATGTTCCTCTCAACTGCAAAGGATATATGGGATGCCGCCAGGCAAACATTCTCAAAAGCTCGGGATACTGCTTAAATCTTTGAAATTAAAATCAAAGTAGGGAGCACAAAATAAGAAAGCAAGATTGTGATGGAGTATGCCACCCTTCTATAAAACTTATGACAAGAACTTGATCACTACAGATGCATAGAAACCAGAGGTCTAGAAGATGATGTGATTCTAAAGAACTTTATTGAAAAAGATAGAGTTTATGATTTTCTTGCTGGATTAAATGTTGAATTTGATCAAGTCAGAATCCAGATCCTTGATAAAGAGGAGATGCCATCACTAAACAAAACAATTGCTCTTATCCACGCTGAAGAAAGCCGACGAATTGTAATGTGGGAACCAAAAGCCGTTGAGAGCTCAACTATGATAATCAAAGAAGCGCCATAGAAGGAGAAAGGCAAGGACTCTGCAAAATTCAAAGACAAAGACTATTTGATGCCACTATTGCAAGAAGTCAGTACACATAAAGAAAATGTGCTGGAAAATACATGGAAAACCTCCATTAAGGAGTGGAATAAAAAAGGCGAAACAAGGAGCACATCCCATGACAACAATACAACAAGTCAGCTCAACCCAAAAATATAATCTAGCTTCAGAGAATTCAATAAAGAAGATATTGAAGAACAAAAGCAACTCCTAGTATCTCTTGAATAATAAAATGCATCTTCTTCTCCTACACTATAAGGTAACCATTAAAAAAGCGGACGAGGCGTCCGCATTGAGTCGCGCCTCAAGTTGAGGCGGAAGTCATGCTTATCGGGGCTTACACCTCAAACCATCCAGCGAAGCCTACGATTTTTTTGCACGAGGCGTATACATCACAGTGTAATGCCTCGAAGCAGTACGAGGCACCGCTTCAAAATTTTTTCTTCGGTATATATGTAAATGCGACGTAGCCGATTCGTGTTCGCATATTCGCGTTTAGGATTAGGGCTTCCTGTGAGAATTAAAGACGAACTGGAGGCGAAGCCGTGAGGGAAGGAGACGAAGCCGTCAGTGAAGGAGACGAAGTTGGAAGGAGACGATGCAGGAAACAAAGCCGAAAGCAATAACAGTTTCGAAAGAAAGAAACAAAGCCGAAGTTGTGAGTGCAGGAAACGTTCAGGCCTCAGTTAGGTCGGAAGAGCAGGTGAGCGGTGTTATGGGTATTGACTTTGACGTGCAGTAACAAAAGCTTGAATAACTCCTGATTCTGCTTTCTTTCTTTCGTCCGCTCAGTACATGCTCGGTATTGTTAGGTATCTACCGAGCAGGTACATGCTCGGTACCGCTTAGTACATGCTTGGTACCGCTTAGTACGTGCTCGGTACCGAGCTAGTACCGCTCGATACCACTTGGTATATGCTCGATACGGAGTAGGTCGAACCCCGCCAGGGGGCAGCGCCCCCTCGGACCCCCGACAGACCGATATATTATTGTATTCATGTTGTCTTAATATTGGTAGTACAAATAATTATTAAAATCTGTCATATTGTTGATTTTATGTTGTTATTTCTTTGCCTTTGAATAAATAGAAATCTTTTGTATATCAATCATTTGATGTTGATTATTTATTTCTATAAATTATTAGCATGACTAGTGGCACAAGAAGGAAAGATCTTGCATGAAAATATGGAACTCAAGTTGACGTGTCAGACGAAGGTGCAAAGAAGGGATATGTTTACATGAAATATAATTTCTATGAGAAACGCATAACTGGTGGCGTCAAGATGTTGAAGGATCATCTAACTTTTACGCATGTCAATGTGCGACCATGTGCAAATGTACCTGATGAGGTGAAAAAAGAATGTACAAATTATTTAAAGAAGTTTGCCACCACAAAGGAGGTCACACAAAGAAATATGGAAGAGATGATAGGAAACTCTTTTTACTATGGATCATAGCATGAAGGTTCCAGTAGTGGAAGCTATCTAGTTTCTTCTAACCGAGGCACTCGGGGTCTCATGGATAGATTTATGATAAATATTGATGAGAAGGATAATATAAACACTCAGGATCTTCAGCCTCCTATTGCTACAAAAAAACTCAGGAATATAGTTTGTTTGGATATAACCAGATTCATCTATGAAAATGAGATTCCATTTAATATTGTTAGGTGTTCGTCATGGATCAATATGTTACGATCTATTGGAAGCTATGAAAGAGGACTACAACTTTCAAGCATGTATGAACTGAGAATTTGGAGTCTGAATGAGGAGGTCACGACAACTTCAAAAATGGTGGATGATGTTAAGAAGATTTGGATTGAGATATGAGTCACAATAATATTAGATGGTTGGTCAGATATTCGACATAGAAGTATTATTAATTTCTTGGTTAACAATTCATATGAAACAATTTTTCTAAAATCAGTGGATGCTTCAAGTTTTATAAAGAATTCAAAATTATTGTTTGAAATGTTGGATGAAGTTGTTGAGGAAGTGGGTGATGCTTTAGTAATACAAGTTGTGATGAATGAGTTACTCCTAAGAATGTTGATGTTTCTGAAGTTGAAGCAGAAATTGAAACTCATGTCAATGAATATAATGAAGCAACTACTCATATATATAAAAGAAAGAAACAAAGTGAGATTAGAGCTTCAAAAAAATTCAAAGGTATTCTTAAATATAATGAATTATTTTTTATGCTATTATTATTTTATTCTAGAGCTAATGAAATATTAACCGATATAGGAGATGAAGGAAAAAATATTATAGATGAAAAGAGTTTGATGAAGACTTTGACATTAATTATGAAGATTCTTCTGAAGACAATCAAAGTGATGATGAGCCTGCATTGGGTCTTGATCCTAAAGTGATGTTTTATTTTTAAGTGAGTTTATTTTAAACTTCTTTTTCAGTAATATACTAATATTATCTTAGAACAAATCATCAAATTCACAATTAACATAATATTTTATTATTTTTTGTCATTATTCATAATTTTAAATTATTTTATTTTTATCATTTTTGAGGCTTACACCTTGATCCTCCTCGAGGCTTATGCCTCACCTCGCTTAGCCAAAACACCTTGATTCCCGATTTTGTCTTTTAAAACATTGTTGTCAGGTAAGTTTCCTATTTCCATTGGTTTAAGTGCCTCTAAAAGTCATTTAAAGGAATTATAGATTATTGATTCATGAGCCTCATATCACATGACCTACTCACTTACTCACTTCATGAGCTATACTCATTACCTAAGTGGCAAGAAGATCATCACTGCTGTTGGTTCTCTTATCACGGTTGCTGGCCAAGGAGACATAACTATATCTCCCTTCCTAACCCTAAAAAATGTGCTCCATGTATCACATTTATCAACAAACCTAATATCAATTCAGAAACTTACAAGTGACCATAATTTTCAAGCCTTATTTAACCCTACTTATTGCTTATTTCAAACCAGAGATCGGGGAAGAAGATTGGACTTGCTAAGGAGAGAGATGGATTGTATTACTTGGAAGAACTAAACAAATCTACAAACAGCTGCTCTATGTTATCCCTAGAAGATAAGAGGTCCCCTGTATGGCTTCATCATTATCGATTAGGACATTCCTCTTTTGATATCTTAAAACATTTGTATCAAAAACTTTTTCAGCAACTAGAAAATAAACATTTTCATTGTCATACATGTGAATTAGCTAAAAATAAAAAAACCCTTTCCCAAATAAAAATGAGAGAGGTAATACCTCTTTCTATCTTATATGGGGACCCTAAAAAATCCCCAATATTTTTGGGGCACATTGGTTTGTATCTTTCATTGATGATTGCACTCGAGTCTCTTTGATCTATCTTCTTAAAAAAAAATCTGATGTTAGCACCATTCTTCCAATTTTTCACACCATGATCCAAAATCAATTCAAAGTACAAATAAAAAAATTTCGCTCCGATAATGCTAAAAACTATTTTAATCGAACCATATCATCTTACTTCCAAAGTGAAGGTATTATTTATGAATCCTCCTGTGTTCACACCCCACAACAAAATAGAGTTGCGGAAAGAAAAAATGGTCATCTTCCAGCCACCACTAGTGCTTTTCTATTCCACTACAATACACCCAAATCCTATTGGGGAGAAGACCTCCTAACTGCCACTTATCTATAAACCGACTACCGTAAACGACCCTATGACTAAAAATTCCAATGGAGATTTTGTCCTCTTTTTATCCAGACTTTCGAACCTATATAACCTTACACCCAGAATTTTTGGGTGCACTACCTATGTTTACATTCACAGTCAAAATAGAGGAAATTTAGATGCAAGAGCACTTAAATGCATCTTTGTTGGATATTCTGCTACCCAAAATATACAAATATTATCATCCCCCCTATTAAAAAAATCATTGTCTCTGTTGATGTTATCTTTGATGAACAAAACTCCTATTTTTCAAAATCTCATCTTTAGAGGGAGACTGAAATAGTGGAAGATGAGGAAAGTGAGCTTGCTCCTCTTGACCTTCCTCCAATCTTTCTAAAATAAAAAATAGAGAACTTAAAGACAAAACTGTCAGTAGATTTGGGAACGTATATTCCAGGCGTACATGCTCAGACTATGCTTTGAAGTAGATCCAAGAATCTGAACAAACTCCTGACATTAAGGTAAATACAAACTCATCACTTCCCGTCTTCCCTTATCTCCCATAGCTAACTCTGTTTCCTTTAATAACTTTTCATCCTCATACAAAAACTTCCTGGTTACATTAAAAGAATTCATATTTCTAATAATATTTTTGAGGCCTTATCCAATGAAAATTGGAAAAATGCCAGGAAAGATGAACTGCAGGCTCTAGAAAAGAATAATATATGGGGAATCATCAATCTTTTGAAGAGAAAAAAACCAGTTGGCTGCAAATGAGTGTTATATGTAAAATACAAAGTTGATGGTACACTGAAAAGGTACAAAGAAAGACTAGTGACAAAAGGGTATACTCAAACTTATGACATTGACTACCAAGAAACCTTTGCACCCGTAGCCAAAGATGAATATAGTGAGGATCCTACTTTCACTAACAACTAAATACAAATGGCTTATGGAACAACTAGATATAAAAAATGCATTCCTACATGAAGACTTGGAAGAAGTGATATTCATGGAAATATCACCACGATTTAAGGAAGAATCTGGAGGTGACAAAGTATGCAGACTGAGAAAAACCCTATATAGGCTAAAATAATCACCAAGGGCCTAGTTTGGAAGATTCTCAAAATTCATGCTTTTTAATGGATATTGATAAAGTCCAGGGGACCATACATTATTCTTTAAACACTCAGACTCAAGGGGAGTCACAATACTATTAGTATATGTGGATGATATTATCCTAACTGGAAACAATGAAGAGGAGAAAAATAGTCTAAGGAAAAGTCTTACCAAGAAATTTAACATCAAATAACTTGGTAGACTAAAATACTTTCTCGGAATTGAGATAGCCCACTCCAGTAAAGGAATCTTCATTTCATAACAAAAATATATCAAAGATATTCTAAAAGAAACAGGTAAACTAGCTTGCAAACCAACAACGACACCAGTAGAACCTAATCTTAAACTGGGGTAACCGAGAGAAGATCTTGATGTAGATAAAGGGGCTACCAGAGACTTGTAAGAAATTAATCTACCTTTCCAACACCAGATTAGATATAACATTTGCTGTAATTATGGTCAATCAGTTTATGCAAAATCCAAAACAGGTTCATATGCAAGCAGTGGATAGAATACTGCACTACCTTAAAGGTAGCCCAGGGATAGGGATTCTCTTTAGAAGAAACTAAGAAATAACTCTAGAGGCATACACCGATGCAGATTATGCAGGATCACCAGTGGACAAAAAATATATCTCTAGGTATTGCACATTCCTGAGAGGAAACCTTGTCCCATGGAGAAGCAACGTGGTGGTAAGATCTAGTGCTGAAGCATAATATAGAGTTATGGCATTGGGAATATGTGAGGTCCTATGGATAAAAATAATTCTGGAAGATCTGAAGATCAAATGGGATAAGCCCATAAAACTACATTGTGACAACAAATCAGCAATAAGCATAGCTCACAATCCAGTCCAACATGATAGTACCAAGCACATAGAAGTTGACCGACATTTTATAAAAGAAAATTTGGACAGTGGACTCGTACGAATAAACCATGTACCATGAAAAGATCAACTTGCAGATACCGTTACCAAAGGAGTGGATAACGTTGTATTTCTCAGAATGATAGCCAAGCTGGGAATGACAGATACATAATTCCCAGCATGAGGGGGAGTGTCAAAATCCAACCTTTCAAGAGCAAACCAATCCAATGGCTACAGTGCTCAATCCATGGGACGTAGAACTCACACCAGAACTCATTCCATATTCAAGCTGCTATTTAGGAAGGATTATATTAGATTTATTTTTTAATTATTTGTTTCCATATTAAGGTATATTGTATAGATCTATAAATAGAAGAGAAATCATGTAATAAAGAAAGCTTTTCTTCACCAATTCTCTAAATTTAACGTATACCTTCTCCTTAAGGTCCTAATTCAGAAAATCGTTCTCAATATCAAGCGAATGTAGAGGCCAATCTTGCCACTTGAGAGATTTTTTATTTTATTTTATTAGAGTTTGGTAATATGAGAGAGTTTTTTGGTCAATGCTACATGATTAACTGTACACATTTTTAACAAAATGGACTTTTAATTTATCCACTCACATATGCTTTATGTTTGACTATAATGATTCATTTGCATCTAATTTATTTTTGAAAAATTAGGCGTTGCCTGTTTTTCATTATTTTTAAAGGCATGAAAATTTTCCATTACAATTTTCTTTTACTTGGAGGTTTTGATAGCTTCATAAACATTATTTGGGATATGAAATTACTAAATGACAAGAGGGGGGGTGAATTGTAAAAAACTTTTTCTCAATAAAAAGTAACCCTAAACAGGAGTTCTAATCTTTTTGTTATTTTTGAAATTTTATAACAAAAACTTAAACAAATTTTCTTCCACAAATTTCACCACGCAATAATTATGAAAAATTAAGTGCAAGTAAAAGTAAATGATGATAAGGAAAAAACACACCAAGGATTTTTATGGTGGTTCGGTCAAAATATGACTTACGTCCACTCCCCGGAGTCCTCCGCTCCAAGATTTTCACTACCAAAAATAGTTCTCCTTTTGCCCCCCTCGGCAAGGCGGAGAAGCCTTTACAAACCTCCCTTTCACCAACCCGGCGTGGCGGAGTGCCAAACTCTGTTTTCGCCCTCCTGGCGACGGTAGAGAACCTTCTCGTTTTTCTCCCTCCTGGAGAAGGCAGAGAACCTCGAGGTCACGGATGTAGACGAGCCTTTCCCTTGGAGATCCTCCCTCAAATTCTTCTGGGGCCACAGGAGGAGCAAGATGCAGCAAGTTCGGAGCAACCGTGTGATCTCCCTCACATCTCTTCTCTCTCACAACGCTCACCTTCTCCTTCCTCTCTCAACCCTAAAGAACTTCTCTAGAGCTCTCTCCCTTGGAATCCCTCTCTAACCACGTTCACTCTCTGTGTAATTCTTACTGAAAAAGGACGAGATTAACACCTAAAACGGGCTCCAAAAACCCTCTGATTTCAAAAGTAGCAGTTACTGTTCGTACAGTACGATTCGACATCGTACAGTACGATCTTTATAAACAGACTTCGTCCTGGTATGAAGATGTACGAACATTTAAAAAACAATTCGTACTGTACGATATAATATCGTACGGTACGAGCCACAAAATACTATTCGTACAGGACGATGGTCTGGACGATCAGATGTCGTCTCTGTTCATCGTATGGTACGATTACTATCGTACAGTACGATGAGACAAAAACCAAGAGATCGTCCAGGACGATATCCGGGACGATCATACTTCGTCTCTGTTCATCGTAGGGTACGATATGGTTCGTACAGTACGATGTTCAAAATATAATTAGGCCTGGATTTCATGCACTAATCACGGGTTAATTTAAGTAAGTATTTAAAATAGATCGTACAGTACGAAAATGTTCGTACAGTACGAACGGCGCAAAATCACTTACTTAAACTAAACTACGGCTAGGGTTTTGGATCTGAACATATCGAACAGTACTAATATATTCGTACAGTACGATCTATTCACAGAATCGTCCACATAGCTCGGATCGTACGGTACGAATTAAAATCGTACAGTACGATCTCCAGAGAAGAAATTCTATTATATTTTGCATTTAAAAACAAACTCTCCTCTTGTGTGTGTGCATGGTTGCTCTTACTCTTATGCATTTTGTGGCCATACTCAAAAAAATAAAAATACAATAAATAGAAAAATACAATATCTGACTCATACTCCTAATCTACCCGTTCTTGAGTCTTCCTTTCGTCCTGAGTCACTTGTGATCTTCCTGAAATGTTAGTACTCAAGGACAATAGCAAATAAACTAATATTCAATGAAAAGTTGTTTCAAAACAATCATTATTTGGCATCATCAAAATCTCAAACTCGGGGTCATGGGTTGCAGCAGGATATGTATTCTATAAAGAGAAGTGACAAAAGCATATAATTCATGTGAGATCCCTTTATAATTCATGAAATTATATATTGGGTGTTTTGTACATGACCTCATTCCCCCTTTTCAGGTGATAGAATAGTGGAGATCAATATTCATCTATGAATTTATTCTCCATAGTTTGCACTTCATTGGTTCTTGAACTTGGTATAGGTTCTTAGGTGTGTTGGAGATAAGGTTCATTACTCCCTTTGAATTTTCTTTTTCCTCCAAATAGAAAAGAAAAAAACATTTCATATATATTGGGTGTATTAACAAAGTGAAGGAAGTTGTTATTTTTTTGAGGCTTGGTGATGTCAGAATTTATGACTTTAGTTTGACTTTATTAAATTGAATGATGGGGAAATGAGTAGTAGTTTTCTATAAGGGAAAAGCATTTGTCATTTTGATTGTGGGGTTATCCAATAATAACATTCTTGATATATTTGTGATTTAAATTTCTATGATGTTAAAGAATGAGGATCTGAAGTTTTTTGGGGTAACAAAATAAATAATTTATTTCTTAGAAAATAAATAGAAAAGGTTTGGACATGGGTTTGAAATTTTAGTATTCATGTGAATTTTTTATTAATATGATATTTAACTTTTAGGACAACTTCTCTCCAAAGAATTCGTTGCCATGTCCCAAGTTCTGGATGAGAAAAGTGGAGAGTTGAGTTAGGTGGTCTACAACCAGCGTAAAATTTGTTGAATAATCATGACATGAATCATTTTTCATACATTATGTAAATGTTAGGGCTTCCCTGGGAGCGATGCGCTGTACAACCTGTATACAGTGAGAAGTGTGCAATGGCCGCTGCACTGAGTGCAATGTTAAATAGGCAAGAGTTTCTACATCATGGACAGATGTGGGCAAAGAAGCTAGTCCGTGAAACTAAAATTTGGATAAGAACTTTAAATATAGGTTCTCTTATACGCAAATTAATGAAATTATGATTCATAGGAAGATATATTTTCTATGCATTCAGGAAATTAAATGGATTAGAGATAAAGTTAAGTAGGTTTATGATTTAGATTTAAACTATGATATTGTGATAGGAGTCATGCTAGAAATGGTGGTGTGATTGTCGATAAGATTTTGAAATATAATGTTGTAAAAATTAATAGAATTATAGATAAAATTATAGCTTTAAAGACTGTTTATATTATTAGTCTTATGCTCCTCATGTAGGTTTGAATATGTGTTCACAATTAAAATTTTGGAATGACTTAGAAGATTTAATACAAAATATACATCTTGAAAAAAGAGTTTTTATTGGAGGAGATTATGTAGAGAGGTAGATGATTTAAAAACATTTTTGGTGGCTATAAGTTTGGAGCGACTAACGAAGGTAGTAAAATCATATTAGCTTTTTCTATTATTTATGATGTGGTAATTGCTAATACCTTATTTAAGAAAAAAGATGATCATCTCATTACTTATAAGATTGAATATAATAAAACTTAGATTGATTATTTTCTTATGAGAAAAATAGATCATTTAGATTGCAAAGATTGTAAAATTATTCTAAGTGAAAGTTTATGTACCTAACATTGCTTATTAATTTTGAACTTTAAGATGAATATACAATATAAAAAATAAAGTTAAGCGTTGTTCAATGATTTTAAACGAAAATTTGACTTTTAATAGGACACAATGGAGAAAAAAGGATTCATGTAGCCGACCCCACGTAGTGGGATATAGGCTTGATGTTGTTGTTTGTTGTGTTTGTTGTTCAATGATTAGATTGGGACATTTAAAGAATATTAATATAAATATTTTTGCGAGTAAGACTCTAGATTTTAAATTTTGTTTGTGCATGAGGAAGCTAATTTTACATGTAAAAATTTAGTTAGTGATATTAAGAATATTATAAAAGACGTACTTGAAGTTTCAAAGGGAAAAGCTCCTAATAGTAAAAAGTATTTGTAGTGGAATCAAAATGTGCAAGAAAATATAAAAAATAAAAAACTTTGTTATAAAAATTGGGTTATATGTAAAAACTGTGATAGTTGGAAAAGATATAAAGAGGTCCATAAGTAGTCTAAGAAAGCATTATGTGATACAAAAATTTTAGCTTTTAATAATTTCTACAATAGATTAGATACTAAGGAGGGTGATATATATATAATATAGCCAAACAAAAAGATAAGTGTACTAAGGATTTAGTTCAAGTAAAGTGCATTAAGGATGAAGATCAAAAAATACTTTTATTAGAAGAGGATATTCAATAAAGGTGTATGAGATATTTTTCTAAACATTTCAATAAAGATTGTGAAAATACGAATAAATTTAGTGTCCTTTTCACCCTAAATGAAAATAAAGATTTTTATTTTTATCAGCGTAGTAGTAAATTGAAGTTTGTGAGGCTTTAGAAAAAATAAAGTGTGGGAAAGTTGTTGGACCTAATGATATTCCAATTGAGGTGTGAAAATATTTAGGAGATGAAGGAATTTATTGGCTTACTAAACTTTTTAATCTTATTTTGAAGGCTAAAATGATACCAGAAGAGTGGAGAATGCGTATGTTGATTCGTATTTTTAAAAATAAAGTTGATGCACAAGATTGTGCGAATCATAGATGAATTAAGTTTGTGTCATACTTTAAAACTATGTGGGAGAGTTATGGAGCATAGGTTACGATGTGATATTAATGTTTCTCAAAATCAATTTGGATTCATACCGAGTAGGTCTACTATGGAAGCTATACATTTATTGAAAGGTTTGATGGAGAAGTATTAAGAGAATAATGAGGATCTACATATTGTAATTATTGATTTAGAAAAATCATATGATAAAATTCTAAGAGAAGTGCCATGGACAGTTCTATAAAAGAATGTGGTTTATAATGCTTATATTCAAGTCACTGAGGATATATGCATGAGTTTTTACTTGTGTTCAAACACAAGGTGGTTTGATCAAGTATTTACCTATTTTAGTTGGATTAAATCAAGGATCATCCTTAAACCCATATCTTTTTGCTTTGGTCTTGTATGCTCTCACTATAAAGTTTCAAGAGCTTGTACCTTGGTGTATGTTTTTTGCTGATGATATTCTTCTTGTTGATAATACTTGAGAGGGATTTGAAGGTAAACTTAAATTATGGAGGTCAACCTTTTGTCTAAAGGTTTTCGTTTGAGTAGATCTAAAATCGAATATATTGAATGTAATTTTAATTATAATAGATCTAGTGGGGGGATTATAATTTTGGGCGATCAAGTCATTAATAAGAGTACACCATTTATATATCCTTGGTCTATTGTTCAGAAAGACGGTGAAATAAATATGGATATTATTAGTAGAATTCAAGTTGGATGGTTTGTTGTGTGATAGAATAATCCCCATCAAACTTAATGGAAAATTCTATAAGATGGTGGTGAGATCTGTAATGTTTTATTGTTTAGAATGTTGACCATTAAAAGAGAAGCATAATATTAAGTTAAGTGTTGTAGAGATAAGGATGCTCAGGTGGATGAGTGGTTTTACTCTTAGATATGATATGAAACGAGCATATACGTGAAAAGGTTGGAGTAGCTCCCTTGGAAGATGAGATTTGATAGAGATTTAGTTGCCTACTAGAAATGGTTAGGTGTTATTATAGTCACTTAAAGATTATGTTGCGGCCTTTTGATGACCAGGTTAGAAGAGTAGATTTAAATGCATTATGGTGGCCATGATTTGGATTTAGCTTACATTGTTAAGAAAGGTAAAGGTGGACCTAAAAAAACTGAAAATTTATGTACCCAACATGGTTAAATATATTAAAGAATGACATAGATCTTTATTAGATTTTTAAATTTTGAGAGGATGCTTGACTCTTAATATAACAAGTAATGGCTTTGTTAAAAAGGATTTATGTAGCCGATCCCATGTAGTGGGCTAAAGGCTTAATCAATGTTTAAAATTGCGCAGTTGGAAAATAAGTTGATTAATGACCTTAGGCGTTTTTTGTTTGTGAGTTAGAGAGGCCAAGGCATAAGCTTCGAGGCATTTTGAGGCGTGAGCCTCAAAATAAAAAATCAC
The DNA here is from genome assembly GCA_016618105.1 of Dendrobium huoshanense. NCBI lineage: Eukaryota > Viridiplantae > Streptophyta > Magnoliopsida > Asparagales > Orchidaceae > Dendrobium > Dendrobium huoshanense. The sequence continues at coordinate 66,179,795 of CM028351.1, forward strand.
GTAAGTCGATTACAAATAAAGAGGTTTGGGAGAAATTAAAAAATAAGGAGGATCTACATATGTTTTATTGATTTAGAAAAAGCTTTAAAGTTAAGAGAAGTGTATGGAGAGTTCTTGAAAAGAAAGGAGTTAATAATGCAATTCATAAAAGATATGTTAAAACTTGTGTTCAAACACAAGGTGATTGACATATTTCCCTATCGGTTGGGTTATCAAGGATCAGCCTTAAGCCCATTCTTTTTGCTTTAGTCATGGATGTTCTATGAATTTGCAAGAGGAGATACCTTGGTGTATGCTTTTTGCTGATGAATTCTTCTTGTTGATAAGACTAGAGAGGGAGTTGAAGGTAAACTTGATATGAGGTCACCTTAAGTCTAAAGGTTTTCGCTTGATAGATCTAAAACGGAATATATGGAGTGTAATTTTAGTAGTAATAGACCTAGAGGGGATTGTGACTTTGGGCGATCAAGTCAAATAAGTACACGTTTTATATCTTGGATCTATTGTTCAATGATGGTGAATATGGGTAAATAAAATAGTTGTGGTTGAAGTGGAGGAATGCATCGGGCTTGTTATGTGGTAGAAATGTACCCCTCAAACTTAAGGGAAAATTCTAAAATGGTAGTGAGGCCTCATCTATGGTGCTGAATGTTGGCTAAAAGAGAAGCATAATACATTAAGTGTGGCAGAGATGAGGATGCTGGTGGAGGGGTTTACCCTTAGAGATAGGATACGAAATAGCATTACGTGAAAAGTTGGAGTCTCCATAGAAGATAAGATAAGAGAGTCGCCTTAATGGTTTGGTCATTAAACGACGACCTCTCTTAGGAGAGTAGAGGTATTAGATTTGACTTATGTTAAGAAAGGTAGGGGTAGACCTAAAAAGACTGTTAGAAAATATTAGGAATGACTCTTTATTAGATTTAAACGAGAATTTGACTTTTATGGACACAATGGAGAAAAAGGATTTAGCCGACCCCACGTAGTGGGATAAAGGCTTGTTGTTGTTGTTGTTGTTGTTGTTGTAGAGATAAGGATGCTCAGGTGGATGTAGATATGATATGAAACGAGCATATATGTGAAAAGGTTGGAGTAACTCCCTTGGAAGATGAGATTAGAGATGGTTGCCTTAGATGGTTTGGTCACTTAGAATGGCGGCCTTTTGATGACCAGGTTAGAAGAGTAGATGCATTAAATTTAGCTTACATTAAGAAAGGTAAAGGTGGACCTAAAAAAACTTGGTTAAATATATTAGAATGACATATCTTTATTAGATTTAAATGAGAATTTGACTCTTAATATAACATAATGGTGAAAAAGGATTTATGTAGCCGATCCCATGTAGTGGGCTAAAGGCTTGAACAATGTTTAAAATTGCGTAGTTGGGTATTGAGGCGTTTTTTGTTTGTGAGCAAAGGCATAAGCTTCGAGGCATTTTGAGGCGTGAGCCTCAAAATAAAAAATCACGTAAATTACAAATAATGGTTAAAAGTGTTCTTTTTATGTAATATTCAAATAATATGTTAAAAGATGACATATTATCATTTTATTGAACTATGAAGTAGCAAATTGATATACATATGAACAAAAAATTGGATAAGACGAAAGTGTCAAGTGATAAATTGAATGAAATATAAATAAAATAGTTGGCAACAAGTAAAAAATCATCTATACTATCATCACTGAGGGGGTGTTTATTTGAGTTGTCATTATAACAAATTGATCTCTCCCCTGTCTCATCCTATGGAGTTTAATATCTACTAATATGCTTCTTCTTCGTTGATTTCAATCCTATTCATCTTTCATAAATATTTTTCATTAACATAAAGATGAGGTTAATACTCCAAAATTTTTAGAGGAGGTGGTTATGGTGTGTGACTTTCTAGTGATCAATGGCGGCGGTTGCAACGGTACTGGCTGTGGCGAAGGCGGCGAAATGGAGGTTGAGGCAGTTGAGAGGAAGTTGATACGACTTGGTGGTGCATTAATGTGTGATTTGTTTGGAGCTTTACTTTAGGATTTACGTAGGTTATATATATATATATATATATATATATATATATATATATATATATATATATATATATATATATGTGTGTGTGTGTGTGTGTGAGCCTCATGCCAGCAAGACGAGTTGTGCCTTAAGGCGGGTCTCGAAAAAGCTGAGGCGCAAGGTTGATAAAAACAACTCAAGGCGTAAATTGTTTTTCACTCTGGAATTGCGTTGAGGCGAGTCTCATATTGCGCAATTTTAAACAATGGGCTTGATGTTATTGTTATTGAGGAGATGCTAGCGATCTAAGCATCTCGAAAGTTATTAAAATTTTTCTTAAACATCCTCATTTTTTACAGAGGTGTCAACATAGGTGCTTTGATGGATATTCTCTTGATATAAGATATCATTTCCTAAGATTGATTCAATGCATTCTTTGATATTGTCAGATTTAGGGCATGATTTTGTATTGAAATTAAGTATGAATCATAGTAGTGAAGTGCTTAAATTTTTTTGTTTCATGTTTTCTTTCATTAAGAACAGTCAAGTGAGACATATGATTGTCATTGAAGAAAATAAATTATCTTGCTTGAAAGGCATATATAACTTTAGATGATTCCTACATGTCGTCATTGTGGGCAATCAAAATTTTGGGAATGTTTGTATGTTTGACTTGGATAGAAACTATGAGTGTGTTTAGTCATATGATAAATTTTATACTAAAATTCTTTTTAATTTTTTGGTGAATGGAGAAGGAATTAATTTTTATGGTAAGTAAAGTTTGTTTTTTCACGATAGTGCTAAAGCTAAACATTACTATCATTATTTGAAATGTGTTTGGAATTTACAGCTAGGGTTTGAATGGATACAAAACCTATTGTTTGAGCCCAAATTTTGATGGATTTTTATTTATAAGATAAAGTTTGAACATATCTTCACTTTGCCAATTATCTTTTCAAGTTCTTGTTTTCACGACCCGATCCGATTAACTCGAAATAACAGTACATGAACAGACGGTCGTGCGAAGAACTCTTATAACTATCATATCATAAAAGATATAAACATAAATATCATCCAATAACAATGTAAGAAAGAGCCACTAAACATCCAAACTGAAATATTCCAAATACATTAAAACATAAAATTACTTAAGACATAAATTGAAAACATCATAATAATGTACAATACATCAACTGACACATTACATAACATAATCATAAAATCTGACATCTTGGGATCCTCTATGACTGTAGATAAACTATCTTTCAGCCATCACTCTCTAGCAGATTATTCTTAAAAGCATTCCCAAAAGCAGGGTTAGCCAATGCTCAGCACGTAACATGTAGATTTCGTAAATTTAAATAAAAACAAGACGTTAAACATGAAATTAAAACAAATAAAAGGTCATATTTGACATTTGATAGACACATGTTATATAACATTTTCATAATAAGTTTTTTTTGAACTTTTTTACTTAAACTTTTTTCTTTCTTTTCATAAACTTTTTTTTTTCTTTATAGCATTTTATTAAATGCATAAAATACGTAATCATAATATAAAACACCTGTCCCGGAAGTTCCAGAGTTTTGTACTAATCAGGTACACAGTCATGTTTTCTTCATTCCTTTATCATTTGGCTTTGAAGAAACCCTTTACCATTGGCTCCGCAGAGCCCATTTACCATTGGCTCCGAATAGCCCCTTTACTATTTGGTACTCCAGATCATCATGCACATGCAAATCATAATATATATCATAGGGCTTAATTCAATCAAAGATTCATATAATTTTTTTAACATTTAATGCTTGAATGATCTCATGTCTATTAAAATTTCAGTTAAAGAAAATTCTATAACATTTATCCTAAAAGTTGAACACTTAAAGTAACGATAAATATAAGTAAAATATTTAATATTTTTTGAATAAAAATAAATACAGATAATTATAGTGTGTGAAATTTTTACATAAAAGAGAAATTAAAAAAAATATGAAATTTACTTTAAATACAAGTATATACCCTTAATAATTACAAAACAAACCTCAACGACGTACGACGTCGCCTAGACACGTGTCGTTCCTTTATATTCAAAACCTAAGATTGTACATGAAGAAATGTCACGTGCAATCTTAGGTTTTCTGAAAAATTATTGTTGATATTTCTTTATGTGCAATCTTAAGTTTTAACATAAAGGGATGACACATGTTTAAGTAACGTCGTACGTCGTAAAAGTTTGTTTTGCAATTGTTAATGTATGTACTTGTATTTAAAGTAAATTTCATATATATTTTTAAAATTTCTCTTTTATGCAAAAATTTCATACGTTATAATTATCTTCATTTATTTTTATTTAAAAAATATTAAATATTTTACTTATGTCTATCGTTATTTTAAGTGTTAAACTTTTAAGGTTAAATGTGATAGAATTTTATTTAATTGAAATTTTAGTAGACATGAGATCATTCAAGTATGAAACAGTTTAGACAAATTTATATGAATCTTTGATTGAATTAAGATCTATGATATATATTATGATTTTCATGTACAGGATGATACGGAGTACCAACTGGTAAATGGGCTCTTTAGGGCCAATAGTAAAGGGGCTCTACGGAGTCAATGATAAAGAGGTTCTTCGGAGCCAAATGGTAAAAGAATGGCGAAAACATGATTGTGTATCTGATCAGTACAAAACTCTGGTACTTCCGAGACTATTATTTTATATTATGATTACATATTTTATGCATTTAATGAAAGGCTATAAAGAAAGAAAAAGTTTATGAAAAGAAAAGAAAAAGTTTAAGAAAATTGATTATGAAAATGTTATATAGTACATGTCTATTAAATGTCTAATATGATCTTTTATTTATTTTAATTTCATGCTTAACGTCATGTTTTTATTTATTTCATGAATTTATGATAAATACATGTTACCTGCTGAGCGTTAGCTCACCCTGCTTTTGAGAATGCTTTTCAAGAGAATTTGCTAGAGAGTGATGGCTAAAAGCTAGTTTACCTATCGTCGTAGATGATCCAAGGATGTCAAGTTTTATGATTATGTTATGTAATGTGTCAGTTGATGTATTGTGGACTATTGTGATGTTTTTAGTTTATACCTTAAGTGATTTTATGTTTTGATGTATTTGGGATATTTCAGTTTGAATGTTTAGTGACTCTTTCTTATATTGTTATTGGATGATATTTATGTTTATGTCTTTTATGAAATGAAATTTTTATGATATGATAGTTATAAGAGTTCTTCCGTACGACCATATGTTCCCGCCCCGTTATTTTGAGCTATTCGGGTCGGGTCGTGACAAGAGTTGTATCTAAGCCAAAAGTTTAAGAATACTGATCAATATGAAAGAGCCTATAGAATAATTGTTTGGGTTTTAGAATGTATAACAAGTGTGAATTTTATAAATTTTTAACTTATGATATTGTGTTTTGTCTCAGGGATATGAATCTTGAGCAGAATGTCACTGATGACATTGAGAATGAAGAATGGAATGGAGCTACCAACGATGAACCCTGAGCCTACTGCCACTGAGGGCTATGTAGGTGAAGCAGGGAGGGTGCTACCTGCAGTAGCAGATCCTCTAGGAGATGGCAACAACGCCACAATGAAGTCATTTGCTCAGATAATGGCAGTGATGACTCAGATGATCAAGAATTCCTAGACTCAGACAAGTGGCAATAGGACTACTTCTATGGATAAGAACTTAAAACTATTTTAAGATATAAAACCTCTGTTGTTTTCAAGTGGTGAACCTTTAGAGGTTGAGAATTGGCTGATGAGAATAGAGAATATTTTGGAGGGTATGTCTTACCCTGGGGATAGGATGGTTACTCTCCCTGCTTATGCCTTTGATGGTGAGGCAGAAAGGTGGTGGGAGAGCCATCTACAAGAGACTTTTAGAGGGCGATCCAACAGTCAAGTCTCCTGAGGAGAGTTTGTGAAGGTGTTCGGAGATTAGTTTATGTCCATGTTAGCTATGAGACAAATGCAAGATAAGTTCAACAAACTGGTTCAGGGAGATCGTTCTATTTTACAGTTTGAGGTAGAATTCACTATGTTGTCCAGATATGCCCCTCACCTGATACCAAATGCTTAAAAGAAGTGTTAAGGCTTCTTTTCTGGACTGAAGGATATTATCAGAGAGCCTCTCATACCTTTTGGGATTGAAGATTATTATACTTTGGTGAAAAGAGCCAGAAGGATCGAGATGGACTTACAGGAGGCTTAGAGGATGAGTGACTTCCAGAAAAGAAAGATTGAGGGCAGGCCAAAACCCACTCAGTCTGCTCAGTCTTCTCAGTTTTCTCAGTCTGGAGTATCTACTTGAAAGAAACTCAGACCCAACAATTCTGACAATAGTGCTTCAGCTGCTACAGTATGTAGCAAGTGTGGAATGATGCATAAGCGAGAGCGCCTCTCTGGCACTAATATTTGCTACTGGTGCGATCATCTAGGACATATGGCATAGTTTTGCCCTCTTTAGGGACAGAAATTTACTATAGAGGTCAGGATAAGCAATAATACTTAGAGGATAGCTGGCAGACCAAGAACTGTGGTCTGCAGCATCTGTTCCTTCTCAGGGTCAAACTCGTCAGAATTTCAACCTTGAGTCTATGGATTGTCCCAGCAAGAAACTAAGTGGTCTCCAGATGTTGTTACATGTATGTGATTTAATTAATTGCCAATGAAAATCATATATGATATGGATGAAAAAATGTATGTTATGTTTTATAATGAATGTTATGTTTTTATGTGATTATGAACAATCTTAATGTGTAACAAACATATTAGAGTATTGTTTGATACTGGAGCGTCACACTCTTTTATTTTAGAGGAGTTTGTTAGATCTGCAAGTTTGCTTTCTACAATTTTGTTGAAACCGTTGTCAGTTCTAATGTCAAATTGAAATCAAATGAAAACCAATAAGAGATGTCATGTGGATTTGAGGATAGGTGATGAGAACTTAGAAGTAGATTTGACTGTTTTGTCATTGTTTGAATTTGATACAATCTTAGGCATGGATTGATTATCTTGCTCTTTTGTAACTATAGATTATAACAAGAAGAAGGTTAGATTTCAAATGTCAGGAATGAAGGAATTTAAATTTTAGGGAGCTACATGAATAACTATTATTATGGTTTTGTCCTTAAAGGCTTACCAATTGTTGAAGAAAGGACATGAAGGCTTCTTTGCTATGTTAAGGTGGAGAAGAAGGTAGAAAGAGAGCTGAGTAATATTCCAATTGTTCAGAAATATCCAAAAATGTTTGTAGATGATTTACTTGGCTTACCTCTAAGTAGGGAAATATATTTCTCTATTGAGTTGGCGAAAGAAGCTGAAGCTGTTGCTAAAGAGCCCTTACAGAATGACAATAAAAGAACTGAAGGAATTGAAAGATCAATTGCAAGAGTTGTTGGATAAGGGATTCATCAGGCCTGGTACCTCCCTTTGGGGTGCTCCTGTATTGTTCATGAAGAAGAAGGATGGAAGCTTAAGGCTTTGTATAGATTATAGAGAATTGAACAAGCTGACAGTGAAGAATAAATATCCTCTCCCAAGAATAGATGATCTGTTTGATCAATTGAAAGGTGCTTCAGTTTTTTCACAGATTGACTTGAGGTCAGAATATCATCAGCTCAAGATTCGAGAAGAAGATATAACAAAGACAACCTTCAGTATCAAATATGGACATTATGAATTTGTGGTGATGCCTTTTGGTCTTACAAATGCCTCTGCTTGTGTTTATGGAACTCATGAATAGAATCTTTAAGCTAATTTTAAATATATTCGTGATTGTATTCATAGATGATATTTTGGTTTACTCTCCAAATGAAGAGATGCAAATCACTTAAGAGTTGTGTTATAGACATTGAGAGAAAATGAATTGTATGCTAAGTTCTTCCAAGTGTGAATTTTGGCTGAAGAGTGAACTTTCTGGGGCATGTGATCAGTAATGGAATGATTTCTGTGGATTAGCATAAGGTGCAAGCAATAGCAAATTGGCCTCGACCAGCTACAGTGATATATGTCAGGTGCTTTTTGGGTTTAGCTGGATATTACAGAAGATTTGTTGAGGGGTTTCACAGATTGCTATGCCACTATTTAGTTTGAATCATAAAGCAGTGAAGTTTGAATGAACAACTCTGTGTGAAGATGTTTTTCAGAGGTTAAAACAGTATTTGATGACTGCGCCAGTGCTGACTATTCCTTCAGGTTCAGATGTATTTAAGCTCTATAGTGATGCCTCGCATAAAGGGTTGGGTTGTGTACTTATGCAGAATGGAAGAGTCATTGCCTATGCTTCTAGGAAATTGGAAAATCATAAAAGGAATTATCCAACCCATGATCTAGAGTTAGCAGTAGTGATTTTTGCCTTAAATATCTGGAGGCATTATTTGTATGGAGTAAAGGTGCGAAGTTGTTACTGACAACCAGAGTTTGAAGTATATTTTCACACAGAAAGAATTGAATTTAAGACAGATGATATGGCTAGAACTCATTAAGGTTTATGAGTTAAACATTCAGTATCATCCGGATAAAGCAAATGTGGTTGCAGATGCCTTAAGTGATTTTATGTTTTGATGTATTTGAGATATTTCAGTTTGGATGTTTAGTGACTCTTTCTTACATTGTTATTGGATGATATTTATGTCTTTTATGAAATGAAACTTTTATGATATTATAGTTATAAGAGTTCTTCGTACGACTGTCTGTTCCCGTCCCGTTATTTCGGGCTAGCTGGGTCGGATCATGACACTTGTCCTGAAAGTAATAAAGATTAGATGAGAAATTAGCATTAGAATTTTTTTTCTTGAGTGAGTTCGTTGATTAATTGTAAGTTTCAATCTAAGTTAGGCGCTATAAGCACATAGTTAAGCATTAGATGTTTTGAGGGAATGACAACCTATTCTGACTACTTTTGAGAGTGACACATCTATAAAGGAACATTATAACTTTCATGGCATAAGCTGTAAACCTATTTTGACCACTTTTGAGAGTGGCCCATCGATAATGCGAACATATGATTTTCAAGGCATAGGTTGTGATTGTGGAAGGCATTTTCGTCTTCTGACACTCCCAAGTTTACTATCCGAATAGTAGTTTTGTTCTTTTATGTAATGAACGCATTTAAGATTTTTTTTTTTTTTGAGCGACTAAATTTATTCTAATGATGTTTTGAAATAAGCTTGGACTGGTAGAATAGTTGGTTGTGATTTGTATTATTGTCTAGATGGCTGAAATAAGGAGAGAACACCTGATTTTTTTATTGGTTTTCTTTGGATTTTTTAGTTCAATATTTCATCTGGACTTTTCATTTTGAGGTCGATTTCTGGCGTTTGAGTTGTCGACTTCTTGACCACTTTTTTCTTCGTGGCAGCTTCCATTGTCTTCTTTTTAGGAGGATCCTTCACACATTCTTTTACAACTCTTGCTGGTGAAAGATTAGCTTTTAGGGTTGGTGAAGGACTCGTTGGCTCGGGGGAGAGCATGTTGAAGTTCATGTCAACTTCATAAGGAATAGAATTTTAATGTCTCTGGTATCATCTTAAAAAACAAAATTAGAGAGGAGAGCAAAAAAAATGAGAGATTGTATGAATAAATTTAATTCCCTTGCTTAAAATTGACAAAAAGCTGTACAAATGGTGAAAGAAGCAACTATGTATGAAAGAAGCAATTATGGAAAATAATTCTTAATTGTGGAATCCTGAATTATCTACATAGTAGAAGTAGAAAGCTGCTGTTTATGAATTTTTCTAAATAGAAAGTTGTTTTCCGATTGATTTAGATGAAAAGTTACATGGATTTAGGATTATTTCAACAATTATCAATGTTGGAAAACTAATGAAGAAGTTATTTTGTGAAATTTTCGTTGATCTTCTATCAATATATTGGGGTTTTTTTGTGATGAGTTAATGCTTCTAGACTTTAAAATGAACTTCGATGAACTATTTAAGTTCAGTTCAACGGTAATTTGACTAATGCAGGGGAGTACGATAGAAAAATGGTGCTGATGCTTTTGGATGCCAAAGAATAAAAAATCTAAGTTGTGTTGGAGCTGAATGAGGGCTTGTTCTAATATTTGTGTCAATGCTCTTTGTATGCATATAATGAAATGTTTTTTTTCTTTTGAAGTTCAATCAACCCATTGAATATTTAGATATTTTGATTCTTTTCTTTGACTTCTCATTTGTTGATTGCGTGGCTACTAATTCAAACATTGAACTTGAGTTTCGTACATACCTAGTTGTTTTATGAATTGCTATTTTTCTCTTTTCCTTATGTTGATAGCTTCTCTTAATGTGTCTAATTCTTGGATTTGTTAGATATCATGGTTCAGATTTATCTGAAGGTTGCTACTCTGGTGGAACTGAAAGATCACATGCCCAGCTAATTCAATCAGATAAACGTAGCAGCTCTGACGATGATGAGCAAAGGGCACACGGAAAGCACTCACAACAAAAGCATAATAGTCCTCGTCGGAGGCCAAGTTATGAAGGTGATAAGCTTCATTTGGTCAATGAGAAGCATAAGGAGCCTCATCTTTTCGCTTGTGGAATGGACCAGAGAAGTTATTTTTCTGAAAAATCAAAGTCTGATTTACAAGATGTATCTAATGACTCTAGAAGGCATAACGGAGAGAGAAGAAGCCACCAGCATAAATGTTCTAAGCACAGTGGGAGTGATTGCAGCTGGAAAAAGCATCATAGCAGCCGGTTGCATGAAGATGATGAGTTTGTAACACATCTTAAAAGCCATCGCTGCGAACAATATAATCAATCAGAATCTTGCTTGGAACCTGAATCCTCCACTGACCATCGAAAACTCCACAAAGAACGAGAGTCTAGTCACAGGTACAGGCACTCTAGTAGAATAATCAAGTCTAGAGATGAGCGGCTTGATAATGACAGAAGGGAGATGGGTAAAGTCTGGAAGAAAAGAGAGAGAGATCATGGCTACAAGGAAAGTAGGAGAATCCGTTGAAAATTCTTAATATTTATTAGTTTTTTGGTTAGTGGATGTGGATATAATCCAGGAGTCATACAATGCTGCAGCCATAGGAATTATGTCATCAGAGGTAAACATATATATTTTGACCAGTTAATACGTTTCTATGGTGGCTAAGTTTGTACCTATTCTGTTCGCAATGTTCTAAAGTTAGATATATGTACAGAAATATGAACATCAGCTACTATGATTTTTCTTACATTAATTCCTATGATTTTTTGACTAGTCTGTCGTGTGTTTGGTAGCATAGACTAGGTCCTCTACAGTGAATTTTTTATCTGTTGCTACAGATTTTATGGTGGTTAAAAATGGAGTTTGAAGCTAACCTTCTCTTATGTTTAAAGTTCTAGCGTTCTTTCCCTTGATAGTTTTGAAGTCTTGGGAGGTTCATAAGAGCACACACTTACGTGGAGCTTAGAAGATATTGACATGATATTGTCAAATGTCGTTCTTGGTGTGGCGGAATCCATATGTTTGCTTAGGTATGATTTCTTTGAGTTTTCATTTGTGTATTTACATCATATTTTTACTAATAAAAATTGTGATATTTACTTTATGATTTCTATTAATCCTGGTTTTCTTAAATAGTTTTTTTAATGCATGAATAAATTTAATATTTTTGGGTCATCAATAATTGTAATCTTCTGGTTGTTAAGGATTTCCTTGAACATATTCTTTGTGCTGCTAGAAGGGCTTGGAATGTCAGCTAAGATTAATTTTTGGTATGTGTTTCTACCAACGAATGGGTTTATAAAGTGGATGTAAGAACCGGCTTGGATGGTTCAGTTGAACCGACCCTAATTAAAAAGTTGGCGAGCTAGGCACAGGCAAATGACTGAGCGATCACGCAGATGAGCTTGTGAACGATTGAAATAGCAATTTAGCGAACCAATGTGATTAATTGAAAATAGGCGACTCCTCACGAAGGATAATTCCATTCGCTTTGTCTTGTATCTCTAAATGAGAGAAATTGAGAGAGGAGGTAGTGATCGGGAGGAAGAAGAAGCAAGGTTTGTTCGTTGATTTTTATTTATGTGATTTTAACCTTAAGAAGAGATCAATGTTTTATTTAAAGGCAAAAGAAGGAAAGTGGTTCAACGAAGGATTCTAAATCAATTGAGAAGAGGTGAAAGAATTTTGTGAAATTCTTTTGATTAAAGAGGAAGAGGAAGTAAGTTGCTTTAATTTTCATTTTTGTTCTATTTAAATTTAGGAAGGAAATAAATGTGAAATTTTTAGTTCTGGTTGAAATAGTGGTATATGATTATTTAATAGAAAGGAAGTTCGTTGGTGAAAATCTTGACTTAGAAATAAAAAGAACTTTTCAGATAAATTACAAAAATTTTAAATATAATGTTTGATTATTTTCAAAGAGTTAGCAATTTAATTTGATAAATGGGAGTGTCCAATGTTATAATTAGTAATATTTAATATTATTTTGGATAGTGGAAGTCTGCAAAAGGTTCTTGAAGGAAGTTAACTATTGTATTAAGGAGTATTATTTCAAAGAATAAGGATTTGAACACAAAATAATCAAAGTGGGTAATTATTATTATTTTATAGTTCTTCTAATTTTCTATCATATTATTGCAGTTATTTAGTTATTGCAATTATTTAATATCATGACATATATGTTGATTGAATGTTTTAATGTATAAGATGAATCAAATTAATGATAAGCAAAGTAAGTGATTATATTTGTTTTACGGTAATTTCACTTTTCTTGTTTCTTCGTTACATTGATGAACATTGTATTATGTATATTTACTGACTACATATAATACAATTTATATATTTACTATGCATCAAATTGAGAAATAGTAATTAATAGTGACAATGTTATATATATATATATATATATATATATATATATATATATATATATATATATATATATATATATATATATATATATATATATATATATATATATATATATATGTGTGTGTGTGTGTGTGTGTGTGTGAGAGAGAGAGAGAAAAATACATATATATATATATATATATATATATATATATATATATATATATATATATATATATATATATATATATATATATATATATATATATATATATATATATATATATATATATGTGTGTGTGTGTGTGTGTGAGAGAGAGAGAGAGAGAGAAAAATACATATATAGATTAATATGTAAGTAATGAGAAGTGAAGTGAATAAAATGAAACATAAAAATGTAAATGAAAGTATAAAAGAAGTTAAAGGTGCATGAATGCAAATAGAGGAGTTCATGAAATGTTATGTATATGTTAACTGTACAAGATAGACAAAGAAACATGATTATTTTTATGTATGTTTAACTATTATACTACAAGCTGTGATTATCTATTGAGTTTATTATGTAAACTCAAACTATTAAAATAAAATTTCAGGTACATCTTTTGAGAAATAAATGATTGAAAGAGAGAAATTTGTCTTAAAAAAAAAAGAGATCAAATGAAAATAGGTATGAGCTGGTTTATATATATGTTCAATTTGTAAATTTGTTTTAGTGTCTCTTTAGTTATATGTTTGTTATTAGTTTTTTAAGTGTTTTATGATATTAAAAGAAATATATTAACCGTCCGTCTATCTGTTTATGTCTCGTTAAATTGAGTTTTCGGACTTGGTTGTGACAAAATTGGTATCAGAGCCCTCAAATAGGATATGAATCGTACTGAAAGAGTCATTAGGTTAATATTGATTTTAAAATATTTTATATAATATAAATTATGAATTTTATAAGATATTTTACATTATTTTAGTACTTAGAATGATCCTGAAGAAGATATGGAAGGGGTTGTACTGAGTATTGTTGTTAAATATGATGCATTGGCTCAAATGATGATAATAATTGACTTAATTGATTCATGATTCAAGATCTCAGTTGATTAAGAATTTGTAGTAGCAGTAGCATGTTAATGGATTAGTATTTGACATTATTTCATGATGTAAGACCACTATTGTTTGAAGTAATATAACCAATTGAAGCAAAAAATTGATCAGTACGGATTGAGAATATATTAGAGGGGATGTTCTGCCTAGACGAAAGCAAGGTTTCATTGGTGACATTTGCTTGATGGCGTTAGCACCAGGATAAATTTGGATGGATACCTAGTATCTAGATCAAATGGGATGAGTTTACTCCAGTGTTCAGAGTTTGGTTTGTGCTCTTTCTATAAGGAGGTAAATGCAAGATAAATTTTTTAGGCTGATGCAAAGAGACAAATCAACAATACAGTATGAAGTTGAATTCATCACCTTATCAAGATACACTCAATTTGTTCATACTGCAGAAGAAAAATATCATTGATTTTTATCTTGGTTAAAAGATGTAATCAAAAAGCCTTTTGTTTCTCTAGGGATTGATCATTATTCTTTTTTGGTGAAGAGAGTTAGAAGGATTTAGATGGATATTTAAAATACTCAAAGGAGGTGTGAATTTCAGAAAAAGGAAAAATGTAGATGTTGTTGGAGCTTCATAGGATTCTCAAGCTAGATCTTTTTTACAATCTGGAATGTTTAATTGGAAGAAGGCAAAACCTACTAGCAATAATAGTCAAATGAGCTTGAACAACTGCAACAAGTGTGATAAGTAGCACAAGGGTGAATGTTTTTCTGGAATCAATACTTGCTTCTGGTGCCATTAATTTAGCCAAGATTTGTCTTACTCTTGAGCAAAGACCATCAAGAGAATCAAGGATGAATGTTAGATCCTCTCAGAGAAATGTTGGCAGATCGAGGGTGATAGCATCAGTTGCTTCCATTCCGAGGCCAAATCAAAGTCGACAAAATGCTCAGCTTATGGTATATGCATTATCTCAATAGCATGCTAAGGATTCACCTAAAGTGATGATAGGTGTGTTTTTTATTTAATTTATGATAATTTTATTTACTTGTATGATTAATCAATAATACAAAAATAGTTAAAAGAAAAAGACTTATATATATATATGTTAATTATTATAAATTTTATTGTATGATAACAATTAAAGATATACCTGTACAAATTCTCTTTGATACAGGAGCCTCACATTCCTTCATCTCAGAAGAATTTATAAAATTCGTTGGATTAAATATTTACGAAGCACCCATCATTTTAGAAGTTTTGATGCCAAATGAGTCTAAAATGAATGTTAATAGTTTATGTCAAGTTGATTTCAAAATAAATGAGAGAAAATTTTAAGCAACTCTAAATGTGTTACCGTTGCATGAATTTGATGTAATCTTGGGAATAGATAGACTATCAAATCACTTTGTAATCATAGACTGCAATAAGAAGATTGTTAAATTTTCAGGTGAAAAAAATAGAAATTTTATGGAGATAGAGGAATTACTTCAATGGTGATAACTTATATGAATATTAGATAACAGGTCAAGTTCCTCGCCTTGGGAAGCTCTAGTGTTATTTGTAAAGAATAATTCTTTGCCTTGGGAAGCTCGTGTTATTTGTAAAGAATAAAGATGAGAGTTTCAAAATGTGTATTAATTACAGAAAATTAAATAAGCTCACAGTTAAAAATAAGTATCAATTACTTAGAATTAATGACTTATTTGATCAGCTTGAGGGAGCTATAGTTTTTTTTTTAAGATTAACTTGCGTTATGGATATCATCAGTTGCATATTAAAGAAGAGAATATTGTTAAAACTAATTTTAGAATAAGATATAACCCATATGAATTGTTAGTGATGTAAGCAATATTTATGGATCTAATGAACATAATTTTCAAACCCTTCTTGGAAATTTTTTTGATCGTATTTATAGATATTATTTTGAGTTATTCAAGAAATAAAGACAACCATTCCAATCATCTGCATGCAGTGTTGCAAACACTCATGGAGAATAAACTATATGCCAAATTCTCAAAATATGAATTCTGGTTGAAATGTTTTAATTTTCTTGGGCATGTGATTAGCAATGAAGATATTTCAGTTGATTAGAAGAAAATCAAAGCTATTACAAAATTGGCTAAGGCCGACTATAATTTCAGAAGTGAGGAATTGTTTAGGTCTTATTGGTTATTACAGGAGATTTGTGAAGGGATTTTCTTAGATTGTAATGCTATTGTTAAGATCAATATAAAAGATAATAAAATTTGAATGGAATAATTAGTATGAAAAAGTTTTTCAGAAATTGAATAATTGTTGTTCAAATTGTTGATAATTTAAGAGAAAACATATTATAGGAAGCTCACTTCTCTAGTTATATAATTCATTCAGGTAGTAATAAAATGTATCAAAAACTTATAGAGGATTATTCTGGTGGCTAGGATTAAAAAGACGTCTTGCAGAATTTATGATAAAATATATTCCATATCAAATAATTAAAGATGAGCATCAAAAGTCAAGTGGTCAATTGCAATCTTTACTAGTACCTGAGTGTTAATGGGTTAAAATTACAATAGATTTTGTAATTGGATTACCCAAATCAAGACAGAGTCGGGATGCTATTTGGGTTGTTGATCGATTAACAAAGTTCTTCTATTTCTTGCCAATCAAACAAATATATTCAATAGAAATATTTGCAAAGAGATATGTTGATGAAATTGTAAAATTGTATAGTGTTTCAAAATCTAGTCTTTGACAAAGATTCTTGATTCACCTCTAGATTGTGGAAAAAGTTGAGGAAGCATTAGGTACTAAATTAACTTTTAGCACTGCATTTCACTCTCAGACATATGTGCAATAAAAAAGAACTATTCAAACTTTGGAGGACTTCGATTATGTGTACTAAATTTTGGTGAAAATTGGGAGATTCATCTACCTTTAATAGAATTTGTTTATAATATCAGTTTTCAATGAAGTTCTTTATGGAAGAAATTGTAAAACACCTATGATTGAAACAGGTGAAAGAAAAGTAATTGATGTTGAATTGGTAGATGATGCTACTAATAAGATTAGATTGAAAACAATACACGATAGACAACGAAAATATTATAATGTAAATCACAGGCTGGTTAAATTTGAAGTTGGTGAATTTGTTTTTATTGAAATAGTTCAATGGAAGGTGTGCAATATTTTGGAAAGACAGGAAAATTGAGTTCATGATTTGTTAGACTATTTGAAATCATTTAAAAGATTGGAAATATGGCTTACAGATTAGATCTTTGGTGCACATACAAGGGATGCATAATGTTTTTCATATATATGTGCTTTGAAAATATATTTCAAACGAATCGAAAAGAATTTGTCAAGATCAATTGAACTCCAACCTGATTTGAAATATATAGAGAAGCCTGAAAGAGTATTGGAATATGATGTGAAACAACTGAGGAATAGTTTATCACTTTTCATTTAAATTTCGAGGATGAATTTTTTTATAAGAATGGAGATTATAAGAACCGGCTTGGCCAATTAAAATGCTGGCGAGCTAGAGCACAGGTGAATGGCCGAGCGAGCACGTAGACGAGCTTGCGAGCGATCGAACAAGCAATTGAGCAAACCAATGTGATCGTAATCGAAAATAGGCGACTTCTCACGAAGGATAATTCTATTTGCTCCGTCCAGTGTCGCTAAATGAGAGAAATTGAGAAAGGAGGCATTGATTGAGAGATAGAAGAAGAAGGAAGGTTTGTTGGTTGATATTTGTTTATGTGAAATTATTCTACAATTGAGATCAATATTTTATTTAAAGGAAAAAGAAGGAAATTGGTTCAATAAAGGATTCCAAATCAATTGGGAGGAGTTGAAAGAATTTTACGAAATTCTTTTGATATTAAGGAGGAAGAGGAAATACGTTGCTTTAATCTTCATTTTTATCCTATTTAAATTTAGAAAGAAAATAAATTTAGAATTTTCTGTTCTTATTGAAATAGTGGTCTATGATTATTTAGTAGAAAGAAAATTCGTTTGTTAAAATCTTGACTTAGCAAAAAAAAGAACTTTTCAGGTAAATTACGAAAACTATTCAAATATAATGTTTAATTATTTTCAAGGTGTTAGAAATTTGAATTGATAAAGAGAAGTGTCCAATGTTATATTTAGTGATATTTATGCTTTATTTGGGACGACTTTTTTGTCGCTTCTTAAAGCAGCTTTCTAGTATAAAAATTTTAAATTTCTAACTAAAAAGTTGCTTTAAGAAGCAACAAAAAAGCTGTCCCAAACAAAGCTTTAATGTTATTTTGGATAGTGGAAGTTTGTGTGTGTGTGTGTGTGAAAAATGCATATGTTGATTAATATGTAAGTAATGAAAAGTGAAATGAATAAAATAAGCATAAAAATGCAAATGAAATTATTAAAAGAAGAAAAAGATACATGAATGCAAATAGAGAAGTTCACTCCCATATGGTACTAGCTGGGGATGTATTGTACTCATGCACGTTAATTGAAAATGGAAATGTTTGTACATTCATTGGTTCAAGATTTTAGATGGTACTTCTATTCTAAATGAATAAATAAAAATGGAAAATAAATAAATGAAATAGATAAAGAAATGAGTTATTAAAAGAAGGAATATAATAAGAATCTATGAAATGTAATGTATATGTTAATTTTACAAGGAAGATAAAGGAACATGATTGTTTTTATGTATGTTTAATTGTTATACTACAAGCTGTGATTATCCACTGAGTTTACTATATAAATTCAAATTGTTAAACTGAAATTTTAGATAAATCTTCTAAGAAATAAATGGTTGAAAGAGAAAAATATGTTTACAGAAGAAGAAAATTAAATGAAAATAGGTATGAAGTAGTTTTTGTATATGTTCAATTTATAAATTTGTTTTAGTGACTCTTCAGTTATTTGTTGGATGTTAGTTTGTTAAGTGTTTTATGCTATTGAAAGAAATATATTATTTGTCCGACCGATTGTTCTCGTCTTTTTAATTTGAGTTTCCGTGCCAGGTCGTTACAGTGAAATCCAAATAGTTGGAATAAGACTACTCATTATTATGATGATTTTCATAATTAATGTTATTTTATAATTATTTTAGTTCTTGTGCCTTATTTTCTCATAAACCTATAGATACTTCTGTTTAGTAAATTTTCTTGAAGCCTTGTGTCACCTGGTAAAGTATAGACTTCCTTAATCTTTCCAGGCCTGGTCCGTTTTTCACTGGAGTTAGATCCAGGTTTATGGGTCTTAACTTCCATGCGGCTTACTGAATTTATACCCAGGCAATGTGGCCCAGCTGGTAGACTGAGCCAGTTCCGATTTTGGTAGCCATTGAACTGTCAGTCTAGTTAACCTGATTCTTAGTGAAGCCGGACAACATGATCTTGAATCACTTAAGAGGCCTGCAAATAAAAGTTCCCAGCTTTTTTGTTAATAGATTAATAAATGCACATATGTGTGATGCTAGCTGCATAGCTTAAGCTTGACATATCTTTAGAATGACCATCCTTGTGACAATCATCCGGGCAATGCGGCATTGTAGTGGTAGAAACCTATAGTTAAGTAACTCTTCATGCAGTCAATTGTTTTATTGAAGGGGTAATGGCGAAGCTGTATTGCTCTTTTAATGGAGTGGATGATACATTTGATTTGTTTCAATCATTCCTGATGCAACTCAGTTATGTTTGTTATTAGACGAAAGCTTCAGAATTCCTTCAGTTGTTCTTCGGTGTGTATGAATATTATTAATATAGTTGGGGATTATATTTCACTGGAAGGTTTAGTTAGGGAACTTGTTTAGTTTCCGTTAAACTAATATTTGGTTTCTTTTATAGTAAAACATGAAATTCATGATTTCAAGATTTTTGGTGTTCATATATATATATATATATATATATATATATATACTAGTAATCGTTGGTGTTCTAACAATTGTCTTCTTTACAGGTTCCAAGGTGTTTATTTATTTGCAGCTCAGCGGCAGGCTAGCAACTTCATGACTAAATGGTCTTCTGTATATGCAGCTGAAATTTATCACAGTTTCATAGGCTTCATAACTAAGAGAAATAATTCAGTTGCTGAGAAAGAGTGGATCAGGATTTTCTGACCAAAATTTGGTCAGGTAGATTTAATACCTTTAGATTTACTTTGAGTTCAGTGTACTAAATGAATTGATTAATTATTCATATATTATACTCATTTTAAAATAAATTTAATATTTTAAAATTCATCTGAATGAAGATATCCTTACCCAATTATTTTCTTTGCCCAGTAGGCCAGGGAACTGCTGCTCCAAAATCCTTCGCTATAATTTTGGTGGTTTGGACTATAAATTTTCGGACTTGGCATTCCAATATTCCATGCAGGTATTAGCTGGGGCCTTTACTAGTGGCATTCTTCCCATCCCTTCAGAAGCTAATATTTCATGTTCTAAACTGCTTAAAAATTTTAAGGATGTTATATTTTATGCAAATATAAAACTTTCAAATTAGGTAATTGATGTGAAACCAACATGAATTGCAAGGAAATAATAAAATTATTGTAAGCTTGCTACTTTAAGATTAATGAGTCGCAAGAATTAATTTTAGGAATTATCCATTGACGTTTTGTGTTGGCATGCAATTCAATGTTAGGAGAACAAAACAACATAAAATAATATCAGAAAATATTGTGGGTTAATATTTAGAGCTTTTAATCTAGAATTTCCCTTCTCACTCACACTCTATGAGAGGCTTTAGCGGAGAGATATCTTTATCACACCAAACGATGCCACTAAGAAAGTTACGACGCCGATGGTCTTGATCCACGGGAAGGTAGCCGGAGAAGGAGGTGCAGGTGGACGTTCAACAAGTTGCCACTGTCCGGATGGTCGTTGTTCGTCGATTGTCTCGACGAGATGAAATAGTATGCGGTCTACAAAGTCTTTGATGAAATCTTCAAACTCTCAGTCAGGGTCAAAGAAGGGCGATTGAAGGATATCAATTTGTCCTTGAGAATTGTATGCAAATTCGTGGTAGAATTCATGACCGGCCATCCATGAATATGGGAGTCTTCTTTATTGTGAACCTTGGATTCTTTGAAGGCCGGCGACTTGTGCAGGAGGGAGGGAGGAGTGGGGAGCCGGCGGCTTGGTGGGTTCGAATAGAGAAGGGGACAACTAGGGTTAGGGAGGGTGCTTAGGATCTTTAGGTTAATTCCCAAGGAAGGTAATCAATCTAAAGGATTAATGAGAGTGGAGGGAAATTATGATTCAAATTTGAATCCTAAATTAGGGCAAGGGGAGGGCAGGGCTGGCAACATGCATGGGGAAGGAGGAGATTGGGGGGAAATTAAATGCCTCCTAATTCATTATCTTAAATTAGGAATCAATTAATGGGATCAAATCTAATTTAAAATTAAATTAGACTTAAATTTAGGTACTTTCCTAAGTTAGATGGGTTAGTTTAGGAAAGTATTTGAAAATTCAAATTTTAATTTCAAATAGGATTAAAATCTTTGCCAAAACGATTTGGCTATTTTAGGCAAGCAATAATGATGATTGAAATCATCATCAAGAAGGTCCAAAGGAAGGGACAGTGGCTAGGGTTCGGGTAGGGTGAACAAGGGGCCGGATTTGGGAGGCCTAGGTCAGCACTATGGTGGAGTAGGGAGAGGAGCCGACGGGTGAGGGGGAAGATGGGGTGGTGATCGGCAGTTGGAGTACGGGGAGGGGACAGCCGGCGGCTTGGCACAAAGGGGAGGGGACGACCAGCAATCTGAAGCAAGGGGAAAGTCGGACCACGAGCCCGGAGCACCTCCGTGACTGATGGGTATTACTTTGCCCACACCTTGGGATTTTGCCGCTCTATGGTCTTCTAATAACCATTGCTCGATTATGGTCCTCCGATCACCTTCTCCCGACTATATTCCTTCCTACATTCACTGTCACCTGACTAGAGTTATTGGACCACATCACTCCACTACGACCATCTTATTATCATTGCCTGATTTTTATTCTCCTACCACCATCAACTGACCTTGTTCCTCCGACCATTATCATTCGACTATAGTCTATAATCTTATGGGTACCCTGATACTTGTTAACTTTGTCGTATCCCATTGCCAATAATATCGACACGTGCTATCTCCTATCTTGAAAGTTAAGTGCACGCTGTCAATAGTAAATCTTATGTCTGATGTTAGCCCTATGATTTATATAGGGTTTCTTGGTCTCTATTCTCCCATCCTCAAAAGGAGAACGACCAAATAGACAATAAGATTTACTTTTGACATGTGATTCAAGAGAACTCAGAGGCTCTAAGAATCCTAGAGCTCCACTGGTGCACCACAGGTGTGTTACTATCCGATCGTTGTCATTGGAACATTGCCTAACAGACGACCATCTAACTATCATTATTGCACTATTGTCGTCCGAATATGCTCCTCCGATCACAGTCGATTAACTACATTCGTTAGACTACGATCTCTTGATTGCAGCACTCTGACCTTCCTTGTTGAACTACGTTCCTCCAATCATTGTCAACCAACTAAGATCCTTCGATCATCATTAACTAACTATGATCATTCAACCACTATCGACCAACTACGATCCTTGTATGTCTGCCACCCATCTATGGTTTTCTAATGACCATTGCTCGACTCCTGTCATATGATCCCCTTCACCTGACTACATTCCTTCTGAGAACTACTTCCGCCCAATTAGAGTTATTAGACCACATCACCCGACTACGGCCATCTGATCATCGTTGCTTGATTATGGTTCCCCTACCATCATCATTCGACTTTGTTCTACCAACCATTATCGTTCGACTATAGTCTATAATATTATGAGTAACCTAATGCCTGCTAAATTTGTCTTCTTTAATTGCCAATAATATCGACACGTGCTATCTCTTACCTTGAATGGTCGGTACATACTGTCAATAATATACCTGGCTTCTGATGTCAACACCAAGATTTATATAGGATTTTTTGGTCTCTTGTCTCCTCTCCTCAAAGGAGAATGACAAAACAAACAACAAGATTTATAGGGTCTAGAATCCTAGAGCTCCACTTGAGCATCACTTTTGTACCAGTGCCCGATCGTTGTCATCAAAAAATCGCTTGACAAACTTCCATCTAACTACCGTTGTTGCACCACCGTCGCCCGAATATGGCCCTATGATCAGAGTAGATTGATTACAGGTTTTAAACCACCATCTCTGGACGGCAACCCTCTGACATTCGTTGCCCAATTATGGTCATTCAATTACTATCAACCGATTATGATCCTCTGATAATCATTAACTAACTATGGTCCTCCAACCACTATCGAACAACTATGATCCTAGTATAATCGTCACCCATCCATGGTCTTTTAATGACCATTGCTTGACTACGGTCCTCCGATCACCTTCCCCTGACTACATTCCTTCCGACAACCATTGCTGCTCGACTAGAATTATTTGCGCACATCACCCGACTAAGTCCATCTGATCATTGTTGTCTGATTATGGTTTTCCTACCACCATCATCTGACCATTGTCTTCTGACAATCATCGTTCGATTATAGTCTATAATCTTATGAGTACCCTGATGCCTGCTGACTTTGTCGTCTACCATTGCCAATAATATCGACACGTGCTATCGCCTACCTTGAAAGGTTGATGCACGCTGTCTTACTTATGATGTTAGCTCCAAGATTTGTTTCTTGCTCTCTAGTCTCCACTCAAAAGGAGAACAACCAAACAGACAACAATATTTACTATTGACTTGAGATTAAAGATAACTCAGACACTCTAAAAACTTGAGATTTACTATAATGATGTAGGACTACATGTAATAGCAAATGTAAGCAATTGGAAATTTACACAAACAAGAATAGAGCTTTGCAATTAATCAATTTCTTGCGTTTCTTAACAAAGTTTAAGCAAACAATTTGGTGATTAAGCTCAGACAATTAACTACACAAAAAAAGTTTAGAATCATAAAAATAATCATAGCAAATTATATTATGCGAATGTAGGGTTTTCAAAAGAAATCCCTCATTTAACAAGGCAAATAGTCACTATAGGAATCCCCTCACTTAAACTCTTACTTTGGGTTATGCGGATAGATCTTCATGATTAAACGATGCCAAGATTGATGGAGGATTAAAAGGTGTGAGGAAGGGAGAGTTTACCCAAAAATAGGAGATGCGAGATAACGGCGACGATGTGTGATCGCTTCTGAAGGAAGGGCAGTAGTGCGAGGTTTTCTCTCAAATTCAAACAACAATCTGGCATCTCCAGAGAGTTTGGGCAGCACTTTGATGTCTGGAGAAATTCTGGACAGCAATTTTGTAGGTCTTGGCAACCTTGGACAGCAAGAAATTGAGGAGTTAAGGATTACTTTATGGCAAGTTTCAAAAGAGAGAAGAGGGAAGGAGTAGGGCCAGCATCTAGCATGGGCATGGGGGGTTTGATTTGAGGAGTTAAGGATTATTTTATTTGAAACTTAAAATAGGAAAGGGTATTTAAATAAGCTCCTATTTAAATTCAAATAAAACATGATTTGAGGGACTTTCCTAAATTAAATCATCCTATTTTAGGAAAGGAAATTTAAATTCAAATAGATTGGAATCTGAATTTAAAATCCTTCCTAATTTCGAATGAGTTATAAACGGAAAGTATCAAATTGGAATTTGAAATTTGGAGGCAAAGGAAAGGTTGATGTGGCCGGTGGCTAGGAGGATGGGTAGGGTTTTAGGGCCGGCGGCTAGGAGGGGTTGGGGGCTTGGCCGGCGGCTATAGGAGGAGGGAAGGGGAACTTGGGGCCGGTGGTTAGGAAGGGGAGGGGGGATTTAGGCCAGCGGCTAGGAGGAGAGGGAGGCTGATGGCTTGGAGAAAGGGGAAAGGGAGCCGGCGGCTAGGGAAGAGGGCAAGGAGAAGTTGGAGAAGAGAAGGACCACTAGCCCGGACGCTTCCTGCGACTGATGGGTAATGTTATGCCCTTAGGGACTTCACCAAAGTTCTCACAAATACTCTAAAAACTCACAAAGAAAAAAGTGTTGAAATTTCATAATAATGATTATCCTCTCAATGGAGGTGAAAGGGCTATTATAGCCCTTTCTACAATAACATTATAAAGACCAAAGTATCCCTTGGGGTTAAATAAGCCTACTCCCTCAAGTGAGGGTAAAAACGGAAAACGTACCATAAATAAAATCAAATACAAATAATAGATCAAAAATAAAGTGGTCTAATTGTGGCTGTCGATCTCCAGTTCCTTCTCTGATAAACTTTCCACAGCCGGATGTCCTCATCATATAATATATAATTATTGGAGTGTAAATTAGTAAATTATAATGGCATTTCATACATTATATACATCTGACTATTGAGCAGTAAATATTTCAATAGTAATTAAGATTAGAGTGGTAGAAATAAAGTGTTAAGAATGTGATAAATTTGAAATAATAGACTAGATAGGAGGTTTGAAAATAAATTAGGTTCTTGCTTCAGGCATTTATGGTTGCGTGTAAACCCGATTCGATAAAACCCCTATAGAAGAATTAAAAGAATATGCAGTATGGCGGATTAAAAATATTGACGAATGAACATGTATGGAATTTTTACTATATAACTGTATTAAATATGCATAACAGGTCATGTAATAGTCAACAAAAATGAATAGAATACTGAATGAAGGGTTCTCAATGAGCTGGACCTTAAAATTCTTGTTAGGGAATCTCAGTATCATAACGAGCTTGAGAATAAGGCATAAATCTTATTTATTATTGTTAGATCAGAAAAATTACAAAAGGTGGCTTCGAGACCTTCGATTTACTTTAAGTTGCATGTTGATGTTTTGAGTTGCATTTTCATATTGGTGATAGTTATTAACTTTTAGCATCACTCTTAACTCAGATTGTAAGCTTTTACGCTATCTTTCATTATTTTTCTAGCATTCGGTTGATATTTTTGCGGTTACCTTTTTTACACAATTTTTTATTTTTTTTACTTTAGATTCAATTAAAGACAAATTCATACATATATCCACATACACAAAATTTTAATTCAAGTCTTCTTAACGGATAGTCAAATCTCTCAACCAATAAATCAAGATGAGTTGTGTGCACAACAATAGTCTAACTCGCTTGCTTTTTAAATCTTACAATTGTCTTCCATCAAGTTTTCCGTGCTCTTATCGCAAGTGTCAAACATGTAATTGATTTCTTATTAGTTGAACATGCTATTGAAAATCTAACAATCAACAGTCACATTGATTAGAACTATTGCTGATGTTGAATTTTTTAGGATCATTTAGTTTCTTGAAGTTATAGAATAACTTTTGAATGCAGATAGAAATTAATATATTGATTTTAAATTCCACCAGTTTATTGTAATGTTCTTCAAATATACTAATTTCATTCCCGAACGATTATGAAATCTTCCTTTTTCCTTGTTTTCTAGCTAAAGAAGCCAAATGAGACATCTAGGAGCAAAATTCTTTTAGGAGCAAAGTTACTGATTTCGGGGTTATCATATACTTTCACATATTTCCCTACCTCTAAAGTAATCTTCACCATCATAGAATTTTGAGGGAAGAATACACGGGACACTGATTATATCAAACAGGCATATGCACATGTTCTCTCATACGAGAATCTGTGCGGACACCATACCGTTTGAAGGCGAATTAGAGTGCGTCACGTCATCCGGTTCACAAAGATACATAGCCGTGGTACACAGGAAACGAATCATGGTACGTTCTGATTCACCTCCAGACGACGTCCTTATTCGCATAGAATAATTTAACCTCTCATACACGAGAAATTATTGTGTACGCAGTCCGAACGCAGAATTTGTGTTCGGATGCTGCGTACACACTGCTTATTTTGTTGCGTATTTTTTGAGATATAATTTTTTTGTGATAAATAATTAGCAAATAAATAATACTTACTAAATAAACAAAAAATACGCAAAAAATACGTAGAAAACATAATGTATCAAAAAATACGCAGTGAAATAAGCAGTGTGTACGCAGTATCCGAACACAAATTCTGCGTTCGGACTGCGTACACAATAATTTCTCCTCATACACGCCACAGACAATCACTAACATACGTCTTTGCATATTTACACAAGCTGATGTCAGTCGTGATAGGCTAGAAATCCTTATCATGCATATCGCTTTAGCTAAACTGAGTGGGATAATCTTCTCACTTACAGCTGCCTTTGTATTAGTTTTTAGTTTGTTTTTTTTAATAGAAAAGTAACCATCGAAAAATTGAAGCAATTTTATGTTATTATTTTTGCCTGAATGAAGAAAATTCTAGTTACAAAAGTAAAATAAAAAATTATGGTTGAAAAAAAAGTTGTATATACTGATGATAACTAAAGCTTTTTAAATGATATAAAACTGGCATTTAAACCAATTGCTTAGAATATGTTTCTTGTGCTTACTTTTATAAATTGTGAAAATTATTTATGATCAATAATTAATGCTTCGTTTGGGGCGGTTTTCTTGTTGTTTCTTAAAACAACATTTTAGTATAAAAATAACATTTTAGTATAAAAATTTTAATTTTTGTACTAAAAAGTTGTTTTAAGAAGCAGTAAGAAAACTGTTCCAAATGAGGCCTAAGGGTATCTCCAAATAAACTACAAATGTCTGTTTGCAACTGCCACTAGTCCATCCGATCAGCATACACACAGCCTTTTTGCAATTGTGAATAGTGCAATCTTAATATCGGCATCATATTGTTTGTAAATGCTTTTTTTTAATCATAAAATTATCCTAAAATTATTAAATTTAAAGATTTTAATCTCATATATATTATTACGTTATTAATTTTCTAATTTTAATATTTTTTTAATGTAATTTTAATATTTTAATCTTTTATTGTGAAAGAATATATATAAAATATTTTTTTGGGTGTTCGAAATGGAATTTGATTAAAAAATAAATTACTATTTGATTAAGGTATTTTGCAATAGAAAATAATTTTTTTTCGGTTGGAGATGCCCTTATGGGTTATATATATATATAAAGTGGTAGTAGTCTGCAATTTTATAAATATTTTCTGTAAAGGTTATGAATAGACGAAATAAAAGTCTTTTTTATTGTTTATGGTTTCTTCACAAATTTTGAGCTATCGGTATTCTCAAATTTATCTTTAATCTTGAACTCAATAAAGAGTTAATATTAATGATGTTCTTATTGAGTGTTTTTTTATTGTTTATGGTTTCTTCACAAATTTTGAGCTATCGGTATTCTCAAATTTATCTTTAATCTTGAACTCAATAAAGAGTTAATATTAATGATGTTCTTATTGAGTTTTTTTTTGGGTTGGGTGCGCCTTTACTTTTGTAAATTCTAATTGCTATATGTAATTTCTACTTGCTTCTCAGTCTCAAGACTCTAACAACTTTACCTCTTCTCTCATGTTTCGATTGAAAATACTACTTCCACTTCACTAGAGTGCAGTTCTATGCTGGTTCATCGAAGTGGTTGCTCTCTTTAGTTGATTACTCTATAGGCCGCATAACCTTTTATGAAGCTCTCCTTTCCACCATTTAAAAAACCTGGTCACTTAAGGGGTCCCTATCTCTGCTAACATTGGATGATGGATTCTTTCTTTTCACATTAACAGTCGTAGAGGACTATGAAATGGTGTGGATTGGCGGATCATGGTTTTTTTTTTTGTTTTGGGGTAAATCTTTCATCCTACAAAAGTGTACACCAGACTTTGTTCTTAAATGCGAAAAATTCCCCTCCATCCCTTTGTGGATCAAAATCAAAAACCTACCCCTATCATGTTAAATGCCTGAAGGGTTCCTCTAGCAGTTGATGCCCTAATTGCGACAAAAACCAGACTTACGTGTTGCGAGAGTTTGCGTATAGGTGAGTAGCTCATCTCCTTTCCCCGATGATATCTACATTTCTATTGACTATAAGATTTCCCCTTTGATGTCCCCTACGGCTAGAAACCTGTTGGCCCTTGCTCTCATTGCAACTCTATTGTCCACACCCCAACTAGCTGTCCTAAAAACCCCACCCCTCCCTTTACGCTCCCGGTGCGTCCTCAAGGTAGAAGTACCAGTCGCAAACACCGCAACACCCTACCACCCTGTCTTACTATTCCTAAACCTCCCCTACCTCCACCATCACAACCTGCTACAACCCAAGCTTCCTCTTCCCAAATCTCTTGCTCCTCTAACTCGGCCTTTAATTTAACTTACATCCCAAACCTCAACTCCCCCTTCGAAGATGCGCCTCCTGCCTCCTTTGAGCTCAACCATGGCACTAGTTCATTCTTTGACTAACCCCCCCCCCCCTCCACACACACACACACACGCACGCCCCAATTTTCATCTCTTATCACCAGAAACAAGTTTTCTTCCCTCTCTGAGTAGCTGGAAAATCAGAACCCCTCATTTACTAATCTCCCAGACCCAAATGCAAATCAAGATTGGGATTCTACAACACAACCTAAACAAGCTGCTCCACCTCAGGACTCAGACCCAAATCAACATAGCTATGATACAATTCCCACCTTGCAATCAAAACCACAACTGCATGGCAATAAATCCACAAGAGCCAAAAAGGCATTCACCCCCACTTCCAAATCTCAATGACCCTTTCCCCAATGGGCGCTTGGAATGTTTGTGGGTTTAATAGCCCTGATAAGGTTATGCGTTGCAAGCAGTTTGTCAACAAACATATTTTGGATTTTCTTTTTATTTTAGAAGCCAAAATTTCATCTCAATCCGCCTCTGACCCCTGGTTCATCTCCTCTCACTCTAACTTCAGTAATGAATGTTCCTATGACAATTTTATTTTTTGCACCATTGGCAGAATTTGGATTAAATGGAATGCTCTCAATATAAATTTTAGGCCTTATTTCTCTTCCAGCCAATTAGTTCATGATATTATTTATAATGGTCCCACCGTATCTTTTTATGTTTCTGTGATTTATACTGCCAATTCTATTGAGGACATGCAAGAAATTTTAGACTTAGCCAATGGTATCACCATCCTTTGGATTATTTTTTGGCAACTTCAATTGTTGCAGATTTTTGCATGAAAAGGTTGGTGACTTGACACTTTCTAACAATAGGCTTGCTGATTTTAACAATCATATCTTCAACATTGGGGTTCTGTTACGAGCGGACCGGTCCCCTCTGGACCGGTCCGATGCTATGCCAGGCGGAAACGGGCAAAAGGGGCGGAACCCCCTGTGGACCCCACAGTTGCCGAAATTGATTTTGGGAGGGAGAATTTTGAATGAGGGGCTGTTTTAGGAAGTCCATTATTGTCCTTTATGATTAATTTGTATAATTAGGAGTTTAGGGGGGAGAAAAGGATCATCTTGAATTTGAATTGTTTTGGAGATCTAGGTTTTGGTGTCTTGGGCTCTTGGCTTCGCCGGAGATCTTTTGGAGAGTTTTTCCTTCCTCTCGAATCGAAGGAAAGTTGTATCTTGCAAGTGCTTTTCATCCGTTATCGAAATAAAAGTGTTTGCATCGTTTTCCTACGCTTTCTTCTCAGATTTTTCTTGTATTTGGGCTGTTTTTCTGCTGTGGACAGCAGTTTTTCATTGGATTTACTTGATCTTGGTGAGAAACACTTGGAAATCCAAGTGCTTCCTATCAAATTGGTATCAGAGCATCGTTCCGGGACCACCGGCGGCTGAAATTCTGAAATTTCAGCAAGTTTCTTGTCTCCGGAAGAAGTTTTTTGTGGATCTGTTAGAAGGATAATGGCCGGAAAGAAGGTGGATGTCTTGGAAGGCGAAGTCGGTCAATTAAAAACCGATTTGGAGGAAAAATTTTTTGATTTTCAAAATCAAATTACCACCAACAACGAAAGGTTGGAGGGAAAATTTACGGCCATGGAAGAGATGATGAAAAAATTACTTGAGATGAAGACTAATCCGACGGCGTCGGAAGCAAGAGAGACTGTCGGCGACCATGGCGTAGGGGGAAATCCGAACCCGCTACGGGGGAGGAGGAATCCGACTGTGGAGATCCTTGAGGGAGACGACGACATGCCACCTCTAGAGCCACTTTCTAGAGAGGAGATGAGCCTGGGGAATGACCGTCGAGGTGCTGATTTTCAGCGTCGAGGTGCTGATTTTCAGCGTCAAGGTGTGGATTTTGAAGGCCGGAGGGGAGAATATGAGGGAAGTGCAGATTTTGGTGAAAGAAGAGGAGAATATCAGCGTCGAGGTGCTGAATTTCAGCGTCGAGGTGCTGATTCTGAAAGGGGAAGAGGGGAGTATGACGAGGGAATCGGATACCAACGTGGGAGGGAGGACCGGGATACTTGGGGAGCACCTCATCTTCGAGGAATGGGAGGTTATGGAGAGTACCGGGGTAACGGAAGGGATCCGAAGGTGAGGAAGTTGAAGATGCCCATCTTTGAGGGGGAAGATGGCCATGGCTGGATTTACAAGGTGGAACGGTATTTTGCAGTCAACGGGTTGACAGAGGAGGAGAAACTGACAGCGGCAGGACTGTGTTTGGAAGGGAAGGCACTGGCATGGTACCAGTGGCGGGACATGAGGCGACCTATTCGAAACTGGAGGGAGTTCAAGGATTGCCTACTAGAACGTTTCCGAACCAGCAGCGGAGGGGATTTCTACGAGCAGTTCTTTGCGCTGACACAGGAGGGGACAGTAGCAGAGTTCCGGGACCGGTTTGAGTACCTAGCTAGCAGGTTGGATCGGCTTTCTGATACCGTGCTTGAGGGGAACTTCATGAAGGGGCTCAAACCAGAAATCAGAGCAGCCGTTAGAGTAATGAGACCACACGACCTGGGGGAGGCCATGGAATTGGCACAGTTGGTCGAGGACCAGAAGCATCTAGAGAGGGGGAATCGAGGCAGCAGTTCTGGGGGATCCCACCGGATGACGACCACGTTTTTAGCTTCCAAGGGAGCTGCACCGGGGGGTACACGAGAAGTACCAAAGGAGAGGACCGGAGGAGGAGGGCCTGGGGGAAATTTTAAAAAGCTTACTGATAAGGAGATGCAGGAGAAGAGGGCCAAGGGATTGTGCTTTAGATGTGATGAGAAGTACATGCCGGGACATAGGTGCAAGGACCGGACTCTTCAGGTTCTCCTTGTTTGCGAAGACGAGGAAGACGAAGAGGAAGGTGGGAGCAGGTCAGAAGTGGAGGAGGAGGAGAAGATGCACCTGGATGTGGCAGAAGTCTCCCTGAACTCTGTAGTGGGATTCACTTCGAGTCACACTATAAAAGTAAAAGGGGTGATAGCTGACCACGAGGTGGTGGTTCTGATAGATAGTGGGGCAACCCACAATTTCATTTCCACCCGGCTTGTTGAGTTGCTTGGTATGGCACTAGTGGATACCGGTGGCTATGGGGTGATGATGGGCACAGGGAAGGTGGAAATGGGGAGAGGAGTTTGTAGAGGAGTGGTGCTGACCATTCAAGGGATACAGGTGAGGGAGGATTTTCTTCCCTTAGAATTGGGAAGTACTGATGTGATTTTGGGAATGAAGTGGTTGCAGACTTTGGGGGAGACCAAGGTGAACTGGGGAGAATTGAGGATGGAACTGGTAGTGGAGGGGAGGAGAATGGTGATACAGGGAGATGTCGGCCTGTCTAGGACGGGGGTGTCTCTCAAGTCCATGATCCGAACCATCCAGGAGGTTGGGGGTGGATACTTGGTGGAGCTGCAGCGATTGGAGAAAGTGAGTGTGGGTGAAGAGGGAGACATTCCTCTTGAAGTGCAACCAGTCATACAACAGTTCAGGGAGGTTTTTCAACCTCCACAGGGTTTGCCACCCCAGAGGGAGCTGGAGCACGCCATTATTTTGAAGGAAGGGGAGACACCGATCAGCGTTCGCCCGTACCGCTACCCCCAGATCCAAAAGGATGAGATAGAGAAGCTGATTCGGGAGATGTTGGAGGCAGGGATCATAAGGCCAAGTGTAAGCCCTTTTTCTAGTCCAGTCCTCCTGGTCAAGAAGAAGGATGGGAGTTGGAGATTCTGTGTGGACTACAGGGCTCTGAATAAAGGCACTGTACCAGACAAGTTCCCAATTCCAGTGATTGATGAACTGTTGGATGAACTTTTTGGGGCAGTGGTGTTCTCCAAGCTAGACTTAAAATCCGGATACCACCAGATTAGAATGAAAGAGGCGGATGTTCCAAAGACAGCCTTCAGGACACATGAAGGGCATTATGAATTTCTGGTAATGCCCTTTGGTTTGACTAACGCTCCTGCTACATTTCAGTCTCTGATGAACAGGATCTTTAGGGAGTACCTCAGGAAGTTCGTACTTGTATTCTTTGATGATATACTGGTGTACAGCAAAAATGAGGGGGAACACTTAGCACACTTGAAGGTGGTTTTGGGAGTATTGCAGGAACACCAGTTACAAGCCAACCTGAAGAAATGCAGCTTTGCCCAGACCAGGGTAGAGTACTTGGGGCACGTGGTGTCCCAAGACGGAGTAGCAGCGGATCAGAATAAAATAGAAGCAATGCAGAAGTGGCCCATTCCTAGGAACCTAAAGGAGTTAAGGGGGTTCTTAGGGTTGACTGGATACTACAGGAGATTTGTGACAGGATATAGTGCTATCGCATGGCCTTTGACGGAGCAACTGAAGAAGGATGGATTTGCTTGGGGTGAAGCAGCAACGCAGGCATTTGAGAAACTGAAGGTTGCCATGACTACAGTCCCAGTCCTCGCCCTTCCTGATTTCAGCCAAGTCTTTGTGGTAGAGACAGATGCTTCAGGGTATGGGCTGGGGGCAGTGTTGATGCAGAACCACCGGCCTATAGCTTACTTCAGTCAAGTACTGTCAGCCAGAGCTAGATTGAAGTCAGTATATGAGAGGGAGCTAATGGCCATCGTTTTGGCCATACAGAAATGGCGGCCGTACCTTTTGGGAAGACACTTCATTGTAAGGACGGATCAGAGAAGTTTGAAATACCTGCTAGAACAAAGAATGGTGACTGAGGAACATCAGAGGTGGTTATCTAAACTACTAGGTTATGATTTTGAGATCCAATACAAACCTGGTTTAGAAAATAAAGCAGCTGACGCCTTATCCAGATGTGTGGGGGAGCTTCAGGAATTAGCTTTGTCAGTTCCTTTAATGGTTGATTGGGGGTCCATCAAGGAGGAAAGTATGTTGAATGAAGAGTTGAGGAAGATCAGGGAGGATCTAGAGAAGGACAAGAGTAGCCATCCGGGCTACTGTATTGAGGGGGAGAGACTATTGTATCAGGGGAGGTTTGTGATGCCACGGACTTCCATACATATTCCCCACTTGTTGCAAGAGTTTCATGGCAGTGCAGTTGGGGGACATTCAGGGGTTCAGAAGACTTACAGGAGGCTAGCATCCGAGCTCTACTGGAAGGGGATGCATAAAGATGTGGAGGAAATGGTGGCCAGGTGTGAGGTATGTCAGAGAAACAAGTACATGGCCATGGCTCCGGGAGGCTTACTACAACCATTGACACTTCCAAACAGAGTTTGGGAGGAAGTATCCATGGATTTCATTGATGGCCTACCAAAGTCGGAGGGGTTCACAGTCATTATGGTGGTGGTTGACAGGCTTAGTAAGTATGCACATTTTGTTCTCCTAAGACACCCATACACCGCAGTGTCAGTTGCTGCAGCTTTTATCAGGGAGGTGGTGAGACTACATGGGGTGCCTGAATCGATTGTGTCTGATCGAGACAAAGTGTTCCTCAGCCAGTTCTGGAGAGAGCTGTTCAGGATGCAGGGCACAGTTCTAAAGAGAAGTACAGCCTATCACCCACAGACAGACGGACAAACGGAGGTGGTAAATCGAAGCTTGGAGACCTATTTGAGGTGCTTTGTCTCCGAAACCCCACGAGTGTGGGCAAAGTGGCTGCCATGGGCTGAGTATTGGTACAATACCTCATTCCATTCCGCTTCCCAGATGACCCCATTCAAGGTATTATATGGGAGGGACCCTCCGCACCTAGTACACTATGGAAGAGAAAGCACACCAGTATCGTCTGTGGAGCAGTACCTTGAGGAACGAGACAAGATACTGGAAGAACTAAAGAGACATCTGCTGCGAGCACAACAAATCATGAAAAAGCAAGCGGACTCTCACAGGAGAGACATGCAGTTTGAAGTGGGGGAGAAGGTGTTCCTAAAATTACGACCATACAGGCAGAGGACAGTGGCTAGAAGGCAGAACGAGAAATTAGCACCGAGGTACTTTGGCCCTTATGAAGTATTGGATAGGATTGGAGCAGTGGCTTACAGACTGAAATTACCCCCCTCAGCCACCATACACCCAGTGTTCCATGTGTCTCAGCTGAGGAGAGCCATTGGGGAGCATGCAGTGAGTGCAGAATTACCAGCGACTATGACGGAGGATTTAGAAGTGGTTTTAGAACCACTAGAGCTTGCAGGAGTCCGACCAGATAAAATGGGCAACAAAAAAGTGCTGATCAAATGGAGAGGCCTCCCTGATTTCGATGCTACATGGGAGCCTTTTGAAAGAGTGAAGGAGCAGTTTCCTTCTTTTCACCTTGAGGACAAGGTGAGTTTTTGGGAGGGGAGTAATGTTACGAGCGGACCGGTCCCCTCTGGACCGGTCCGATGCTATGCCAGGCGGAAACGAGCAAAAGGGGCGGAACCCCCTGTGGACCCCACAGTTGCCGAAATTGATTTTGGGAGGGAGAATTTTGAATGAGGGGCTGTTTTAGGAAGTCCATTATTGTCCTTTATGATTAATTTGTATAATTAGGAGTTTAGGGGGGAGAAAAGGATCATCTTGAATTTGAATTGTTTTGGAGATCTAGGTTTTGGTGTCTTGGGCTCTTGGCTTCGCCGGAGATCTTTTGGAGAGTTTTTCCTTCCTCTCGAATCGAAGGAAAGTTGTATCTTGCAAGTGCTTTTCATCCGTTATCGAAATAAAAGTGTTTGCATCGTTTTCCTACGCTTTCTTCTCAGATTTTTCTTGTATTTGGGCTGTTTTTCTGCTGTGGACAGCAGTTTTTCATTGGATTTACTTGATCTCGGTGAGAAACACTTGGAAATCCAAGTGCTTCCTATCAGGTTCATGAGCTATCCTCAATTGGCACTACTTCACCTGGTTCAACCAGAGAACTAATTTTCCTATTCACATCAAACTTGGCCATGTTCGAGTCAATCATGCTTGGCTTGAAAATTATCACAATTCTTATTATAATGTTGGCGATCCACAAATTTCTGATCATTCTCCCATTAACATCCTCTTGGATATCCCTCCCAAAAAAAATCATAGATTTCTTTACAAAAACTTCTAGGCCAAAGTTCCTGAATTTTGGGTGTCTCATAGCTACTTTCTCTCAGAATTGCCATAGTAGCTCTATTTATACTTTTTACCATAAGCTAAAAATCTTAAAAGGGTGTATCAAATCTAAACCTTGGGCTAACTTTAACCTGCTAAAACATTATATGGAGGATCTCTTTATTTCTCAAAACTATTATTTGGCATAATTCCAAAGCAGTTCTACTAACCCTGTTTTAAATGATTCTTTAAAAACCATCAATCTCAAGTTCTCTGATATCAACTCTGCTTGGTCTAGTTGGATTGCTCAAAGAGCAAAAGCCAAATGGATGTCTTGTGGGGAGGATGATTTAAAGTTCCTATACTCTAGAATCAATGTCATAAACAATTTTAACTTGATTAAAGATATATCTACTTCTGATGGTGTATTTACTCAACCCCAAACATTAGTAATGCCATTATTCAGCACTTCAAGAATCTTTTTAATACCCCCATGTAGTCTTCATCTAATACTATTCCCCTTCCTGTTGGTGACAAGATCCCATTAAACCTTCTTGCTAATTTAGTTGGTCTGGTTACTATGGATGAGATAAAAGCAATTATATTCTCTTCCCCCTCTTCATCTACCCCTGGTAATGACGGTTACACTTTTGATTTCTATAAGACCACTTGGAGCATTATTGGCAAACAACTTTGTGATGTTGTGCTATCTTATTTCTCTTATGGCATTCTACCCAAACAAGCTAAGGCAACTGCCATTGCCTCAATTCCTAAAAGGCCTCATGCTACCAACATCTCTAATTACAGACCAATTTCTGTTTGTAACACTTATAAGATTTTTGCTAAGATATTTGCAAATAGGATGAAATAGGTCATACCATTCTTCATCCATCCTAGCCAAACTGAGTTTATTAAAACTCAGATTATATCGGACATCATTATGTTGACGGCTGAACTTCAAGGGGATTTTAACTTGAAGGATAGTAACAATTATTTATGTGCAAAATTTGATATCCATGATCCTTCGATATGGTGTCTAGGGATTTTCTGCTTGATCGTATGCTTGCCAATGATTTTCCCACATCATTCATGTCACGACCCGTCCCGGATGCTCGATCTAACGAGGCGGGTACGAAAAGTCGGACGATAGTACATTTCCAAAGTGTAAAATATCTCATCATCAAAACTTTTCTATAAACTGAAGAGCCACTAACAAAAAAACTATTTTACCTGTTGTCATTTGCACCTCGTCTTCTGTAAACATGTTCTTCTCTTTCAGCCATTACTTCTTTAGGAACTTACCTGAAACATTTAAACTCGTGGTTTGAGTTTACTAAGTAAACTCAGTGGATAATTCTCATCTTCACGTAATAAACATGAAAATCACTAAAATAAAATAAAGTTCAACATTTATAGTAATGTACCTTTGCTTCGTTTTATTCATTCCCTTTCATGAATTTCATTTAAACATTTCTCAATCATATATATATCATCATATAACATTTTATTTATTCATAACATTTCTTTTAATCTATATTCCTTTTCCCTTTTTGAATCATACAGGAGCACCGTCTAAATGTACTCAAAAGTACAATCATTTCCATTTCCTTTATCCATTTCCGTTACCTTTTCCCTTTTTACGTGCACGGGTACGTTGCTTCCCCAGCCAGTACCATTCGGGGGTGAACTCCTGTAT
This sequence comes from Dendrobium huoshanense, assembly GCA_016618105.1. Taxonomy (NCBI): domain Eukaryota; kingdom Viridiplantae; phylum Streptophyta; class Magnoliopsida; order Asparagales; family Orchidaceae; genus Dendrobium; species Dendrobium huoshanense. The sequence goes on from CM028351.1 coordinate 66,217,597, forward strand.
ACTTTGCATGCATAACCTTTTCCTTTCTTTTTTTTTTTTTCATTTGATACTATGTCATTTTCCTTTAATGTTTATGTATTTGTATTCTTAGATGGATAGATATGCATTTCAATTATTTTCCATTTCCTTTGCATATATTTTCTTTCACATATATTGATAAATTCCACATGCTCATAATAAGTCGTTCTTTCCATTCATACAATTTCAATATTAATGCATGTATTAGAATTTACATTGTCTCATCTATAATTATCTTCAAATGGAATAACATGTATAAAATACAATCAATCATATTAATATAATTTAAATTTTTGAAATGAAAATAACTAGTAAAAAATTTCACAAGCATAATTACCCACTTTGAACTTTTCAGGCCTTTGGCGTAGGATACAGCCTCGAACCTCTCTCCAAATCTCTAATATCAATCAATAAAGTTTTCATGTACTTGTTTTGTCAAAATAAAACTCAGGAATATTTTTATAATAGAAATTACTTACAATAGGATTTCCAAAATTTCTCAAAATCTTTCTTCCTCTTCCAAAACTCTCTTTCTCTCCTTGATTTCAATTCTTTCTTATCCTTCAAGGAATAATATTTGCTTTAGAAGAATTAAAAGAAGGGGATTTATACAAAATTTTGGGAAGAAAATATCACAAACTTCTTCCTTCTTTCTCTTCGGTCGTTCCTCTCGTTCGTTGCAAATTCTCCCAAAATAACACTTCTTTAACTGTGAGGAAGAAAAGGAATGATCGATTCTTATCATTAGAGAAGATTTTTCGCTAAAATTGGGAAAACGAAACTTACTTCGCTCTCCCACGAAGCCTTCGGTCGTCCGCACGTTCCGCTCCCCTGTGTCGTTCGCGAAAAACAGCGACCCTGGATGGGTCGCGACGTCTATTATTAGCAGGTGGACGGTTCGGTTGAACCGGCCACCAACCGGTTCATAACAATTCATAACCTGGATCAAAGGTTGTATTACTGATGTGTATTTCTCTATTGCAATTAAGAGCACTCTGAATGGTTTCTTTAATTATTCTTCCTTTCTCAAGCAAGATTTCCCCCTCTCACCTTATCTTTTTAGCATTGTTATGGACGGACTCTCCTCCTGCTTTGTGGAGGTCACTTCTAATAGCTTTTTTCAGGGTCTTAATATGTGCAACTCTTACAATTCTCGTCTTCTTTATGTTGGCAATTTGCTTGTGTTTGGTAAGGCAACACTTGAAATGCCAATGCCCTCAAAGACTTGCTATTTCGGTTTGGTGCATCTTATGGTCTCCAAGTTAATAGTGAGAAAAGCAATATTGTTTTTTCAAACAATGTGGCTAAAGGCGCATTCTTAACATTCCCATCTCATTGTCCCTAATCAAATATATTGGTCGTCCTATTTTCACTAGGAGGCTGCATCTCTTATTTTTAGCTTTTGATGCAAAAATTTATTGTTACGTGGATGGTTAGAAAGTCAAAATTTTATCTTTTCAGGGAGAATCCAATACCTTAAATTCACTATATGCAACACTTTGGCTTATTGGATTAGAGGGGATATCATCCCTAAAGGGTGTTGTAAAGCTATTAACAGAATTTGCTCTAGAGTCCTTTATTTGGAGACCTGCAAGCCAAAAAAATATGAGGGCATTGGCGTCCTTGCCATTGATTCCCTTTATTACGCCTTGGTTGCTATTTGATCTAGAGGCTTTTCAAGGCTGACGGTCTTTTATTTCAATGATGGAGGGCTAAGTATCTTTCCGTGTGGAATAATAACATCACTCGTACCCTTATTTATTGGAATTTTTTATGTGGCGTGGAAAATAAAATTCAGCATTGTTTAAGCTTCAAGGTCATTAGAAATTGCTTTTTTTTCTTTGCTTTGGGACCCGTGATGCAATGAAAAATTATTGTTAGACATCATGAATGACTTATCTCTGGAGAATTCTCATCTTAATGTCTCTCATTTATTGGTTAACTTTTTAATCCTCAATGAAAGCTGGAATCTCCCTTCTCTCCCCATGCCACTTGTTGTTGCTATTACTTTTGTGCCTATTTATGAGGCAGGCAAGGTCTGTCTGTGGCTCAACTTTGATAACCCTACTAAATTAACAATTTGAAAACGTATTTTTACTCTGGCTCATCTATTGTTAGCTTGTCCAACTTCATTTGGCATAGATGTTATGCTTTGTGTTTCTCTGCTTTTGCCTTGCTTGCTTTCAAACAAGGGTTAAAAATTGCGGATGCTCTTATTAAGAGGGGGTGTTCTTGCTAATCCTATTTGTATTGTCTACTTTGCTGCTAAATAAAATAAATCTCACTAATTCTTTGAGTGCGACTTCACTTTTTTCTATCATTAAGAAATTAATTCCCATGTTGGACTACCAACTTTTACGTCCCAATGTCTACCAAACTTTTTCTATTATTGAAGACGTGTATTGCAAACACACGAGAAGCTTTTACTACTTATTGGCGTCTACAATCATCTATTTCATCGGAAGAGCTCGAAATGATAGATTATTTGGTAACTCTTATGAATGCCACACTATGATTGCAACAAAAATCAAGAGGGCAGTTATTTATAATACCACAAAACGGAGCTTTCACTTATTTCAACACTTTCTCCACTGATATGCCACTGCTTCTGTCATGGAATTACGAGTTCTTTCTCTCTGTTTGTCCTTCTTTGACCGAAGCATTTTTGCGATGTCATATGTTTCTGGGCATTATTTTTTAGGCATTTTTGGAGGGTCTATTCCGGCAACCAAGGCTTCCACGCTGCTCTGTATTGCTGAGAATTCTTTTTGGATGGACTATGATGAATGCTAGTGTCGACCAGTTGACCCTAAGACAATCACTCTTCGCAACCAGGGGATTATTGACGCTGAATCTCCTTACTGGATGATCACTTTTTGTTGTGCATTCTGAGTGCTCTTTGTTTGTTTGGTCTAGCATTTTTTTTAGCTTCGTGCAATTAGGTTTTGTTTTTCTCCCCTTGCTGACTGTTTTTGTGTTCAGCTTGTTAGTTTTAATTTTTTAGCTTCATTTTCTTTACTTGTATTTTTACACTTTCATGAATGATATGGGCTTCTGCCCCAAAATTTCCAAAAAAAAAAAAAAAAAAAAAAAATATCAGATCTATCCATCTCAATCTTCACTAACCGTCTTCTACCTCTGATAAGATATTAGGCCCAATTTCAGTTGGGAACCTCCCATCCCGAATTTAATTCCTTGAGTGACAGGGGCCCCTTCAGTGGGGCCCCAAAGCGCCGGTTGCGGGTGCAGTGGCGTAGTGGTGTAGGTGGTCCGGTAGGTCGGCCAGGTTTACGGACCACTAAACATGTTTGACGAAGCCGGACGTGGCAGAGGACGGCTCCTAGTCACAAAAAAAAAAAAAAAAGTTTTATCAAAGTCAATGCCGAATCTCATAAAGATAAATATGTTCTGATTAATTTTTTGCAGTATCATACGAATTCTAAATATTATGAATTGTAATTGTAATCATAAATTCATAATGTAAGGTGCTATCGGTGGATGGGAGTTATCATTTCTTTTTATGATCATTGTTATTTTCTACACTTTTAATCAGTATTTTAATTTTAATTTTATTCATAAATTCCGTATTTTCAGTATTTTTTAACCAATTTTTTTACTAGAATAATATTTTAAAAAATTATTTCATTTAAAAAATATTAATATAAAATGTATTATATATATATATATTACTATTCATTATTCTTTTTCATTTTATTATAATAATTTCTCGTGAATCATAATCAGTCTCTCTTTCATGAAGTTTTATTTGGTTTGGTCGACCGAATGAGAGAAACATTCGGTCGCAGACAAAAATACCGCGGTACCGAGGTGTACCGAGTTTTTCAAAAAACTTGGTATACCTCGGTACCGCGGGATTTTTGCCTGCGAACCGAATGTTTCTCTCATTCGGTCGGAGGACGTAATAATTGTTCCTCTTTCATACAAAATGTGTCGGTTCATCAGCCAGTACAAATTGATAAAGTAAAGCTCAACATGATTATTTAATTAAGCTCAAACTTACATATGGTATTTAAATATAAATTTAATGTAAAATTAATATTAGATAATATTAATAAATATAAATTTCTATATTATAAAATTTATTTATAAATTGCAACTAGAATAATCTTAAAGAGTTTAAAAATTAACCTAAGACTTTAACATTTTCCAAAAATTTATTTCAATTTTTTTATTTTATTAAAATTTTAACATAAACATGATGTATAATAATTGAATACATCTAAATTTGTTATGCTAATTTATAAAATACATATCTCAAATAAATCTATTTAATATATAGATTTATCTAAAATCCAAAATTTAAATTAATTTATAAATTTTTGAAAACAATTATTTAAAATATTATAAATTAAGGTAGTTATTCTAATTAAATTATTATAAGTGTTTATTTGAAAAAGAAATTCAAATATATTTTGTGTTGTGCTAATTTTGTATTAAAATTTACTTTAAAAAATAATAATTTGTGCTAAAAAAAGCCTTAATCGGTATTTGCTTGGTATTTCACTTGTATGCTAAGCCAGAATCTGTTTGTTTTATTTTTGCGTTTGAAAAAGTGGGATTTATTTATGAGTTCACATTGAAAATGACTTTGATTTTTGTGGAGAAGATGTAAAATCAAATTTCGTTTGCTTGATTTTTAAAAATGTAATTTTATTTTCCGCTTTTTCTCTTTGTTAAATATAATTTTCTTAATGCTCCATCTATTTAATTTATTTTAAGACGGGATCCTATTTAAAATTTCATTTATGTTTAATTATATTTTATAATAAATAATTAATGTTGTATATGTTATTTTACATTTCATTTTGTTGAATGATTTTATTTATATAACAATTTAAATTAATAATAATAATAATAATATTTTGATCAAATAATTATTTATTTATGTTTTGGCTTTAATTTTTGATCCCATTAGTTGTTTCGGGTTTTTAGTTTGATGTATTTTGTGGTTTATCGATCATTATTTTCAAAACATTATATATATATATATATATATATTAAAGTTTGGAATGAAAATATTGGTTATATAATATTTATCTGGAATTTTAATTTTGTTTTAATAAAATATCTTTTTTAGGAAGGTTTAAATGAGATATAAATGTGTTATTCATAAATATGAGAGTATTATATTTAAAATGTTTTAAATAAGAATACTTTTGTAACATCTAATTTATAGATATAAATGTTTTAAATGCTTCAAATAATATAATTATGTGTATTGTATAAGTATAGAACATGAACTTATTAATAGGAATAAATGATGGCAATTAAAAGAGAATCACCTTGAAGGCAGAGTCCAGGTTCATGGTTTGAATCTCTTGGCAAGTAGTGAAAGCCTTAAGTGTTGGCCCGTGTAAATTGGTGTGGGTTGCATGCAGGGGCGGAACCAGCTTTAATTTTGAAAAAAAATAATTAAATATTAAAAAATAATATTCTATATCTTCATGCTAGGTCGACCGGGATTTTCACTGACCTAAAGACAGTGCTTCCTCAAAAAAAAAAAAAATAACACCTGCGTAGCAAAGGGATTTGAATATTCTTAACTTATGAATAGGGGTGTCAATTTCGGGTCACGGGTCGGGTTCGGGTCGAACCCGAACTGACCCGGGTGGAAAACGGGTCAACCCTAACCCGACCCGGGTAGAGAAACGGGTCGAAAATCCGAACCCGGACCCGACCTGGCGGGTTGCCGGGTTGACCCGACACGACCCGGAACCGCGACGGCGGCAGCGCGCGGCGGCAGCGCGCAGCGGCAGCGCGAGCGGCACGTGGCGGGGCAGCGGGGCAGCGGGGCAGCGTGCGACACGCGGCACGCGGCGGGGGCAGCGGGGCAGCGGCGCGTCACGCGTGGCAGCGGGGGCAGCGGGGCGGGCAGCAGCGTGTCACGCGTGGCAGCGCGCAGCGGGCGGGCAGCGGGGCGGGCAGCGGGGGCAGCGGGGCAGCGGGGCAGCGGGCAGGGGGCTGGGGCAGCGGGCAGAGGGCGGGATTTCGAAATTTTTTGAATTAAACGGGTTGGCGGGTTGACCCGGCAACCCGCCGGGTCAACCTGAACCCGACCAGTTTTTGAAACAGGTCGATTTCTGGAACCCGAACCCGACCCGTTTTGAAATCGGGTCGGGTCCAACCCGGCGGGTCCGGGTCGGGACCGGGTCGGGTTTTCGTGTCGTGTCAAAAATTGACACCCCTACTTATGAAGATCAGATTATTGAAAATTTCAGGAAAACTGTGATGTTGCAGCAAGTTGGAAATCGTCAACATATTGGCCTGAATGTTCAGCTGGCCCATTTTAATGTTATCAAATGGCTGGTTCGTGTACCTTCATTTGTTTTTTCTTTCTTTATGTAATATTGCGGATTCCTTATTTGTTTGAATTCATCTAATTAGTATTATGCCAAGATTCATATAATGATTCTTCGACATGTTTACGCTGGCTGTCGACTACTTAACGTAATCCTCCATTTTTGTCATCCAGGACTTGAAACCTGGCATTGGCAGTGTTAAAGACGGAGTTGAAGGTATACTTGAATTATGACGTAGAATGTTGGACATTTAAAGAGAAGCATAGTATTACGTTTAAGTGTTGCAGAGATGAGGATGCTCATGTGCATGAGTGGTTTTATCCTTAGAGATAGGATAAAAATAACTCAAATGAGCATACACGACAAAAGGTTGGAGTAGCTCCATTGAAAGATAAGATTAGAGAGAGTCATCTTAGATGGTTTGGTCACATAATCTTTTTTCTCTAATTCTTATAAGTTTTAGTAGATCACCTTTTAGTGAACTTTAAGGGGGGGGGGGGGGGGGGGGGGGGGGAGTGGTTAACTTTTAATCATTGTATGTGAGATTAGAAGTTTTTTTAGGCTTTATTTGGGACTGTTTTTTTATTGTTTTCTAAAGCAATTTTTTAGTATAAAATTTTTTTGAACTAGAAATTTTTATATTATAAAATTGTTTAGAAATCATTAATAAAACTACCCCAAATAAAACTTTAGTTGAAATAATTTTTTCATATTTAGCTTTTTTTTCACAGTAAATGATTATTTTTTTCATTTATTTTATATAGAGAAAACGATTTTTTTTTTTATTTTGCATAGAAGAAGATAATGATAAATCTGCTTATGGGAGGAAACTTTAAATTTTAATACAAAAATATTGCAGTGTGAATCTGACATAGCACAGGGTGCAAATTTCCATCATACATATTTTGGCAATTCTTGTGCTTCATTAAAGGACCTATAAGTGTCAAAACGTGGCAATAAATGAAGCCTATGATATATGTACCTCGGAAGGCTACATCACAGATTTAATACCTTCCAGATTATGGAAGGTTGCCTGATTTTTTATAAAAAATCAAGAAATACACTGATAGTATATATAGGATAAGAGGAATAGACAGTGGTAGGGTTGATATTATAGTTTCAGCTGTATGTATGAAGAAGAAGAGATTTATATTTTGTTTGTGACAAATATATATTATTTTTAAGTAATTTTTTATTATAAAATTTTTTGAACTAATAATTTTTGTGCAATAAAGCTGTATTAGAAATCAGTAAGAAAGTTGTCCCAAACACAGTCTTAGTTATACGTGAAGACATGATTTTTACAAAGATAAATCTCCAAGACTTCATGAAAAGTGATTTATAATCAGCTATGAAGTAATCCAAAATTAAAGAACAAATAGAACACAGGTTTTTGTTTCTTTTAATGATTTTAGAGCTCTATTAGTGGCTGAATTAGTGGGGAAAAAGAAGTCTTGGAAGGATGTCTAAATATAAAGTTCTCTGTTGTGCAATAGTTTTCTTCAGCTTTAACAATTGATTCACTCACTTTTTACATCATAAAAATTGTTCACTATTACCTCTCTTTATGTGTGGTTGCCTAACTATTCCAGCTATCCTTTGCATTTTCCAATGCAAATTTTTGTAAATTGTAATTGATGAAACTACTATAACTTTCTGACATATTTTTAAGATGGTCCAATGCATTGTAATTTTGAAATTTACAGTCTTCAAACTGTAGAAATCAACATGAATTTTCTCATCATATCTTATTATTACTATGCACTTTTTGTTTTTAGCTGAAATTATTATTATTATCTATTTATTTTGTTAGAAGATTCAATTTGTTTTTCATTCGTTTTGCTTTAAACCTGATTCACATGAATATTTAATTAAAAAAACTTAAAACTACAAGCCAATCTGATCTTTTGACAACTTTCTCAACATATATGGTTCATGTTCATTCAAGATAAATATATCATTGTTAAGAAGACCACAAGACAAAACTTTGTTGCAGGAGAGGGGAACAAAATAAGGAATTCAGTAGCTGGTGGTGTCACAGCAATGGTGTTTGCAGAAACCATTCGACATGAAATTGCATGAAAGCAATGGAATTCTAACTGATTTGAGCCACTCAAAAGGCCCCATTGTTTTTTCTTCATGTCCACCATTTCTTCCCTATTTTTCTGCATGAATCATAAATCTCTTCCTCTTCCCATAATTCAATGGAGTCTGGACTGAGCTGATTAGTGTTCCGTCCAAGAAACTGATACGACTTTTCGTCTCCTATTACCTAACTTTGTTTTTAACTTTCTTGAATGGTTGCTTTCAGATAATGAATCAAAGCAGGCTTTACTGCTTGAGCTCTTATGAAATACTTATTGGTACTTTAAAAAAAAAATTATGAGAATTTGACTTAGATTTCATTTGGGACGGCTTCCTTACTGCTTCTTAAAGCAGCTTTCTAGTAAAAACTTTATTTATTTTTGTACAATAAAGCTGCTTTAAGAATCGAAAAGAAAGCCGTCCTAAATGAAGCGTTAATCTCATACATAGTTGGTAGCATGTGTTACAATCATGGAGAATATCTTTTTTTGCGATGTTGCTCCACTATCTTTGTGCAGATTCCACTGTTGCTGTTTATCAAGAGATAGTATTATAGAAGACTTTTATGTGTTATGAAGATAAACCTGGAACCAGCATTGCAGGTGTCAAGTATTTATCACCATAAAAGGATAAGTTGGAGGGCCATGCAGTGCACTCACATAAATTTAAAGTAGTTTTCAGAAAATTGTTGCAGGTTTGTTTTCAACCTTGATATGATACTTGCATAGTGTTTTTTGTGAGATTCATTAGTGTTGATGTGAAAGTGCATGGCGGTCTTTTTGGTATTGTAATTATTTAATTGATTGAGTCCTTCCTAAAGAAGATTTCTGCAAAAAAATTAAATGTGCACTTAATGTTGTTGGGTTAAGTTAATCAAGTCTGATTGTTACTATATATTAGGTTCGATTAAGTCTGCAAATAATAAAAAGAAATTGCCTGTAAGTTGAAGTTACCGAGATGCATGCAGGCACTATTGGAAATTTTGGTATTTCAGGCGAAAATTTGCTTGAAAAATGCATAAATTCATCGGAAATTAATATTTCTGGTGGATCCAGTCGTCGCTCGAAAGCCGGTTGGAGAGATTTTTGATTGGAAATATTTTTGTGGGAATGTTTCCAATGGATTTTTAGCGAAAAATTTGTTGGAAACATTGGCATGAAAGATCCATCATTAAAAAAAAAACCAGCAGACAGATCTTATCTGTCCACTGGAAAATCCACTGGCATTCATTCCAATGGATATTTTGCTTCTTCTTTTTTCATTAGAACTCTACCGACAGATTTTGACAAAAAAATCGATAGAAATTCATCAAAAACATAGTAGCAAAAAAAGCTCTTTCATACAATTTCTCTTATGATTATAAAAAACTAAGCAAAGCAATATATCATAACAATATAACAGTAAACCAAATAACTTTGAATAGAAATTTTAATAAAAAAACAATCCATTAAACAGCTAATTATAGCAATGCATGTGTATTCTGAAGTAGTACATGAGACAAAATTAAGAAAAGAAACATGAAAAGTAACACATGAAAAACTATAACTAATGGTCGACCCTCTCCTTAACCTTTTGAGTTTGTTGCTAATGATATTGATTTATGAATGCTTTTAGCTCTACTTACACCTAACTTTAATGCGCTTGCATATCAACTTGTGCTTACCATATTCGTTTTATTTCCTTTGTCAGAGTTATCACCTTTCGACTGATTAGTGTTGCAACTCAGGATCTCTAATATGTGGTTTTGATGATGATAAATATTATTGATTGAATTATAATTTTTCTCATTAAATATTTTAGATATTTTTTTTGTTTGTAAGTACTATTGATTGACAAATATTATTGATTGACAAATATTATTGATTGCAGGTAAGACAGACACTGCTCAAGGCTATTGAAAGCTCAAGAATGTGTACAATAGGAATGTCAAGTAAACAAAGTCTATAATTTTATTTTTATTTATTTTCTATTTCTTGAGTCTGACAACATAAGAGTGTATGCAATTAAGTGATCGTGCACACACACACATAGGGGTAGTGAGATAAATTTTAAAAGTTAAAAATTTTGAATTAATCGTACTGTATGACTTATAATCGTACTGTACGATCAGTATAGAAAGAATGGGTTTATGACTAATTGAACAATTAGTTTATGTGAACTAATCTTATCGTGCGATTTGTTACGATTTGAAAATCCTAACCGCCAGATAAATTAAGATATTCAAAATTCAAATTTTGAACAAATCGTACTATACGATCTGATTCATACTATATGAAAATTTGATATCATACTTAAATTAACCTTCATAATTAGTTAATCAAATTATGGTTTAATTAATGATAGAAGATCATATTGTACAATATTGATCGTATCATATGAATGGTAAAGACGAATTTTGGTCATCCCAAAGATCGTACAAAATGAAATCATGATTTTTGAACTAACGGTATTGTACGACATTCATATCGTACTAGAAAACCTACTTGAAATCAACAAACTGTATTGTACAATGATAGCAGTACATGACGACTTACTAAGACAATTTCTAATCATCCTGGGACTCGTCCTGTATGAATATAGAGAAAAACTAACATATCGTACTAGACGATCTTCGGATCATACTATACTATGTGTTTGAAAAGTTGAGCAGTTCAGCTAAGTAACTATTTTCATCGTACTGGGCTTGTTTAGCTTTTGAACTGAACATACTGTACGAACTCAAATTGTAGTATATGAATAGTTACGACTAACTTGAATTTTTAGGATTTCTTGAAGCCCATTACTTAAGCAAAGCTTTGAGAATAGTTATTGTTGAAGGTACTTTGAGAGAGAAGCTTTTGAAAGAAATTCAAGGTTTGAGAGGAAGGAGAAGGTAAGGTTGACTGTGAGGAGGAGTGTGAGGGGATCACACGGTTGCTCCGGGTTAGCTACACCCATGCTCCTCATGTGGCCTTGGTGAGTTCTTGAAGGCTCTCTTGGGAGAGAGGTTTCTAGGTCAAGTCCTCGAGGTACTTTGGCTTCTCCAGAAGGTTAAAAAGGGATTTGAGGTTCTCTACCTATGAAAGGATTCTGGTTCCTTTCTATCTCTAGGAGGGAGAAAAAGGATTCAAGGTTCTCTGCTTTATTTAGGAGGTAGAAAATGAATTCAAGATTTGCTACCATCGTCGAGGGAGGTGAGATAGCTTTTGGCACTCCGCGCATCAGATTTGGTGAAAGTGAGTCTGCAAAAGCTTATTCGCCTTGCTATGAGAGCAAAAGGAGAGTAACTTTTTATTAGTGTAATTTCTGGAGCAGAGGACTCTAGGGAGTGGACATAGGTCAAGGTTGACTGAACCACTATAAAATTTTAGTGTGCTCTTTCTATTTTTACCTTCAGCATTTTACTTTTTGTAATTTATTTTCCTGATAATTCCTTGGTTAAAAATCTATGGTTGATGCGAAATTGAGTTGATTCAATTATTTTCACCATTGTTATAATTATTGTTAAGTATATTAGCTTCTGTATAGTGTGATCAAGTTCTTCATTTTAAGTTTTGAAAAATCACAAAAAATTAGTATTCCTTCTTAAGATTTTTCCCCCTCTTGGTGCGCCTCAGGCTAGTTTATTGAGGTATCACAACCTCCTCAAACTTTCAATTAGGTCCTCAATATTGCTATTTGTAAAGGTTACTAAACGGGACAATTGTTCTTCATGTGCATAGGTATGCAAGCCTAATCCATACACTCTTGTCTTCTACATGTCTCCCACCATCTGTGACTATGTATTATAGTCTGAGTATTGTGTTGATCTTGTAGAGGATTTCAAAAGCCTAACTCTCACGAAGCCATGCATAATTCTCTTGAAACGTATGAAATAAATATAAAATTTTGTGTATGTAACTTATAAACATAATAATTATATAGATTCTAATATTCACATAAGCTTTTCTTGATCTCTAATTAATCTATTGATGATCTTCATGGCACTGAAGGGTGTAAGTATGTAACTCTAAGGCAGTGAGATTTCAACCAAGTGCTTCTTTCTACAAAAGAATATGTTAATTTAATGTATTAAATGTTAAAACATATATCATTACACTAAAGGAGCACATTATATTAGATGTCCTCTATACCTAGTGCGACGAACTAGTTGCTAGTATAGAGGTAGTTATCCATTTTGCCACAATCAAGGCTCTATTCTACTTTCATTTCCTTGGCATAATCTAAGTTGATCCAAGCTTTGTTCAAATTAGTCCAAATGATCTCATCGATTCACTAAGGTCCATTGTTCAACTTGTAAATATATGTGCACATATCTCACGGGCAAGTCTACTCTATTTCTCAAAATCCTTTCTGATCTTATCATCGTATTAGGCCAGCCATCTTAAATCTTTATGTTTGACAATCACTTTGCAAAAATATTTAGCCAAGTATTTAAAATGTACATTTGATCTTTGTAGTATTGATTTATCTCAAACTCTTAAAATTACATGTTATGAATGTATTGTGTCTTTTTTTCTAAAATACATATGGAGAATCATACTTACTTATGATGATGTCTCTGATTTTATTTATGGGCTATCTGGATTGGTTAAAGCTATATAATAAATAAAATATTTCATATTATTAGTTCTTAATCTATTGATGTATTTTAAAAAAGCAATATATATGTATGTATATTTATTAAGCTTTATGTACATGCAAACATTTGTTGATGATGAACTTGTAATAACCCTCAATTTCAAGTTCCCTAAATTTCAGGGATTTTTTTTGTGAGAGCACTGCGGTGTTGTACTTGCAAATGCAGTAGCATTGAGAGAGCTACTATGCAAGAGGAGTGGAGCCTCAACATTGAGCTCTCAGGTTTTTGGGGAATTAATCGGGCGCAGCGGCGATAGGGTCTTGGGTACTATGCCATTGGACATGAAATTTCATTTTGATTGAGGTAAGTAATATGAATCAGATTCTTATTTTCAAAGATTTTGATTTCTCAAATTTTATCTCTCTTAAATTTGATTAAAATGCAATGCCTTAATTTAGTGATTTGTTATTGTGTATTTTTTGATATGTGATAGATATCATCAACTTGAACATTTTGATTGGTTAATACTGAAGTTTCACTATGTTGTTTAGCTTATATGTCATTTTTAATTAAAAAAATTAATATAATGTTGAATATAGAAGACCAGGAGTTAACGTATTACTTTTAGACATAGACCACATGATATGTATGTATTTATTATTTATTTAGTACAATATGTATTTTTGACATACTACAAACATACTGATAAGTATACTGACAACTGCAATGAAAGCCATCTGATCGACTTGTGATATGTGATATGAAACAAATTCATCAAAATAGGACTAATATGATTGAGACTAATTCTTGTAGGGTTGGCCTATAAGATTGGATATAGAAAAAATATAATAAGCATCCAAGTGTCCTATCTTAGCATTCAAGATACTCATTAACTGAGGTTTCACTTGAGTCATTGTCACCGTCGTCATCATTATAAATTTCAATTTTTTCAAATTGTTTCTCGATAATACATAACGTTTGGTCCTCAACATCATCAACTGGTTCCCTAAAATTTGGCATTCTCTTTTCTTGATGCATAACTTGTATCATATCATGGCTCTCAATAATACCTCAAGGTATAGTTTAAATAACTACAAGCCAATCTTACGTTTCTCTCACTCTATTTGGATAACTAGTTTAATAAACTTGAGCTACTTGGTGTGCTATGCTGAAGGGATCAAATTAAGTATATATCCTTCACTTCACTAATACTATAAAGGGAATGTACCTTTATACCTTGATTCGGGATATGATCAAACCAGTTAGTTAAAGTGGAATAATTGGGTGTGGCCTTCACTTAGATGTTGTAATTGAATAACCTCCTCTAAGTTATCATAGTAGTCACCTCCTTTTTTTGTATGATTATTCCTTCTAATGAAAACACCATAATTTTCAAAAAAAATCCCTTCACATCAAGATCTAATGTGAAATCTATAACCATTCAAAAGGAAAATAGGTTAGATGTTAATTGCTCACATAGATATCCACGCAAGGTCATGCAAGCCTTTCTTTAGAATTATATTTGTATGTTTATGAACCTAACAAATCCTATGAAATATTAACATAACATAGAGAAATGTTAGAATGCATTAATCCATGTTAGTATAAAACGTCTATAGAAATATACGAACATCTTAAACCATATTGTGAACTTTTTTTTCTATGACAAGATAAACTATTATACATTCAATTATGATATGTGCTAATATCTATATGAGTCATTGTAAAAAAAGAGTAAAATATTATACATATATTCATACGGACATACCACAATAATAAAAAAGTCATAAAATACTATTTGTTAGACAAAATTTTTGACAATATAATGACCTTAGAATTATAATGCACAAATTTTTATAATAATGTCTAAGCTATTATAAAACAATCCTATGGTATCACACTCACTCCGCATAAGACAACCCTATGGAGTCACACTCACTCTATTTAAAATAAAGCGACGGTCTTACGGAATCACACTTCTAATGATCTACTTCAATATCCTTATTCTCTTATAGCAATATGCATAAAAAAGTTCAATATCTCATAAATAAAACATTTAAAATTAGCATGCACAACCTGCACTCCCACAAGCTTTTTCTTATATTCAACATCTTTATGTGCATGTATTTCTATTGTAAGTCGAGTTAGATATTTACATTTACTGATGCTAATAAAGTGAAGCTTTTAGGACTTTACCCAACCAAATGACAAAAAGGTATCCACAAATGAAACCTTTACATCAACTAAAACCCCTTGAGCTAGTTAACTGATTTTAATCACCTTAAGAAGATTTGAAAGTTAAATGTTCAAACAAATGCAAACATAAAACCAAAATCAAATTAACCTTAAAAAATTCATATAATGCAATTTTTTTCCATGATCTTTCTATTATAATTGGCATTGACATATCATTATAATTTGTAGAATTGACTTATTACAAATGAAACCCTAAACTATATGTGATATTAATAGTTTTGATGTGTTTGATTCTCCTGGTGGTTTGGTGTCTCATCCTAGTGATTCTGTTGTGGCTGAACCGGTTGTGGTTACTTAGTTAGTGGCTATGGCTTATGTTAATATAGATAGTGTTAATGATAAGTTGGATGTAAATAAGTGTGGGGCTAGCCTGTGTGATACTCTCAACCCTTCTTCTAATTTTGTTGTTGGTGGGGATGTTGTTTCTACTATTGATGGTGATTTCTTTATGCCTAGCGGGTTGGTCCTTAGGGAACCCTCTTTGGGGGGGGGGGGGGGGGGGGGGGGGGGGGGGGGGATGTGCATGCTAATGATCCTTCTAACAGGTTTGAAGATGTTTCACTTGTGCATTCTCCAAATTTGGTTGTTTCTCCTAATAATGAGATTCAAAATGTATTTGATGTGCATATTTCTATCATTTCTAAGGATGACTCACTTGTTGTTGACCATGAAGGAATCTTGTTTGGATCACTCTGATTGACTTCATGGATCTTCTTCCTCTACTTGCGGGGGTGTTAGAGATGATTTGGGTGATCCCATGGGTGATTTTCATGAATTGTATAGTTTGAATGTTGGTTGTCTCAATCAGAAAGATTTTTCTCATGGTGGTAGCAAAATGCAAGGGAGGAAATCTAAAAAACACTAGTTGGGTTTTTCTCCTTTGTCTATTATCATTCGATGGCTGGTGGTTTGTCTTTTTTCTTATAGGATTCTTTGGTTGTTACTTGCAAGTTTTGGCAATTAGATCTTCTAGCTTCTCTCTGGAATGGTGGATACTCCTGTTACTCTCTGGAGTCGTCCCTCATTTAGGTTCTTGTATTTTTGTTTGTCTTTTTTTATTGTTCTTCTTTATAATAGATAGGAAATTTGGCTCGTAGATTTTTTTTCAAAGGATGTAATTTTAAATAGATGAATGTTCGTTAAGGACATGTAATTTCCATTTCAATTAACATGTAGGCCCTTACATGGGTTTCTTGAATTATTTTTTTTTTGTAAATAAGAAAAGCAAATCCAAGCTTAAAAATTAGGTTTTTTTTTGTTTTCAACTCTGTGATATGTATGCATGAATCTATTACACCTTACAATACAACTACGTATGATATTTTATTCTAATTTGTTAATAAAAACAACAAATCCAAGCTTAAAGTTAGGTTTTTTTTAACTCTTTGATGTATATATATATATAATTATATATATATATATATATATATAATATAATATATATATATATATATATATATATATATATGAATCTATTGAACCTTGCAATACAACTATGTATGACATTTTATTCTAGCTTGTAAAGAAGAACAACAAATCTAAGCTTTAAAATTAGGATTTTTTGTTTTAAAGTCTTAGCAAACTGGCAAATTTTATAATACTTAATTACTCAGATGTTTAGACTTAATTAGGGCCAAAGATGTGAACTTAATTATTCAAGTGAAGTTAATTAAATTTATTTTTTCTTAAACTTTATTTTTCTTGATTCATCTAAATTATGGGTGCGAAAAAATGACTTGATTCGATAACTCGATCTAAATTCGATTTGAAAAATTAAATTTTGCATTGATTGATTAATTTTTGAGCTGGAATTGGGTTAAGAATGTTCACTCAAATAATATTTGGGTTGGGTGTGGGTTGACATGAAAAAAATTGAAATTTATATGTTTATCAATATTCAAATTTAGATTAAAAGGGTAAATTTTGTGTTAAACGGTTCATGTTTATCTAAAAAATTAATAAACATGTCAAACGAGTTGGGTTTTGGTTAATTTAGTCCAGTTTGAGCATTTTAACTTGTATAATAAATATTTCAATTTTAGGTCAGACATTTTAGGTTGGGTCAAATTCAGGTCACACCAAAAATCTACCCAATAACCTGAATTGACACCCCTAATCTAAACACTGCCTTATGAATTCACATGTTGATTTCTTCCTTTAGGCAATAGGTAATTAATGAAAAGAAGACTATTAAAACTAGACATTGGTTAATTTAAAATATTCTTAATTTGGTTCATAAAAATTCTTTTCTGATATAAGAAATGATTAAGAATCACAAATAACATTTTACATGATCTCCAACTTTATTTTTCCTATTTTAAATAAAAAGAATTTAAGTCAATAATAAATTTTAAAGTGCATTACTACGCAAGAAAGATCTTAAAATAGTTTTCTCAACTATTTGATGCCCAACTTACCTATTGTATTAGAGCTTAGATTTGTAACCGAAAGATCATCAATTCAAGGCCTTGCATATGCGTGTCTGTGTGAGTGTGAAAATAAATTCATTAAAATACAAAAAAAAAAATCTCCAGACATCTTAGATGAATAACTCACAGAGCATGCATACCATTATCATGTATTAAATTTAAATTATCAGTGCTAAGTAAGCTTCATAAAAAAGCTTAATTTTAGAAGTCACATGCATGTGAATGTGAACGGAAACACAATAACATCCAGAATGGTACAAGTAAAAAACTCTATTTTAGGTGTTATAGCATCACATATTATATTCTCTTTCTAATTTAATATATATTTAAAGCTCCCTAGCTAGTTATTAATATATAATTAAGGTTCCCTAACTAGTTCTTTTTCTTTCAAGTTAACATGACTTGGAGAAAAAGGGATGGGCCATTCTATCTTAGGGAAGGTTGAAAGAAATTAGAGAGGCAAATGATTAGTGCATCAACTAAACATCTAAACACAACAAGCCATTTATTATAAAAAGTGTTATATATTATAGAGAATACTATATCAAAGAGAATCAAGAATTTACCAAAAGTCCTCAAAATGAAGGTATTCAATGACTAACTCATGTTAGACATAAACATGCATTTAACATGTCAAATAAAAAGAACCAAATAAATTTTAACACTCTTGTCAGATACAAGGGAACATGATTGTTACACAAATGTTTTTTTGTGGTTTATAGACGAGAAAGAAGATGAGTTTTACTATTATGTAGTTTCAAGCTCATAGTTTTAAATGAGGCTATGGCTTAGCTAATGCATAAGAGAATAAGAGATACAATGTAAATGATATGAAGTCACAATAATGCAGAAGTTATATATTATTATTCATCTGAATAATAACATGAAATGATAGAAAGATAGCTTCTATAAAGACTCACCAAAGTAACTTAATATGAGAGAACAATTAAATTCTCCCTTGTATTGTTCTCCAAGTTTATTCTCTAATACAATCTCACACCTAAGAAGTAATATATTATTATTCATCTTACTAATAACATGAAATGATAAAAAGGTAGATTCTAGGACGCTTTTTGAAGCTTTAATTTTTTTCATTGCATAATTCAACCATACAAACTTGGCATTGATATATAATTCTTAATTAAACTCCACCATAAAAAAAAAAAAAAAAATAGTTGATCATAACCACTTGGTTGAAATCTCAATGAATATGATTCATCTTGGTTGCAAGCTTCATTATACAAAATATTTTCACCTTTTGTATGTGGTAGTTTCATAATTGGAGGAGATAAAAAATTAGCCATCTTATAAGCTTCATAATGAATGGTTCAACTATGCATAAAAGGGGCAAATGTAAGTGGAATTTTGATGCATTCTTGAAAAAAATCACGAGTCATTAATGATCATGTAAAGTTTCATATTTTGAGAATTTGTCATACTTGTATGATGTTTAGACACTTGATTTTAATTTGAAACTCTCTCTCAAAAGTTTGGTTTGGAAAGTCCATTAACATATGCATGATGTTGATGGATCATTTTCATATTTGGATATTAATAGTCATGAAAATAAGCTTCCTCAAACCAAAGAATTATATCCAAGAATGAATTTACATCCAAGTGAAAAATAGTATATAAAAATGATACAGTTATAGTTAAGCATTTATATAACGCCAATATATTCCTCATATTTACTAGAGAATGCCTTTTTTAAATCACTTTCAAAATCATGTTCTAAGTATGGGGATGAATCCTTAGATGATTTTCTTAGGATAGTCCCTGACATTGATCATAATCTTGCATTGCAAAAGCAAACTTCATTTAAAAAGTGTTGGATAAAATCTTCTTCATGACATTGACATTCTAGGTCCTTCACCTCAACTTCAAATATCTTATCAAGAGCTTCATGAATATAATATTGGATATGATATAACAGACTAAAGAGTTCTTGAAGTCTTCCATAACCTTTGAGGATATATCCTCTACTTGAATTTCAGCTTTTGATATAACAATATGTCTTTATGAGAAAAATCTTATAAATTTCTCATCTTCTCTACTTCAAAAGCCTTCCACTCCATGGGAAATGCTTTAAAGGCCTTTGTTATCTAATGTATTTCTTCCTTACCTCAATTAGTTCATAATGGGAGAAATCAATCTCTTAATATTGTAAAGAAATTGAAGTAAATATAGTCACAAGCTCAGCTCAACACCTTAGTGATTGGTCATCCAAGGCTGTCATTTTTTTACATTAAAATTCAAACTTTGCATGTACTCACTTTGCAAATCTTTAATTTTTACAGACTACGCATTTCATTCATCTAGTATGATTTCATGTTTGACTTCAAAATTCATTTTTCAAATCATCTGCAATGAACATATGTACATCTATATTATATATAAAAGAGGGCAGTGAGGATAATTTGTTTGGTTAACTAATGCTAAACACAGTGGCAACGCGCTCTAGCTTTCTTTTCTTTAAAGGGGACAGTTAATCATCCTTATAACTATTTGAAGGACCCTTAAATGAACTTCTAAAGGCACCAAAACTTGCCTTGTGAATTTTCTTAGATTTTATTAATAAAAAAACATGGTACATCCACGTCTGAATATAAAGATAATTATGAAGAGTCTTTTCTCTATCATAATTGGCTAATAAAATACAACTGCTATTGAATTCTCTCTATATTTTACATGTCGAAGACTTCAAATATTTTTCCCTCCGTGATATGGATTGGGTTTGGTAGCATCTTTATTCCCACCCATTTCTCAGGGAGACCCTATTTTACAAAAACCAACCCTCTAGACCAACTCTTAAAATTAACTCATATTGAAAGGTCCAACCACTTGTTGTTATGCCAACATAAATAAACCCTTGAGTATCACATACAAATTTACACATTCTCGAGAATTACATGTTAATTAGTTTCAAATTGCATCTCTTGAAAAAGCTAGTCAAACACATAAAAATAATCATGGCTTTATATAAAAGAATGAATCAAAGTGATGCCATATGCCATGAAGATCTCAAGTAGTTCAAGATCTAAAGTAAATTTCAACCTTGAATATAACATCAACTCCTATAAAATAATGTATCTCCATAGAGGAGTATTTGCTTAATCATACCTTCTTTGAACATAAGCCACCAAATCATTTGGAAGATATAACTTCCTATGAAAAACTATCAGAATATCATTGATAATAATCGATATGACAAAATAAATCTTTATCAAACTGGTTGATTTTCTACCACTATGACCCTGCATTATACATAATAAGAACATATTCAAGTAAAGATAAAATTTTAAGAAATTTTTTTTTTATCTCAATATTTTTATGTGTTTTCTCTGCCCTAATGTTTCAAGCATGAGTTGAATAGCTCATGACTTATACTTTTTTGCTATGATCTAATAAAATAAAATACATAATTGTATTAACATCAAGATCAAAAAGCTCTCTTTTGAAATGATATTAATAATATTAAAAGAATACATCTATTTAGTGCTATAATGAACTTTTCTATAATGAAAACGCAACACATGAATAATTGATCAACTACGATTTACACCCCCCAACCATCCCCCCCCCCTAAAGAAGAAGTACTTCGAGAAAAATTCCAAATTCAGCATAAAAAAATAAAAAACTTCAAAAATTAGTTGCCAAAAGAATAATATATAGAAAAAATTTTAAATCTAAAATTAGCAAGTTATTAGATCTTAATGTTTTCATATCCACAAAAAAAATTAGAACCTTTTTTGACAATTTTCATGATTGTGAAAATTCCTCAAAAATTGAAACATCTTGATGTGTGTGTGTGTGTGTGTGTGTGTATATATATATATATATATATATATATATATATATATATAACATAGTAGATTTTCAAAAAAATTTAAAGAAAGTAATGTCAAGGAGAATCATCTTTTTATGAGAAGAAAATTCACTACAGGAAAAACGCTGAAAACCGGCGATTTTTTCCGGCGGTTAGTGTAGATTTACCGGCGGTTTTTAACGTTACCGGCGGTCTAACGGCGGTTTGTTAACCGCCGGTAAAAACGGCGTAGGAAACCATTTCCGACAGCTTTTTACCGGCGGTTAATTTTGTGCGGCGGTTTTCCAGCGGCCAATACCGCTGGTGACCACCGGAATTTTAACCGTCGGTCTTCCGGCGGTTAGGCTGTCGGTATTGTAACTGCCGGAAAATCGCCGGTCAAATTACCGGCGGTTGTCCGGCGGTTAAACCTCGCATCGTCTGGTTTATTAGACCGCCGGACGGCGCCGTTAGACCGCCGGTAAGGTACCGGCGGTGGACGGCGGTTATGGCCGTCGGTATTACCGACGGTTTAAACCGTCGGGCGTCCATCGTATAACCGCCGGCGGCCGTCGGTACGCCGCCGGTAAGTACCGGCGGTTTAATAATATAACCGGCGGCTTTATCTTGTCCGTCCGGTATCGTAGTTTCCGGCGGCTAAACCGCCGGTTAGCCGCCGGAAACCTGTAACACCTGAAAAAAAAAATTGACAGCATCCCCTCTATTTGAGGGAGGTTCACCCTAATGTCTAAACCTGCAGAAAAAGCATATATATGTTGGGAAACACGCCGCTATATTCATCACAACCAGAAAATACAAACAAAATAAAAAATTCATCACAACATTATAATCACAAATTCACAAGATAGTTCATGATAATGCTACAATCACCAGTTCAGAAGTTCACAAGTTCTAATTAATACATTCATCAAACATAATAAACATCTAATCATCATCGGTATCCTCACTGTCTGCAGATGGCTGCTCCTGTTGGTCCTTCTTCCTTTGTTTTCCAACTGATCTGTAGGATTGCAACTCTGCTTGCATTTCATTCTGAACCCTTTTCATCTCTTCAATCTCTCGTAAGTGCTGCAACCCTCTCACTTACAGATTCTTCAGCTCCACTTGGATCATGGAATGCAGAGGTGTATGAACTGCCCTCAATAGCAAAAGCTTGTGAACCCATGCCATATACCCTCCCCCTCTGTCTTCCACCAACAACTTCTGACCATGTCTGATACTCAGAAGTATGGGCCGATCCAGAAGATGATCCCTCGCCAGTGGACTGCCTACTTTCTCTAACTCGTAAGAAATCATCCTGCAAGTTACAAATAGTTTTATTAAAATAAATTTTTATTCTAAAAATCCAAAAAATTTTACTCACATGAGCCTTCTTAGATTTCTCATCAACCCACTGCTGGTCAGCTTGATGTTGATGAGTTCTTGTATGCAGCTCTAATGGTGTTGGCTCCCGACCTAGGTGCTCTTTCTGAAAATTTGATGCTTAGTTATACTAACATAAATATATGTAATAAACCAATTCAAAACACTTACCAGTTGCCGCCTATGTTCTGTATGAGGTACAGATCCACCAGTATGAAGAGAGCTTCCTAAACCGCCGCAGTCAGAGGCTCTGTTCTGTTTATTCTGCTCTCTCATTTTTATAAACTCCGGGGTAGCCCAAGCACTACTCAAATCTGCCCAAACGCCCTCTCCAATCCAATTAGGCCTCTGCCCGGACTTTCTAATGTCCGTGAACATGTCTCTGAGACGGGTCGCTCCTCTCCTCTCAAAATTTGATCTGATCCTCGTGCTGTACTCAGGCAACCACCTAAATTCTTTCTGTACAAATTTAGGCAATATCAAAAAGATTAGTACAAATTAAATCATATATTTGAAATCATAACAAAAAAAACATACCTGAAATTCTCCAAACCACATATCTCTAACTGGCTTTGGGATCTTCTTCCAGGATAAGTAAGGAGCATCATACTTATTTTTTATTATATCCCGGATCATATGTATAGGTGGCCTTGAAGGATTGAAGCTGCAAGTGACTTTGTTTATCAATAACATGTAATATATCAAAATAAAAACAACTGAATAACTTAAATTGAACTTACTTATCGCCGTCAGGCTCGATGTATTGACGCTTATCTGTTGCTGTTGCAGGATCGGTAACGCCAACCTCTGGTGGTCGTGATGGTCCACCCTGTTCATGCTGCACCGGATAGGGGTAGTAATATGGGTAAGGGTAAGGAGGGTGAGGACCAGTGGATGGACCAGCAGCCTGTGATGATGGTGGGGGGTAATATGGATAGAATGGAGAAGCATGTAACTGATCTGGAGAGGGGAAGCGAGGACTCGTCGAGCTGGGAGGGAAGTGGCCAGGGAAGTATGGAGGTACAATAAGAGGTGGATCTAACTGTCCCTGACCTTACTCTGGTGAAGGCTGCTGGCTCCTGGCAGGTGGTGGCGGTGGTGGTGTAGGTAGATCTGGTGCAACTGAAGGCCCCTCACCTACCTCAGTTTGTGTGGGTACTCTGCTAGTCGTAATCTTCTTCCGGCGGAACTTTGAGACAAATGATTTACGAGGAGGATCGTCGCCTGAAGCCATCTGCAATATTAAAAAAAAATAATTGAGAAACAGTTAATAAAGCAGTTAATAAAGCAGTTAATGAAGCAGTTAATAAAGCAGTTAATAAAGCAGTTAATAAAGCAGTTAATGAAGCAGTTAATAAAAGACAAGGTGACAAAATACAATATCATTACTAAGTAGTAATAAAAATTATAAAATATTTAAATTCTACAATTCTAAATTATAGAAACTAATCAGAATCATCAAAACTATTTTCATCACTCTTAAGAGTATCTTCACTTTCATCCTGGTTCTCTTCTTCTTCTGAACTAGTTGAACTATTGACATCTTCTAACTCCATTTCAATAGTAGAGGTTGTAGTTGGCATATCCTCAATTTCAACAGGCATATTGCTTGACATCTCATCCTCTTGATGTGCAGTTGCTACAATGTATTATTGATCAATTATTCCTCGTGCTTTTGTTTTTATGACAGCTAGCCAATCTTGTTTGTCTCTGCGACCACTGGGATATTTGCTGAAATAAACTTGAATAGCTTGGCTTGCTAACACAAATGGATCAAACTTTCCGTATCTTCTACTATGTTTAACATCTACTAAACCATACACAGGATGAACCCTTGTGCCTCTATTTTGTACTGGATCATACCACTGACAGTTAAATAAGCATACAAAGTTCTCATCTAAGCCTGGGTATTCCAAGTCAAGGACCTCATTCAAAATACCATAATAATCACACTCATCTTCTTCATGAGTGTTTCCTCTAACACATACTCCACAATTTTCAATTTTTCTTCCTTCACTCCACGATTTGGTATGAAATCTGAACCCATTCACTATATATATTGGCCAAGTTTTTACTTTTCACATTGGACCCCATGCTAATGCTTGCAAACCTTTATCGAAACATTTATTATTAGGATTTTGTACCTAAAAATATTTTCAAATTTTAGTATTTTTGATAATAAATAAGATTTAAATTTATAAAAAAAAATGTACTCACATATGATCTGAACCAAGTTGGAAATTCATTTGCAACAGCTTGCTCAATTTCCCTTGAATCTGTCAAAGGCAAATTGCTTACGAAATACCTGGTGACAAATAATACATAAGTATTTTAAATAAACATTACTAATTTATTATTAACATTATGTTAGAACTTACTCTAAGATTGGCTCAACTTCTTCACAGTTCAGTAGTACATACAAATTCGCTGTATTTATTTCTAAATCGTTGAGATATCTTTCAACACATTTGCCACTAGGCTTTCCTTGCCTTCTAAATATTGTTAGTGTAGCATGTGATTGTTCTTCTACATCGAAGTCCATGTTACGACCCATTTTTGTTCTTGTACTCCTTACATGTGGCTCGAAATAGTAGGAGCAAAAGTGAGTTGTTTCTTGAGATAAATATGCTTCATATATCGATCCTTCTGGTCGTGCTTTATTCTTAACATATTTCTTCAACTTGTTCAGATATCTATTAATCAAATAAAAATATGTTATCTTAACTGATTCAAAAATATTGAGTAATTAATAAAAATCTTAACACATTTACCTTTCGAAAGGATACATCCAACGATATTGTACAGGTCCACCAACTCTAGCTTCGTAAGGTAGATGGACTGGAAGATGTTCCATAGAATCAAAAAAACATGGGGGAAATATCTTCTCTAACTTGCATAAGATGATTGATATGTTATCCTCGTACCTCCGTAAAATATTTTCACTTAGTTTAGATGAACATAAATCTTTGAAGAAAATGCTAAGCTCAATCAACGGATTTGATATGTAATCGGGTAACATACTGACTATGATCGGAAGAAGAACCTCCATAATTATGTGACAATCATGACTTTTGAGTCCAAATAACCTTGCAGATTTCAAGTCAACACATCGGCTTATATTTGATCCATAACCATCCGGCATTTTTAAAGCTTTAAACCACTGACATATAATTCTTTTTTGCTCTAACGTGAAAGAGTAAGGAGCTTTGGGCTTCATTAGTTTACCGTTAGTTGTTGTTACCAACTCCAAATTTTTTCGCCGACAAAACTCTTTAATGTTCATCCTTGCTTTGACATTATCTTTACTCTTGCCTTTAATATCCATAATTGTATTAAAAATATTATCCAGAAAGTTCTTCTCAATGTGCATAACATCCAAGTTATGTCTTATCAAATTAGTTCTCCAATAAGGTAATGTCCAGAAAATACTTTTTTTAATCCAATTATGTTGAACACCATAACCCGAAATTTAGATTCTGATAGCATTGGATAATCAATAATTGTTGGAATGTTGGAAAGTCTCTGTAGTATCTCATCACCACTTAATCTGGGTGGAGGAGGTGATCGCTCAATTCTGTTTTTAACAAATGCTTCTTTATTTCTTCGGAACTGATGATTAGCATTTAGAAACATACGATGACAATCAAACCAAGTATTTTTCCCTCCATGTTTTAATGTGAAAGCTTTACTGTTCTCCATGCAGTAAGGACATGCTAATTGCCCTGCTGTGCTCCAACCAGACAACATACCATAAGCTGGAAAATCACCGATAGTCCACAGCAAAGCAGCTCGAAGGAGAAAATTTTGTTTTATTGATATGTCATATGTGAGCACTCCTTCCCATAATAATTTGAGGTCATCAATTAATGGTTGCAAATAGATATCAATCTTTGCCTTCGGATTATGTGGTCCAGGTATAATCAGAGTTAAGAACATGAACGGAGTAGTCATACACATCTCTGGTGGCAGGTTGTATGGTGTTAATATAACTGGCCAACAAGAATACGGTGTAGCTGTTTGACTATAAGGAGTAAAACCATCAGTACATAATCCCAATCTTATGTTGCGGGGTTCAGCAGCAAATGAAGGATGCACTCGATCAAAATGTTTCCACGCTTCAGCATCTGATGGATGAGAAAGAACATCACTTTTTGCTATTTTCTCTTTATGCCATCTCATATGGCCTGCTGAACTCATTGATGCATAGAGCCGCTGAAGTCTTGGAATGATTGGTAAATAAAACAAACGGGAATATGGCACATCTTTCTTTGGACGACGTTGTTTTCCGAGTTCTGCTTAAAACGAGGAGCATTGCAGCTGCGACAAATACTTCTCTGCTGCATCATCCTTATAGTATAACATACATCCATTGATACAACAATCAATCTTTGTAGCAATGAGACCCAGCTTGGATACTAATTTCTTTGTTCGGTACAAGTCTGAGGGAATTATATTGTCAGCCGGATTAGTTTCCTTCATAAGACCAATAACGTCATTAAAACACTCACGGGGAATATTATACTCAGTTTTAATACTTAGCATCCTCACTGCAATGGATAATTCCGAATGCGTACTGCAACCTTCCCAAATTGGCTTTTGAGCTGAATGTAATAACTCAAAGAATTTTTGTGTCTCTGCATTTGGTGGCTCTTCCACATTAGACCTTAAATTATGACCAGCTACATCAAAAATAAGGTCTTCATAGGGTCTACTCATTTGATCTTCATCAAATGTTTCATAAGCTGTAGATGAACCAGCATGAGCATCTCTATGTGGCTCGTACTCGCCATGTGATGTCCAAATCCAATAGTTTGGAAGAAATCCCCTACGATATAATCAAGCTTCACATCATCGGGCTTTAGGAATGCTAGATTTTTATGCTTCGAACACGGACATCTAAACATTTTATCAAGCTGAAAGGAAGGCAGTTGAGATGCAACTTGAATGAAAGTTTCAACTCCCTGTATAAATTCAACTGTCAATCCTTTTCGACCCGGCAACAATCTGTTATACATCCAATATCTCTCTTCTTGGATAGTCATTTGCACGTTGAAGTAAACGTACCCTATATGTTGAAGGCATAAACAATCTGTTATATGTTCACCATCTCAAAGCAATCGAATTTTAATAAGGCCATCTCAAAACAAAATTTTCAAAGGATAATTTTATCTAAACATTGGGTCAAATGTTCAATTACTTGAAAAAGAAAAACTTCTATTGTGCTATTTTAAAAATGATATCACTTTGTTATGATCCTTACGCCTGCTTGCTTATCTCTTTTAGAGGTTTCTAAAATAAGTTACAACATATGGCGCGTTGAATTATTAATTTTTTAAGTAGAAGCCAAACTCCACATCAATTAATCAATTGAAAATTAAATAATGAAACGCTTGTCTTTATTTCCTTTCTTCAGGCTTGAACACTGGTTCTGTTGATTTTGCTTTTGAAATTATTTCACTTTTAAATACATAATTCATATTCATTTCGAGGCACAAGAAAGTGGAAATAAAAGGGGGAAAGAGCGGTAGAGAGAGGGGAAAAGAATTTTACTTTTCAACAATCACCCAAATAACTTTTTCTCCAAAATCCACACACCTCATCTCTCCAAAATACCTCAACCTTCAACAATCATATACTTTACTTTTCACCTTTCTCATACGATACCCTTTTCAACGTACACTTCTATCTTTAAAGTAAACAATCTCCACTTTCCACTTTCCAAAGCACACACTAGTTTCAAACACATACAAATTCCACATCACCATTTTCTAAAACACATATAAGTTACTTTCCAACAACATACCTTTTCAAACACATACAATTTACCTTTTCAAAATTCATCCACTTTACACATTCCAAAGCTCACACAATCATCTTTCGAAGCATATGCTCATCACTTTTAAGATACATACTTCTCATTATTTAAATCACCCAAGTTCATTTCTCAAACCCATCCTTTCACTTTTTCACCTTTCAAAACACACAAGTTCTAAAATTCAAAATTATACACTTTTCTACAAAATTAAGTACTTTACTTTTTCACTCTTTACCTTCTACACAAATCAATGCACAATTCACCTCTCAAAATAGACTTAAGCTTCTATACTAAAAAAATGTCATTGTAATATACAAATTCCCATAAACCCTTCTAATAATAATATGAGAAAATAACAATTGATGCCATCCTACTCTTTTCAAAGACTCATTAAATTACCAATGTAAAGCATATAAACTAGCAAACAATATCTTTTTATTTTTAAGAAAAATGAAAAGACAATTCTTTAGCAAACAATATCTCAAACAACCTTTTTTTTTTTAGAGAAAACGATGCAGTTATATTCATAATTCAACAAAAACTTACATCAAAGACCAAATTCTATTGTATAAAGGTTCTCTTCCAAGAGAAGCAAAAAGAGAACAAAATAATCCAAACTACCCTATACATTTTGAATCAAAAATTGGAGTTTAAGAATTTGTATCATCTTATTTATTTGAATAAAAATGAAATAGAGAAATCCACTTTTCCAATCTCAAGAAATGTTAACTGATTTAAGAAGCATAAAGAAAAACAATCTATGTTCTTATTCCTTTAAGAAACCTGAACCAATGAGATGATTATTTGAGAAGAATAAGGAGATTTGAGAAGTGATTATATGAAGAACATTGAAGAAGAGGAAGAGAGAAGAATGTGGAGAGTTCACCTTGCAATGAGGGTTGGTGGCTCTCGGTTTTGTGCGAATGGAGAGGCGACGAGGCGGAATGGGGTCGGCGGCGGTCGGAATGGGGTCGGCGGCAGTCGGAATGGGGTCGGCGGTCGGAGTTCCTTCGTCGGGGGCTGATCGGACGAGCGGAGGAGACGATAGGGCGAGCGACCGAGAGAGAGAAGGAAAGAGTGAAAATGAAATGAAATGGGCGGGGGAGGGCTCGTATTAGGGCTTTTACCGCGCGTTTTCCGGCGGTCTAGACCGCCGGACCAAAATCACTTATCACCGGCGGTTTGGACCGCCGGAAAGCCGCCGGTTCATGTTAATATCCGGCGGTTAACCGGCGGTTTATAGACCGTCGGTAATACCGACGGTGTATTGTAGCTAAGCCACCGATTTGACCGTCGTTAGAGTTCGACGGCTTAACCGCCGGCGTAGCCGTCGGTAATACCGACGGTATATAAACCGCCGGTGAAAACCGCCGGTTTTTGCCATTTTTCCTGTAGTGATTGGAGAGCCTCAAAAGAAGTGAAAAACCTCACCTTCAATTTTAGGTTGCCTAATTAATATGTTCAACACCTTTTACAAGAAAATACTAGAGCCCCTTTGAAAGGACTATAAGTCTTAAGCGCTTTTTAATTAGGTTTGACTAATCAGAATAGTTGATCCCTTGAAACCTCACTGTAGGGATTAGAAATCTTGATTTCTTTCAAATCTTGTTCGTCTAACAAGAACAGTCGACACTTTTTGTAAGAGAAGACTA
Organism: Dendrobium huoshanense; assembly: GCA_016618105.1. Classification (NCBI taxonomy): domain Eukaryota; kingdom Viridiplantae; phylum Streptophyta; class Magnoliopsida; order Asparagales; family Orchidaceae; genus Dendrobium; species Dendrobium huoshanense. Next base: position 66,247,921 of record CM028351.1, read on the forward strand.
AAGCCTTGTTGCTTGGACTAACAAGTCTTGATTATCTCTAGCAATTTATAATCCCCTATATGACAATTTTTCTATACCTTATGGAGAACAATGAGAATCTACCAAGTGATTCGTACCTCTTCCCTACTCCTAAGCGGGTATTAATATATCTAAGTGGGGTGGAGATTCGAAATTTTTTGGAATTTTTATTGAATGCTCTAAAAAAATAATAATTAATTTATTAAAAAAAAAGATTTTTTTTTTCTTCTTAATCAAGCTTGCCCCTCCAATAACGTTGGAAATGCCCCTATGTTGTTGCTAGCAATAGCGGCTAATCGACTCATTTGCGAACATGCTTTTAGGCTTAATTTCGGGTCTTGACAAGCTTATTTGATATTTTTGTGGTTCTCAAAACTCTTGTTTGATGCTTTGAACTCAATTTTAATACTTTTGGCATCTTTCATTAGAGAAGGATAAAATTATAATTTATAAGAACTTATTTTATTTACAAAAAATAGCCACTTTTTAATCTTTTGAAATTATTATTTTTCATAATGAAAATTTTCCAGAATAAAATTACAAGAGAATTTATTTGGTTCACAATGTGCCACTAGGTCTGCATAGCACGTGCTTTCCTTGCTTTTGTAAAAGACAGGTTATATATATAACCTATCTTAGGGAGCTATACACGACAAGGGACTCATTAACTGATTAATTAATCTACTTATGGAGAAGACTTTTGCACACAAATCATGCAACTAAATTCTCTTTTAGCAAGCTGGCAAAGTTTATAATACTTAATTAGTTAGATATTCACACTTAATTAGGACCAAATGTATGAACTTAATTAACTTTACTTGGTCTCAACCCTTATTTTGTTGATGAGAGAAAGATCAAAATGGTTCAATTAATCTTTATGAATGACCAACATAGACCCAAATTATATTAACGAATTATTATGATTCATCAACTCTTTCAAAAAGAACCAAATTATGTCCCATTATGAGACTATTTTGATTCATTTTTTAATACTTGAGGGACCAAAGTAGTTATTTTTTTTATTTTTTAAACCAAATTTTATTTCAAACAAGAAAAGGGGATCACAACAAGGACCCAAAAAAAGCCGAAGCCAAAATACATCAGAAAACGAAAATTGTAAGCAATCTCAACACAACAGACAATCAAAGAAGTAGGAGTCAAGGAGCCAACAACGAACTAAGGGAATGGCAGCTCCCTGCAACCACCCCGTAGTCAGGCACGGACCATCTATTGATGATAACCACTCAAAAAACAACAACAGCCTACAACCCACACAAGCAACCACCAAGCAGAAGGGCTTACCACCAAGGTTGCCAACAAGCCCTGGCAAACAAGATGATAAGCAAGGAGCCGCGCGCCTCATCATTGTCCAAATCGCCAACAAAGCCCACGACATCGAAAAGGAAGAATAACCCAAAGACTATTTCTTCTTAGATTTACTTTTACGTCTCTTGCCACCAGCATTTAGTACTTCTTGATCAATAACACACGCGACCATGAAACTATACATAATATCATTTAATATAATTGGAGATCATATAGGTCCTTCATAAAGAGTCAATGAGTCATTTTGGTCATTCTCTCTTTTATTAATTCATCTGAATTACTAATGTCAAAAAATGATCTGATCAAACAACAAATCAAAACCTGACTTGAAGAATCCAGGTTCATATTGACTTGATTAATTTCAGGTTGGATTTATGCTAAATATTTTAACTTGATTAACTTTTGGGTCGGATTTGAGTTGACCTGAAAACTTGAAATTGAGCTAATTATCATTCATATTCAAGTTAAATGGGTTGGATTTGAGTTAATTAGGCCATATTTGTTTAAAACGGGTCATGGCTATCTAAAAATTGTAGGATATATATGATAAATGGATCATGTTTGGATTGTTCACTTTGAGTGGTATGATAGACAAACCAAGTTTGAGTGAAGCATTTAGGGTTGAGCTAAATTGAATCAGGGACGATCGACCGGCGAACCCATCTTGATTTATAAGAACTTTTCAATTTAATTGTTACCATATTTATAGAATTATATAAAATTAATTTAATATAAAATATTATCTTAACAATTAACTTAAATTAAATATATTTTTATTCAAAACAATCATTGAATTTTTATAATAATCATTTAACAATCAAGCTCAAGCAAATTTTTTTCATATGACCTTACCATTCCATTTGACTTCTTTCTCAAAGTCAAGTGATGTGGAACTAAATAAGTAAAGTCAAGTTCACAACAAATACACAACATATTTTTAAATATTTTTTTATACAGATTTTCATAATATAAAATACTATTTATTTATAAGTTTTTTTTTTCTTTTTTATTTGTTTATTTATGATATGATAAAATATAAAAATATTTTTAATCTATTTTTTATTATAAATGATGTAATATAAATTTATAAATGTAATTTTATAATATGAATTTATATATAATCTATAGATATAAATTATATATAAATATATAATATAAATTAACAATTAAATTTATATTAAATATAAATTAAAACTAATGATTGAATATATTTAAATTAACCTTTATAGATTATATTATTTGCATATGAATTTTATTTAATTTTTAGTCACAAACTTACATTATTACACAATTATTATTATTATTATTATGTTGTATGAATTTGCAATTAAATTCATTCAAACTCCAAAAAAGAAAAAAAAAATCTCGTGAGCTCGTAAATAAGTTACCCGTTGTATATGCAGCTACTATCACTTATTCAATTTAAGTTATTAGTGAAGATTAAGCTTCAGAAAAAAGCTTAATTTTAGAAGTTGCGTGTAAGTGAATGTCTATGGAGACACAATAGCATCAAGAACAGTACAAGTAGCAATCTCTACTTTAAGTGCTATAACATCATAGATTACATTCTCTCTCTAATTAATTTATAATTATTGATATGTCATCAAAAAATTATCTTGATTGGGCACAAATCTCGATGCAAAATTAAGTTGGAAACTTCAAAAATTAAAATTGGGACCATCCAAACTCTTATTTGCGGCGATTTCGCCGGACCACCGCCGGAGTTTCGCCGGACAACCGTCGGAGTTTTGCCGGACCACCACCTTAGGCCCTTGCCTTCGTCGGAACACCACATGAGGCCCTCGCCTTCGCCGGACCACCACTGGAGGCCCTCGCCTTCGCCGGAACACCACCTAAGGCCCTCGCCTTCGCCGAACCACCACTTGATGCCCTCGCCTTCGCCGGACCACCACTTGATGCCCTCGCCTTCGCCGGACCACCACCTGAGGATCTCGTCTTCGCCGAACCACCACTTAAGGCCCTCGCCTTCGCCGGACCTCCACCTGAGGCCATCGCCTTCGCCAGACCACTACTTGAGGCCCTCGCCTTCGCCGGACTACTACTTAAGGTCCTAAACTCCACCAAACCATCAATTGACGCTAGAGTTCTACCAAGTCACTATTAGACTACTAACTGATGCCCCAACTTCCAAGTAACTCCAGTTTTTAACAGTAGACTTTAACCATACGGTTGACATTTGTAACTTGATTGCCCTCAAGGACGAGTCAGCCCACTGTACTCAACTCAAATTCGAGTGAAATCTTTTCAACTGTGCTAGGCCCCGTGGGTTTTCCCCTTTACAGGGTTTTCCACATAAAAAATCTTGTGTTCTCTGTGTGTGAGATGGATATCCGTGCAACGCTAAGACGTAGAATTATAACTTTATCGCCGTGTATATTCTAGCCCACAACAATTATAAATAACAAGCTTTTTAATAATATATAATTATGATTTCTAGCTAGTTTTTTCTCTTTTCTTGTTAAGATGACTTAGAGAAAAAGGGAGGGACCCTTTTATAATAGAGAAGGTTGAAAGAAACTAGGGAGGAAGGTACACGAGGGCAAATGATTAGTTCATCACCTACATTTTGTATTCCATAGACATCTAAACTCAATAAGCCATTAGTATATTCCAAGTGTTTTGCCACTTGTCATAGGCACCAATAAATTAATTAAGTTAACACCCCATGCCCTAACTAAAAATAACATAAAAGGAATAGCAATTTGGAAAGTAAAGGTAGTATAGGTTATATCCAAATAATTATGGATCCATGCATACTGCTTGGAATAAATTACTTTGAAAGAAAAAATATTTACATTATTTTAACATTTTGTATGTGACGGTTTCACAATTGGAGGAGATAGAAAATTAGCTGACTTGCAAACTTCATTAATGATCATATAAACCTTGTCAATTTTGAGAATTTGCCAAACTTGTATGATGTTTTGACACTTTGTTTGAATTTGAAGCTCCCACTCGAATATTCAGTCTGGAAAGACGTTACTTAATTGAATAATTTAGCCTTACAAATATGTGATTAATTTATAATACTTAATTTGGTTCCACCATTATAGTAATTAGTTAATGATAATCCCTTAGATGAAATCTTCATAATTGTATTAATCTTGATTATGATATTCAATATAATATTTTTTTTCTGAGCAAATAGTGTCATAATGGGAGGAGAGAGCGATATTGCCACCTTTGCATGCTTCATAATAATTTTAAGGCCATGCATGGGCATGGGAGTAGCTCATGTTGTTAGAATTTTGATGCACCCATGATGACAATCACGACTCCTTGCTGATCACATAAATCTTTCAAATTTTGAAAAGTTTTAAAATATGTACAATCTTAATAGATCATTTTCATATTTGAATGTTAATAGCCATGAAAATTAGCTTCCTCAACATAATAATTATAGTGACAATTGAGAAGATCTCCGTATATTGAGATATAAAGATATTAAAAAAATGAACATACATCCAATAGAAAAAAATAACACAAAAAAGACACTCTTATAAGCATTTATATAATGTCAATGTATTCCTCATATATAAGGGAAAAATACCTGTTTAACTCACTTTCAACATCATCTTCTAAGTCTTGGGAGTAATCCTTAGATGCTTCGTTGGGGATAGTCCCTTCACATTGAAGACAATCTTGTATTACATAGACAAACACCTTTTAAGAGGTCTTTGATAAAACTTTCTTTATGACATTGGCACTATAGGTCCTTCACCTTATCTTGAAATATCTTATCAACAGCTTCTTGAATATAATATTAGATTTGCTACAGTAAACTAAAGAGTTCTTGAAGTCTTTCATAACCTTTGAGGATAAATCCTCTACTTGAAATTCAACTTTTGATATAATAATATCTATTTATGAGAGACAATCTTATAAAATTCTCTTCTTCTCCACTTCAAAAGCCTTCTTCTCCACTGAAAGTTCCTTAAAGGAATTTTCTCTATGATGGATTTTGTTCTTGCCTCAATTAGCATATTATAGGAATGATCAATCTCTTGATGTTGTAAAGAAAGGGAAGGGAACATAATTTCCAGCTCAGCTCAACACCTTAATTGGTCCTCCAAGGCAATCATCTTTTTGGCATTAACATTCAAACATCACTTGTACTGACCTTTCAAATATTTAATTTTTATAAACTTTGTAATTCATTCATCCAGTATGACTTCAAGCTGGGCTTCTAACTTCATTTTTCAAATCATCTACAATGAACATTCATCTCTATTAGATATAAAAAGGGAAGTTTTTCATAACGTTTGGGCTTCTAACTTTATTCTCTAATACGTCATTTATACTTTTAAGCCCCATATAGTTATGTATATTTTAAGTATGGATCCTCTCAATAGGAATAAGGATAACAATATCAATTATTATGAGATAGGTACCCTTCCCATAACCTTTATCGCTGCTCAGCATAGTCGCTCCATCTTCTAATCTTCTTTTCTTTTAAGGTGATTGTTCAGCATCCTTGTAACTATCTGAAGTACCCTTAGATGAAATTTTGAGGGCACAAAAACTTGCCTTGTGAATTTGTTTGATTTCATTAATAATATTGCATGGAATCTCCCTCCCTAAATAGAAACATAACCTTGAAGAATAAAGCTCTTATTGAATGCACTCTTTATTTTAGATGTGAAAGACTTCAAATAATTTCTTCTCCATGATATGGATTGGATTTGGCGGCTTCTTGAGTTTGCTTCATTTCTCAGGGAGACCCTATTTCATATAACAACAACAACATACACAATAACATCAAGCCTTTATCCCACTTCATGGGAGTCGACTACTTGAATCATTTTTCTTCATTGTGTCCTATTAAAATTCAAATTCTCATTTAAATATAATAAAGAAAGGACATTCATATTATTTTCTAACCAAATCTTTTTAAGTCTGTCTCTACCTTTCTTAATATAAGTCAAATCTAGTACCTCTACTCTCATATCCTGCTCATCGGAAGGTCGTCGTTTTATGTGTCCAAACTATCTAAGGAGACTCTCTCTAATCTTATCTTCTACTGGAGCTACTCCAACCTTTTCACGTATATGCTCATTTCGTATCCTACCTCTAAGGGTAAAGCCACTCATCCACATGAGCATCCTCATCTCTACCACACTTAACTTAGTATTATGCTTCTCTTTTAATGGCCAACATTCAGCACCATAAAGCATTGTAGGCCTCACCACCATCTTATAGATTTTTCCCTTTAGTTTGAGGGGTACTTTTCTAGCACACAACAAGCCTGATGCATTCCTCCACTTCAACCATCCAACTTGAATTCTGCTGATAATATCCCCATCTATTTCACCATCACTCTAAACAATAGATCCAAGAGATCTAAAATGTGTACTCTTATTAATGACTTTATCGCCCAAAATCACAATCCCTTCACTAGGTCTATTACTGCTAGAATTATACTCCATATATTTTGTTTTAGATATACTCAAGCGTAAACCTTTAGACTCTAAGTTTGACCTCCATAATTCAAGTTTACCTTTAACTCCCTCTCCAGTCTTATCAACAAGAAGAATATCATCAGCAAAAAATATACCAAGGTACATCCTCTTACAAATGTCTAGTGAGAACATCCATGACTAAGAAAGCTATGGGCTTAAGGTTGATCCTTGATGTAACCCAACTGAAATAGGGAAATACTTTGTCAAACCACCTCGTGTTTGAACACAAGTAATAGCTCATGCAAACATATCTTTAATGATTTGAATATAAGCGTTATTAAGTCCTTTCTTTTCAAGAACTCTGCATAGCACTTCTCTTGGAACTTTATCACATGCTTTTTCTAAATCAATAAATATCATATGTAGATCCTCCTTATTTTCTCTATATTTCTCCATCAAACCTCTTAACAAATGTATGGCTTTCATAGTCGTCCTACTCGGCATGAATCCAAATAGATTTTGAGAAATATTAGTATCACGCCACATCCTATACTCCATAACTCGCTCCCATAGTTTTAAAGTATAACACATTAATTTAATTCCTCCATAATGATCTAGACCAACTCTTAAAAATTTTTTTGTATTGAAATTGTTATGCTAGCTAGCATGAACCACACCCTTGAGTATCACATATTAATTTACAATTTCTCAAGAAGTACTTGATAATTAGTGTTGCATTGTGGTTCATAAAGAAGATAGTCAAGCTCATGATCAAAATCATGGCTCTATATAAAAATTGGGTCAAAGTGTCGGTGCATGCCATGAAGATTTGAAGTAGTTCAGGATTTAGAGGAAATTTCAACCCTAAATATAACATCATCTCCTCTAAATCCTAAACTACTTCAAATACATTAGGATTTGAAGTATTTTCTGTGGAGTGTGTACCTATCATACCTTCTTGGAACAAGAGCCACTAGATCATTTGGAAGATATAACTTCCTCTGAAGAACTACCAATATATCATTTATAATAATAGGTATGACATTATAAATCCCTATTACACTGGTTGATTTTCTCCCTCTAGCACCCAGCATAATATATTGTGAGAATGTATTCAAGCATATAAGAAAATAACTTTTTTATCTCAATGATTAGATGTATTTTATACCGCCCTAATGTTTCAATGATGACTAAGTAGCTCATGACTTATACTTTTAACTATACATGATATGATAAAATAAAATACATAACTATATTGACATTAATATCAAGAAGTTTTCCTTAAAAATGATATTAAATTACTAATTACTACTCAAGAAATTTTCCAAAAAGAAAAACAAAAGTACTTCGAGAAAATTCCAAAATTTTTTATTATATATATACACATTTATGGCAATATCCAAAACAAAGCCTCAAATGCACTCCTTAAGGGTGGCAGGAAAAAACTGACATAGGAGTGCATCCGAGGCTCGTTGGATATGCATGATCATTTTATAGTGATCAATATGCTTGTATGGGTCGGATGTCCCATCGTAGGACTCGATGCTCGGTAGTTTGAAGCCAACCGGAACGGGGTGTTGAAGAATGACTTCAATTAAATGTGATGACACTTGGAAGCTTCGATTTCGAAGAGTTTTCCTCACATCTCCTCGGTGGAACTCTTGACGTACTAATCTCCTCAGTTCATGACATAGGGCGTTGCTAGGGAGCTCAGTAACATAGGGTTGGGCTAAGTCTTCAGGGAGATCTAGAAGAATGTGAGGTTGCCAACCGATGTGTGAGGGATCGGTAAACTTGTTGTGTTTGTAAGTTTGTTGTTCTGATGTGATTGTAGATGCCTCCTCGGTGGAGGAAGAGGAATCTCTTCTTGAAGATGTTCAAGTTGAACATCTTCGGCTAGTGGTGGATCTCGAGGGAGAAGAACTTCCTCCCGTTGTGCTAGCTCCGGTTGTCAAATCTCTCGCAGGAGTTAAAGGATCTCGTTCTGAGATTCTTCCATCTTTTAGATTCTCTCTTCTAAGGAAGGTCCTGAAGTTCCTTCTTTAGCAGTAATTTGCCCCCTAGGATAAAAAGAGGCAGATATCGGACGTCTATGATTCATAAAATGATTTTTGGATTGGTGGAAGTTGGAGCGAGAAGCTCCAACAATACGACTGCTACGCCTGTTGACCATCATAGCAACACTGGAAATTGTGGGATAAAGATTCTCACAGACGTCGCCAAACTATTGCGGACTAGAATATACGTGGCGATAGAGTTAGAAAATTTCCGTCTCAGCGTTGTACATTTATCTAGCACACAAATAGATGATAAATAATAACACCAGGATTTTTACGTAGAAAACCTGGAAAGTGAAAAACCCATGGGGCCACACCCAGTTGAAATAATTCTACTAGTGTTTGTTTGAGGTATAATAGGCTTACTCGTCCTTAATATTTAGGATGATCAGATTACAATGCTTCACTTCCAGATTGAAATCCAATTACAAATAAGTTGTATATTCGAGCTGAATTTAGATTCACTTAGAATTCTGACATCTCTTGGAAATCGGGTAGAGTTCCAACATCACTTGGGCGTCGAACAAAATTCTAGCGTCATTTGGGCGTTGAGTAGAATTTTAGTGTCATTTGGGCATCGGACAGAATTCTGGTGTCACTTGGGTAGAATTCCAAAGTCACCTGGGTGTCGAGCATAATTCCGACGTCACTTGGGCGTCGGGCAGAATTCCGGCGTCACTCGAGCGTCGGGCAGAATTTCGACTGTGGTCGAAGAGTTTCTTCCCTTCTATCCTTCTCTTCTTCTTCTTCTTCTTGCTTGGGTCCACTCTCAAGAGAAATAAGGGGTCTATTTATAGATATTCTGGAGTAGCATGACCTGTAAATAGATGAGAAATCAGGGGTAAATGGGGAGTAGTTGGATGGACGGCCGATATTGAATCCCTTGATCAAGTATAGTTCGTCAGACATTTGAAGATTTTAATGATGTCAAAATTTAGCAATCTTGGACTCGTTGGGTTTGTCTTGTTGAGCTGCTCGATTCGACTATAAGCACGTGATATTTGAAAACTGTTTTGTAACTCAAATTATGGTTCGAACTTTCCAATAGCGCTTCGGGTGCTTGATTTGGACTCATTTAGGCTCGGATTGAGTTGTATTTGGTGTCATTGAGTTTGTATTTCTGAGACGCTCAGTTTGACTATAAGTTCACTGATATCGGAGTATAGGTGATCCCAGATTTAATTTTTAAAGTTTCCATGTTCATTTTTCCTCGAGATTCGTGCTCGATCAAGATAATTTTTTTATGAAATATCAACGCAATTTTTAATCTTTGACATGACAAAATTTTTTTTTTTTACCACGTCGAAAAATTGGATTTTGCTTGTTTCTAATAAACCCATATCAAACAATAGATATGAAATAAGATTAGGAAAAAAAAAAGTACTATCATTCTTTAAAAAATTGTTTTGCCCTATGGATCTATGACTATAATGTCAAGGAACAAGAGATATAGAGATAAGATTAGAACAACCAGACACAAATCTTATTCTAATTTGTAATCTAAACTTTTTAGCACATCTTTTCTGATCACAGATCTCTGTTGTTTTTTTTTTAAATGTTGATTCCCTGCTTTTGCAAAAGACAAGTTGCTATCAAACTTTGATATGTGTATAAATATAACCTATTAGTAGGCTATGCAACAAAAGACTCATTAACTGATTAATTAATCTACTTATGGAGGAAACATTGGCACACTAATCAACTAAATTTACTCTTAGCAAGCTGGCAAAGTTTATAATACTTAATTACTAAGATGTTCACACTTAATTAGGACCAAAGATATGAACTTAATTGTTCATGTGAATTTAGTTAAATTTATTTGGTGTCAAATCTTTTTTTTTTTTTTTCTCAATTCATCTAAATAAAGGATGCTAAAAAATAATTTGATTGTACAACTCGACCTAAACTTTGCTAAAAAAATTCAAGTATGTGTTGTCCGATAATTTTTCAGTTCGGTTTGGTTTGACCTGAAACTTGAAATTAGCCCAACTATCATTTAAATTGGGGTCAAACAGATTATTTTTTAGTTAAATTACAGGGTGTTTATCTAAAAAATTGTATTGTCAATACAATAAACATGTCAAATGAGTTGGGTTTTGGTTAGTTGAGTTTGGTTTGAACATTTTAACTCATATGATAAATGAGTCAGGCTTAGGTCAAGCATTTTGGTATGGGACAAATTCAGGTCACACACGAACTCGGTCCGTAACCCAAATTGACACCCCTAATCTAAACACTGCCTTATGAATTCACATGTTGGTTTCTTCTTTTAGGCAATAGGTAATAAATGAAAAGAAGACTACTAAAGCTACAAATTGGTTAATTTAAAAGAATAGTAGAATGATGTTATGTCATTTTGTTCATAAAATTTCCTTTTTGATAAAAGAAATGATTTAGATGATCATAAGTAACACTTTACATGATCTCCAATTTTATTTTTCCTATTTTAATTAAAAAGAATTTAAGTCAATAACAAATTTTAAAAAATGCATTGCTACTCAAGAATGGTCTTTAAATAATTTTCTCGGATATTTGAAGCCCAACATAGCCTTTTGGTTGGGAACTCAGATTTACTACCAAAAGGTCATCGATTCAAGGCCTCGCATATACATGCTGTGTGAGTTTGCAATTAAATTTGTTCTAACAAAATAGTAATAATAATAATAAACTCCAGACATCTTAGATGAATAACGCATGATATATGCATGCTACTGTCAGCTATTCAATTTCAATAATCAGTGACGAAAAAACATCACAAAAAAAAAAACTTAATTTTAGAAGTCACATGAAAGTGAATGTGAATGGAGACACAAAAGCATCAAGAACAGCACAATTAACAATATCTACTTTAAGTACTATAACATCATAGATTAGATTCTCTCTCTAATTAAATTATAATTAACTAGCTTATCATTAATATATAATTAGGGTTTCTTTGCTAATTCTTTCTCTTTTTAGTTAACATGACTTAGAGAAAAAGGGAGGGACCATTCTTTCTTAGGGAAGGTTGAAAGAAATTAGGGACAAAGGTACACGAGGGAAAATGATTAGGGCATCACCTACACCAAGTATTCCCTAAACATCTAAACCCAACAAGCTATTGCTATATTCCATGTGTCTGGCCACTTGTCATAGGCACAAATAATTTAATTAAGTTAAGCCCATGGCCTAATGTAAAGTTACTTAAATTAATAGAGATTTGGAAAGTAAAGGTAGCATAGGTCATATCCAAATCATCATGGACCTTTGTATAGTGCTTTGAATAATTTAATCTTGAAGTGATCTGATTTTTGTTTAAAATGGACTTAAAATTATTCAATTGGATCTTAAGTTGAGAAATATTTACTTTTTTGGTTGGCTTGATCTAGACTTTGTTTGGGACGGCTTTCTTATTACTTCTTAAAGAGCTTTCTAGTTTAAAAATTAAAATTTTTATACTAGAAAGCTATTTTAAGAAGCAGCAAGAAAGCCGTCCAAAAAAAAAAAAGCCTTAGACTTCATTTAGAATAGTTTTTTTTATTATTTTAAAGCAATTTTTAAGTTAAAAAAATTCATAAATTATAAATTTTTGTATTAAAAATTTACTTTAAAAATCAGTAAGAAGCTATCCCAAACAAAACCTTAATGATGATTCAAGATAGATTTGATTTATTTATTTTGATTTGAGCTTGGTCATAATTTATAATGATTTGAGTTCGATGATTTTTTAAATTTCAATTTAAAATTCATTTTGGTTTAATATGGTCGCAATTTAAGTTGATTCAAATTAGAATTGACTTCATTCAATTAATGTATCTTGACTATTAACATATAAATCCTATCATTGGATTTTAAATATTTTCTTTTTGACACTTGATTCTTGTAATCTCTATAATAAAAATTAGATAACTGTATTCAACTGTGTCTAATCTCTTATTTCTCCATTGTGAGGAATGGAGGATTTTAGTATATTCCATTATGTGGTGGATTCGTGCAACTGGGTCAGACCAGATGATTTTTTAGCTAACTCCTATAATATCTTTTTTCAACTAATGCATATTTATGTGCAATCTTGTTTGGCTAAACTTGAAACACAGTCTCCAACATCTATTCAATATCATCTACAAGACCAAATTCAATGTTACGATGAAGATGCAATTTCATGGACTAATAAACTAAACCATCTCTTAGAGTTATATGTTAAGTTGTTTTGGCATAAACATTCTACTTAATAACATGGAGGCATATTTTTTATCCTCTATGTTTAAACTTTCTTTTTGTTCTTCATTATTCGTGTTGCCTTGGTTTCGTTAGATTTGAACATTAATGCTTAGTCTACTTGTTTGCGATTTGATCTCTTAGAAGCACTTTGGTTGCTTTAGTTTGACATCATTAGATCATGTCTTAGGATTTTTTTTAGACAATTTTCTTATTGCTTTGCTTTTCAGGCTGCAACCACAATTTCTATTCGGTCAATATTTTTTTGTTGTTTTCAAATATTTTTTATATCAGGAAGATGTTTTCTACAACAGTTTTAAAAAGTTAGTTTATCTACAATAGCTTTACAAAACAGTAAGAAAGTCATTCCATACAAAGCTTTAGTCTCTTTCTCCACCATCTCCATGTTAGAGTCATAATTGATTTGTTTCTTAAGTTTGTTTCTATATTCTAGATAGTTTTATCTAACTTTTAAGGGGTCCATTGATTACCTACTTCTCTGTCAAAATCTATAGTCATAATACATGCTTCTATAATCCTAATTTTCTTACATGACAAAGTATATTTAAAATTGGCTTTAAAACCCCGCTTATCCCTTCAACTTAGGCTTCGTTTGAGATAGTTTTCTTATTGCTTTTTAAAGTAGTTTTCTAGTACAAAAATTTGTAATTTAAATTATTTTTGTACTAAAAAAGTACTTTAAAAAGCAGTAAGAAAACTGTATCAAACCAAACCTTAATCATCAATGCCCCTTTGTTGTTCCTCTTCATACTTCATTTTTTAATTTCCTTTGAGCCTTCCCCTATACAACGATACTATTTCTTCATTAAAATAGAAAAAAAATGATTTTTATACCCACTTAAATCATTGCATTTCAATAGTGTTTCTTCATTGAAAGTTATTATTTGATCTATCATCTTCTAATTATTTACTCTTTCAAATTTTCAGGTAGAAGGATTAATAGATGTGCCCAAGACTATAAATCTTCACATCCAAAGTTGGTTGCCAAAGCGTGATGAAATATATCACTACATAAAAAGGAAAATGTGACGGCTTCACCAATAGTGGTGCAGAGTGGAATATTATCTTTCCAAGCATTCTTTTTCAAGTGAAACTATCCTATTTGGGTATCAAAATAATCTAATATATATATATATATATAATATTTTAAAGCTAGGATTTTTTATTTATTTTTTTGTGATAAAATCCTGTTGTTGTGGCCATCATGTTTTATCTTTTAATATTTTATAGGGGTGTCAATGCTTGACTCGGCCCGAAACCCACCCAGACCCGGTCTTAAAGTTTTGTATTTGAGTCAACATGTTTGCTAAATGGATCGGGTTATGGTTTTATTTTTTATCTCATTTTTTTAAATTGGGTCAGTTTTGGTTGACTCAAAAATCTGAAAATGATTCAAGTCACCCATGGCTTGCAGCGATCCTACAGTGGCGCCCATCTGGAACACTCCCTCCATCCTGCAACCACGCCCATACTCCGCAGGGAGCCCTACCATGCTAGCGTCTACATTCGGACCCATGGCCATGACCGCTCCAGCACCCGCAACCTCTCCTGCTCTAGTGCTCGCACATACGTAGGCGGCACTCGTCGCCTCACGCGCAGGCTCGCCCTCTTGCGCCCCCTTCGCCTGCAAGGGTACACGCCCAAACTCACTCGCGCCTAGCTATATTTCGGGTTAGAGGGTTGGGTCAAGTGAACTCGATAACCCAATGAGTTGGGTCCAAGTCTAAATTTCTGAATCATTTACAAAACCAAGTCGAGTTTGGGTATGCTGAATTGGATCCTGGACAATTTCACATTCGACTCGAACCTAACCCGAATCCAACCCGAATTCCCATGTTAACACTCCTAATACTTTGTTTGAATTTGGAAGGAACTATCTCTTTAACTTAAGCAACTTATATTTCCAAAATTGAGGTGAAAACATTGCATAGATGAATAGATAAGGATCCAATTATCATTTGTCCTAATATGAGAAACAAGAAGAAGAAACAAAGGTGATGCTTGCTTTAGAGTAATGTACACATGCATGTGAAGTTGATGCAATTGCTTTTAATTTTTGCCTGATTTGGTGCATTTAAAAGTAAAAGAAAAAGTAACAAAAGTCTATACAGATTATAGAACTATTTATATAATTATATTTATTTATTTTTACCTCACTAAATGCATGATGAGATTTATAATGATCCAGATGAGAAAAGTTATAGTTTTTAAGGCTCTACAAACCAAATAATAGGACATGATGGGAAAAAAATGATTCATGTGCCTAATTACACGTAGTGGAATAATTTATCCATGTTCGAACCATGTGCCCTAATTCAAATAAGGGTCATGCAAGATTTGAATAAAGTTGGTACATGGTTCAAACAAGATGCACATATTGTTCAAATATGATTCAATATTGTTAAACAATAGAGTTGCAATAGTTATAACCACGGTTTTAAAAATCGGATCAGATCGGTCGGTTCAACCGTGAACTAGTCAGTTGTCCGATCCGGTCCAGTTTAAAAACCGCATTCACAGAGAACCGGCCTGAACCGGCGGTTCAACCAGTGAACCGGTCGAGGTTTGAAAGAACCGGATGGTTTTAAAATTTTGTTTTATTTTAAATAAAATATAAACAATATATTTTACTTTATTACATTTATTTTAAATAAATTTTTTATTAAATAATAAAAAATTTAATACCAAAATATATATATGAATGTCATCTGATCATAAAATAAGTTTTGTTAGAAAAACGTGAACTATGTAAAGAACTAAATGGCAGCCATCTCATACTCCTTCATAATGTGGGACTAAAAAAGTTACATTAATGTTATATGAGCTTGAATGTGAGTTTGGGCTTTATTGGGTTATTAATTTGGGTTGGTTGGACCACAAATTTGAGCTGATTTGGCCACGAATTTGAGCTGGTTTGGTGCAAAGTTTTTTTAATTTGTATTATAAATTTATTATAATGTATATTATATAAATTAATAATATAAATTTATATATTATATTAAATATTATTCTTATGACACATTTGTAAATGTAATATTATAAATTTATATATTATATTAAAGTTTTTAATTTGTTATAATGTATATTATAAGAATATCATTAATTATAATTATAATTAAATGTAAAAATTAATTAAAATTAAATTATTAGATATTCATAAATATAATATAATTAAACTATATGTGTTGTAAATTGTAATATATTCATCATTGAATTTAATTTAATTATATTGATAGATAATCTATTAAAATTATATAGTTTAAATTCTTAGAATTATATGATTTGAGATTAGATTCTCGTAGATATTCTATTAATGTTATTAATTTTTAATAATATTATTATTTATTATGTCATCCGGTTCGACCGGTCGAACATTGAATCTCTTATTCTTCCGGTTCGCTGTCCGATCCGGTTTTCACAACCTTGGTTATAACGTAATATTGCACTGTTGCTTTTAATTAAAGAGGTATGTAGTATCTGATACACATTAGACATGGACATACATTCGTATCTAACACCCAGCTCCACTCCCCGCTCCACGCACGACCCAGCTCCGCTCATGAACTCAGCTCCCCGCTCGCGACCCAGCTCGCCAGCTATATACCCGAGTTACCGTGTCAAGTTAGGTCAACCCGGGTTTTGGGCGGGTTGGTCCGGGTTCAAATTTCTAATCCGTTTTCAAAATCGGGTCAGGTCAAATAGTAACGGGTCAATTTTGAATTGGACTCAAAACCGACCCGAAAATCTATTTTGGCAACCCTAGGTCCACCGCATGCAGTGAGCCTGACCATCCAACGTCCTCTCATCATGAAGCTAAAGTCCACAAGGTCCTCCGCACACGACTACAGCGAGGTTTTGCTCTCGAACTTCCACTATATATTGAAGTTGATACCTGAGCTGAGCCCCGAGCCTGACCTTTCTACTAGATTGGCGTCTGTCCTCCTATATCATATTCTACCATGGGAAGAATGTAGAAAGCTTAGCCATAGCCTCTTAAAAATAAAAAAGGTTGATGCAAAGCATTTTTATATCGCCAAAACAGTGATGATCCTGAACTATATAGCTTAATGTAAACAAACTAGTTTCATCATGCATTGATTGCTAGCTTTAGGCTTCGTTTGGGACTGCTTTCTAAATCAGGGTTTCAGTACAAAAAAAATCTTAAACTGAAAAATTTTGTACTTGAAAACATCTTCAGAAAGCAGTAAAAAACTATCTCGAACGAAACCTTAATCTCATATTAATCAATGGACTGTTTTAAAATTCAAACTAAAATTGAAAGAAGGTTATATAAAAAGTTTCACAAGAACAAGGAAATATATATATATATATATATATATATATATATATATATATATATATATATATATATATATATATATATATATATATATATATTGCAAAAGTGTATAAATTCAAGGTAATTTGATATTTTTAGGCAATTATTGCTAAACAAGCATTTTCAAGGTCATTGCTTTCAAATTAGTAGGCTAATTGTGTAGACTGGTGTGCTTTCAATTTTTGTCAAATCTCTTTGAAGTGTTGAAGTGACCTTGTTTTGGAAATTTAGGGTTAGTTGGGAGATCTTACTCTATAATAAAAGATCATGAGATCTACTAGTTTGTGGATGTGGAAATGGTAAAGATCTAACCATGATTAATGCATAAGAGAATAAGTCTTTGCAGAATCTTGTAACCAAATCCGCGATTTCCGACCAATTTTTGAGAGCTTCTGGCAGAAATGACCATCAAAATAGCTGGATTTTCTGTAGTGAACAACTATCACTAGAGAAGAAAATGTTGTTAAAAATAGGAAGGTTCGAGCAACTTTTGGATGAAAATTTATTTATACACTTTTTGAGCGTCTCCTCAAATTATGTGCATCTTAATCAAAGTTATATTTCCAGCCATACTTTCTCAAAAAATTAAAAAAAAAAAAAAAGAATCAACAAATATTTTTCTCCAATTCTAAACATTATAGGGCATATAAAATCAAAATCCAATAGAAAAAATAAAACAAATTCAATGAAAAGTATAAATTAAATTGGTGATGCAGCAATCTTCTAAAGAAGATGATGAAGAAGAAAAAGAATCTAATGAAACCAAGATACTTATCAACATAATAACTACTGTTAAAAGCACATGAAATATTTTCTTGCAAAGAAATTGGTAGAAGGGATACATCCAGCTGCAATCCTTTTTGTTTTCTCATAGACCAAATTATTAAGATTAAAGAAATTTAATTAGGAAATAGAATTCAGCTGCACTTTCGCCTCTCTTTCCTTTATCGTTTCCTACCTCCCTATCGCCATCACAACCAACTAATAATGCTTAAGGATTTAATAACAATTTAATGACGGTACAAAACCTTCGCTAAATCCCCGAAAGATAAGCCTAACTTTTTGCCTCAAAAATAGGAATAGAATCATTATATAATTATTTCTTCCTAATTATCGATTTCCTTTAGTGGATTCAATCTCTTAACCTTAAATAAATAATCTCATAACTTTTACTCAAAGGGTCGTGACTTGAATAGGGTTATTAATACATAGGGTTGGTTTGTTATGAAATTAGTGTAGAATACCCACCGTTGTTTGTCTGGGTGGTGAAGAGTCGGCTGGGCAATGCCCAGGTCCCTAATTCTAATCCTTTGGCAAGCAGTGAAAGCCTTAAGTGTTGGCCAGTGTAAATTGGTGTGGGTTACATGCTAGGTCGATCAGAGTTTTCACTGGCCTAA
The DNA here is from genome assembly GCA_016618105.1 of Dendrobium huoshanense. NCBI lineage: Eukaryota > Viridiplantae > Streptophyta > Magnoliopsida > Asparagales > Orchidaceae > Dendrobium > Dendrobium huoshanense. The sequence continues at coordinate 66,266,696 of CM028351.1, forward strand.
GGACAGTGCTTCCTCGTCACAAAAAAAAAAAGAGTGTAGAATAGAAGAAGTACAGTGTAAAATAGATGTAGCATATTTAAAATATTTTAAAATTTGTTTGAGTTTAAAATAAATGCAAAATATTGTTTTTTGTGTTTAATATGAAGTAAAATAAATTCAGTGTTTTGAGTATGATGATGATGATCAGCAATGGTGGCAGGGAAGTGGTGGGAAGCACTTGCGGGTTGCAGTCAGTGGTGGTGGCAGCGATGAATGTGCTGATATGTGGCAATTTTCGATGCAGTTGATTGTCATTGATTGCGGTGATTGATGTTGGAAGCCCGACGGGGGTAGTAGGGATGGGGACGGGAATGGCAATGGGTGGTTGAGGCGACCAATGGAGGGGAGTGGCAGAGGAAGCCAATGATGGAGATAGCTTGCGGTGGTGGTGGAGGTTGCTAATAGAGGGTGGCAACATTGGCTTGAGCAATGGCTGGTTGCAATAAGTGGGCATCGTCTTGCAGTGATAGTGGGTGGGGTTAGTTTTGTGTGGAATGTGATTTTGTCAATCAAACAAGTTGTTTTTCTACCATGAACCTCAATTCCATCAATTGAGCTTGCTGGGGGTTGCAAGGGGTCCTCCTCCTACTTGGGTTTTGGTACAACGTTGTGGTGTTGTATAATTTGCTTAGAGATAGATAGAGAGTGAAGTGCCACAGTGCTCCAAACCCTAACATTGTGGCACCGGGCGATCCTTGGCAGATTGGAGACAGAGAGTTGAGCACCTCAGTGCTTCAAACCTGGCATAGCTAGAAAATTTTCTTTCTCATTTTTCATGAAGTGTTACATCCCTTGGTGATTTCAGTGTGTTTTCTCTTTGTTTGTTCATTTGAGAGAATGATGTGAGAGTGTTAAGATATAAAGAGAGGCTGAGAGAGAAGGACATAAGTACAAAATTTCTCTCAAATTTCATAGTTAATTTCTTGGTATAGTGTGGCTCCGTGATTTGTTTCCCGTTTTCTGATTTTTTCATATTAAATCCTAGTGTTCTTTCTTTTCACTGGAATTTTCTATATATTGCTTGTGTTTGTTGCGTGATTTTAGTTTACCAACAACTAATATGAGAGCTATGTTTTTCAGTTGGAGTGGGAGTAATGGCTAATAAAATTAGATGGAATATTGAAAAGTTCAATGGTTCAAACTTTTCATTATGGAAGATGTAAATTGAAGATTTGTTATATTAGAAGAAGTTATATTTGTCGTTGTATGGAATCACCAAGAAGTCAGATTCAATGATTATGGATGAGTGGGAGGTTCTTGATCAGACAACCCTATGTTTGATTTGATTTTCACTTTCCTCATATGTTACATTCAACATTATAAATGAGAAGACTATTCGATCTTATGATTGCATTGACTAAAATGTATGAGAAATTGTCAGCAACAAACAAAGTATTCTTGATGAAGAAATTATTTAATATGAAGTATTAGACAACACTTCAATTATAAAACATTTAAATATCTGAACATTGTGATGAGTCAGTTATGTTCAATTAGCATCAATTTTGATGAGAAGGTGAGAGTGTTACTATTATTATCAACATTTCCAGACAGTTGGGATGGGTTGGTTACTGTTGTGAGTAATTCTTTAGGAAGTTTAAAGCTGACTTTTGAGAACATTGTGGGGCTGGTGGAGGTTATGTGTAATAACATGTATTTTAAACCAGTCAAATATTTTTTTAGGAGCAAAGATAATAAAGATATATATTGATATTTTGAATTATAAAATTTGTTTCTGCCAGTTTTTACTAATACATGAAATTAGATAGCTTTGGTGATGTTATTAAAAGATTAAAAAAAAAACTTTCAAATTAAATTTTGGAGCATGACAATTGGTATCAGAGCAATGTTGTTGAATGAATTAATTGTTACCAAAACTATAGGAAATTGGTTATGAGTTGGGTAGAATAAGGTGTATAGTTTTACATTCATAAATGATTAGCATTTCATTCCGTAAATAAATGATATGTGATTGATTGAACTTATGATTACATTATATAAATTGATTGACTTTGACAAGATTTAGTTTTAAGTTTTATTTGATTTGAGTTTTAGTAGTACGGGTTTGTTTTATATCTATCTTGTGCCCGAATTCCTAAGAGAAATGTTGTGGATGATATTTTTTTAATATGGGTAGATTGTAATAGCCCACATTTTAAATCAGCTATATAATTTTTTTAGGAACAATTATAATATTGATACATATTAATGTTTTGAATTATAGAATTTCTTTTGTTGCTTATTACTGATAGATGAAATTAGATAGCTATGATGTTGTTATTAAAAGATAAAAGAAAAAATTCTTTCAAATTAGATTCTAGAGTGTGGCATCATGAGACTTTTCCCCAAAGTCATTAGATAGTAAAAGTTTATTATTATGATTATTGACTACATAAAGTGGTTGTACGATGAGCCACTCATAAAATTATTAATGAAAATGATATATATTTCATATGAAAGAACTTCTTTTGTCATTTTGGCCTTCCCATAAATATCATTACTAATAATAGGATTTAATTCATTAGAAAAATTCTTATATATTTTTACAAAGATATATATTCAATTGGTCCATATAGCTATTTTACATCCTTAAATGAATAGACAATAGAAGTAATAAATTGAATCATTCTTAAAAAATAACTTACACTCCTTGAAAAAGTTGGAAGCAAGTGGTCAATGAGCTTTCCAATGTAGTCTAGGCTTATTGCATAACATCAAGATATCAAATAAGAAAAATACCTTATATCTATGCTTCAATAAAGAGATCCTGACTTCTGTTAGTATTTATGTCCTAAGCCATAAGGTCAAACCTTTTTCATATGGCTAATTATGAGAACAAGCTCTATAATCTTATTAATCTTCTTTTAGAAACACCTGATGCAGATTCTCCCTGACTTATCACTTTTATAAGTCCAATCTTGCCAACTCTTGAAGCTGGTGGGAAGGAACCTTAACACAATAAACTATCACCTCTCTGGGAGGTGCCCTACGTGTTGTTTATCATTGTCAAGTCAGAATTATTCAAACTTTAAGATTCTAACAGAAAAATGCAACCTCAAACTTTGAATGCTAAAAATCTTTGGAGGTATTATTAATGACCAATAATAACCATCATTTATAAAAGCTTCATATATAATTCCCAATTATACTTCTACTCAATGGACAAGATTCATGTCGACAACCTTAAAAGGACATTAAGAGTCTTCACCTTTAATTTAGGATAAGCATGGTATCACCCCATCCTAATTAAAATATAATCAATTCTAGTAGGATTTGATTTGATTTTTTATATATGTTAATATTATTGAGTAATACTCTGGAAAATAACTTTGGATAGGTAAAAAATTATAGGTGGATTTGTTAATGTCTTTTATCATAGGTTAATTTTCAGGGTGGCATCTCATCCTAACAACCTAAGGAAGAAAAAGACATCAAAGAAAATATGCTTTTTTTAAGTGACTAGCCCAAATTTTATTCAATGAAAAGAAAATTACAACGACCCACGCAAAGCCAAAAACAAATACTTACAACATTAGAGAACAAAGACTCCAAACGACTAGCTAAGATGACAAAAACAATACACATAAATAAACAAAAGAAAGCAACGAATGCTACAACCCAAAAGGACTCAGTAATGGTAATTCTGCACCCACCAAGTAGCGAAGAACTGACCATCCATTAGCGGTAGTAAGCCACAAAGCAACCAGCCGAAGATCTGAAAAGAAATTAAGCAACACCCCAAAGGCACTGAGAAAACCACACCAACCACCAAGGTTGCCAGCTCAAGGAAAACCCGGGGTTATGCAGAATTGCCTCATCATAGTCCGAAATCCAAAACAAAAGCCAAAATAAGCACAACATGAATCGCTATTTTTTTTTCTTAGATTTAATTTTAGATATTTTTTCAGCGCCACTTGAAACTGCATAATCAACTACTCGGCCCACCATGAAATTATATATATCTTGAGAATCATGAAAATCATTTGCAATCTCATCGACATCAGACAAATTCAACCAATCAGAATGATCCAAACATGAGTTATTTACTCACAAAGCTAGATGAGCTTTCAACTCCATATTGGACATAACCGAAATCAAAATATCAACAAAAGCTATCAGTAAAGCCAAGTTAACTGAAGGACTAACTGCATCATCGACTACAATCCCATCATGTAGAGCCCCATTAGAAACCTCAACATCCTTAATAGCCAAAGCATCGCAAATAACATATGGCCCCAAAGGATTAGAAGCTAAAGCCACAACAACATCCTGATCATTATCATCAATAGAGTTTAGAGCCATACTAACTGGCTTCAAAGAATCAGAATAAAATTCTTCCTCATCATCAACATCAACATTAATAGAAGAAGGAGTCAGAGTAGAGACATGATTAACCAAGCAAGCGATAGGGCTCATGGCACCCACTATGGATAATAGAATCATTGACAACATTACCCATATTGTTACAAATACCCTCCTTAAGACCACCAAAAACAACATTAACTATAGGATTACAAAACTCCTCATTAACACTTCCATCAACAACAATCAATATTCAAAATAACAGGGCCCACAGGGACTAAAGCCATAGGTTCAACATAACAACCAACACCCATTAGAATAATAGTTTCCATAAGAAGGTCAGCATCATTCGAAACCCCCTAACCCCCTCCTCATTAACAACCAATGACAACATAATAATAACATTACTTTTAGCATTCCTAATAGGCAAAACATAATTCATGAGAGGATGCGAATCATACAAAGGGGTATAGGAAGAACACTCGCCTCTAATATGACCAAGATGCTTACAAGACTCACATAAAGCAAGAAATTCCTCCATCTGCACCCTTTGAACATACCTAGACTTCTCAGGCCCAAGCCAGATATGCTTAGGAAAATTTTTAGTAATGTTCAGTTCCATTAAGACCCGCACAAGAGATGGCCTAGAACCAATAGTAGTGGCATTGTCAACCTTCAAGGATCGACCAAATATAAAACCTAGAGCGTGAATGATACAAGGAGAGAAACGATGGGTCTTAGATTAGGAAATGAAACCCATATCGAAATCACCGGAGATTCAAAACCGACATCCAGAAATGGGGACCATTTTATGAGTTTCATGAAGTAATTATTCACCAAATATAATTTATGGCAAAAAAAACTCTATTATAATCTAGGTCATTAGAAAGCTTAATCAGAACGTGTGACTGATCAAGAACAGTCACAGAGAAATCGATATTCAGCTTCAAATTGAAAAATAATTTGTGAATTGTATCTAGAGAGGGACGATGCGTAGGAAAAAATCAACCATAGCAAATTGAAAAGGAACTAAAAGAGCCAAAATTTCTTCCTCTGAAATCTATAAAGAGGGCAAACCATGGAAAAAACATTGTCTGAACTCAAGAAAATAACCAGAAGGAGGATAACCAGAAAGAGCATCAACAAATGACCATGGTTTAAATGACCCATTCAAAAAATCGAGATCACAAACAAGTCTAACCGCAATTTCAGTCATGAACGGAAGGATGTGGAAGAGACTGTTGTGAATCTAGATTCAAGAATTATAATTTTGATAAAAGTAAACATTTCTGATAGTTCTATTTTTCTACAACTGTCTTGTCTATTAACGTTTCAGGTCTACAAGATCAAATTGTAAATTAAGATAACTCAAGACTAAATAGATTAGGACTGACTCAATCTGTAAGTGTACATCAAGAGTCTTTTCCTTTTCTTGAGTCAAATATAATAAAGTGGGTCCTGATGTTAAGTAACAATGCACACACGCACTTAGAGGGGAAAATTTTTGTCTATTTAGAATTTTCTATTTTTGGTCATATCGTCCAGGATGTTCCCAAATCATCCTGGATTTTTAGTTAAAACCAGAAACCCTAATTAGGGCATCCTAGTTAAAGTAGTCAAAATTAAGCCAATCATCCTAAATGATATTAACATCGTCTTGGACGATAGACTCAAATCAGAAAGAATCAGCTGCCAACTCTTTTAGGCATATTTTATTTTTAGACATCAACCAATCCTGGACGATGCATTATAATTATACCTAAATTAGTCAGGTAATTAAGGAAAGCAATTAATGTTTGATTGCTATATCATATCATCCTGGATGATCACAGGATCGTCTGGGACGATCAGTTAATCAAACCTTAGTTTCTTTCTGGATGGTTAGGGCGATGTTTTGGACGATACTTGATGTTTTGAACTAATTGTACAGGGATGATCGATAAATTGTCTTAGAGGATCAGTTATTTTTTCATCATCTAAACATGTAACCAGGGCAATATTCTGGACGATATTTGACATTTTGAACTAATCATCAAGGACGATCGTGAAATCATCCTGGACGATCAGTTATTTTTTCCATCATCCAAGCTAGGTAAAGTCTAGCCAAACAGAGCAATTGTTTGGACGATATTCGATTTCTTGAACTAATCATACAGGATAATGTTGTTGAATCTAGTAATTAGGTTGTTAAGCCTAAGTAAATGTCCCACGGCTACCAAGAGGGGGGTGAATTGGTAGTTTTAAAAATTTTAAACCCTCTTAAAATTAAAGTTGAACCGAAATGAAATTCTCTTTTAAAGTTTGTAGAAAAATATTTTTCAACCACAGAGTTGTTAAAACTAAAATTTAAAATGCGGAAACGTAAAAGCAGTAAAGTAAATGACACCAGATTTATAGTGGTTCGGTCTATAACCAGACCTACATCCACTCCTCAGAGGCAACCTCTGAGTATTGCACTAATACCACAAAGTGACTCTCCTTTAGCACCCACAGCAAGGCGGAGAAGCCTATACAAAACCCTCTTTTCACCACTCCCCGGTGCGGCAGAGAACCGTCGTCCTTTTACACAAACCACAGTGCTGGCAGAGAACCGTCGTCCTTTTACACAAACCACAGTGCTGGCAGAGAACCGTCGTTCTTTCACACTCTCCTAGTGTGGGCAGAGAACCCTACGGCTGTTCACACTCTCCTAGTGTAGGCAGAGAACCTTCTTCCTTTTACACTCTCCTAGTGTAGGCAGAGAACCCACGTCTGTTCACACTCTCCAAGTGTCGGCAGAGAACCGGACCTTTTTGAATGATCTTCTCACAAGAACCTAGAAGAAAGAAAGAAAAGAGTGAAGAAATCCAATTTCACAAGTAGAGATTCTTACCTTAGCAATCCAAGTGAAGCCTTCTTGCTCCAATGGTAGGAATCCTCCTTTGAATGCTCTCTTCCACTCTCCCCTTGACTATTCTCTCAATAGGCACGAAGTTCAAGTGACAAAAAGATTGGGTGGCAGTCTAATTTGAAGTATTTATACAAAAGACAAGAAAAACCGCCCAAAAACTGCAAGTTTTCAATTCTGTACGCAGTGGATCGTCCGGTACGATCGTGGATCGTCCTGGACGATTTTACTTAAATGATCTGAAACGACCTTATTTGTATATGTGTACGAAATGACTTCGTACAGCTGATCGTCCTGTACGAACTAGGTTCGTCCAGTACGAACGGTTATTACAAGGTCGGTTCTAGAAACTGCTGAAAACTGTCCTAAGTCGGTTTATCGTTTGGACGAAAATATGTTCGTCTGGACGAAAATTTTCCAGAGAGCCGATCGTCCTGGACGATGATTTATTTCGTCTGGACGAAAATTTTCCAGAGCGCCCATCGCCGGGGACGATAATTTGGTTTCGTCTGGACGAAAATTTTCCAGAGAGCTGTTCGTCCGGTACGATATTTATTTTCGTCTGGACGAAAATTTTCCAGAGCGCCCATCGCCGGGGATGATATAAAAATTCGTCCTGGACGAATAGGACTTAGAAAATTTTTTCGAAGCAAGTTCCTATTCGTTCCAACTGCTCTATAGGAGATAACTGACAGATCGTCCAGTACGATATATATCGTCCTGTACGATCAGTATAGAATTTCAAGATCTCCTTAGTTTGTGTGTGTGAGATTTTATTCACTCAATTACAATCACTCCCTTTCAAAATTAATTCAAAGAAAAGACACTTCAAATAAACAAAATTTCTCATGTTGAATTTGATTTGAAGTTTTCGTAGTCTGGAGTCTGATTTTCCTGAAATGTTAGTACACACAAGAGCAAGTGCAAATCTTCTGAAATTGTTAGGAGATAACTATTCATTTGAACAATAATGTTTGGAATCATCAAAACTACATAAGTTGCACAAATATAAATCATTCAAATAGCAACTATTCAAATAATCTCCCCCTTTTTGATGATGGCAAAACAATTATTATTAGTATGGTTTCAAGTTAAAATAAAATCTCTTATCTCCTAAACTCCCCCTGAATTTATGAGTACATTAAAATAAGGAGGCATTAAAGAACAAAATTTTTGTTTTTCTAAAATTTTAGCAGAAACACAAATCACAAACAAAACAAAAACACAAACACAAACATAAATCACAAACAAAACAAAAACACAAACACAAACATAAATCACAAACAAAACAAAACACAAACACAAACATAATAATTTCTCCCCCTTTTTGACAGCAACAAAAAGTGAAGAAGAAAAAGACAAGAAATGTAAATAATAATATGAAATTCATTGTTAAAATTTAATCTAAATTGTGATTTGACATAGAGTATGCAATTTTAAACTAAAGATATTAGGTCAATCATAGAAATTCATAAAATTTATGAAATGATATAACATTGTAAGTAAGAAGAATTTATCAAAGACATGATTCAATTTAGACATTTTGATTATTGAAAATCATTACAAGTGAGATGTAAAAAAAATTCTATATTTCAAAGTTCAATAGAATATAAATGAACATTAGATCAACTTGAATTAAGAGATTAAACGAATTTGGAAAGAAGAGAATTACCTCATGTGGTGCTTTGCACATCTTTTCAAAGTTTTGGAGCACATTTTTGTGCATTTGTCTTTGGTTGGGCTTATTTTGTGCCTCTTTTTCACTTTGCAAATTTTTGCGAATCCCTTTTGATTTTTGTACATTTGTACAATTTTCAAGAGTAATTTGACCAATTCTTTCCAAAATCTATAATCTAACATTTCAAATATTTCTAGGTGCATAAATATCATTTGAGCATAGAAATACAAAATAAGATAACATCAAAATTGCAATAACAATATTAAATTTTATGTAGTCTAAATGAATAGACATGAATTTAAAATTCTAAATACAACAAGTTATAGACAAATTATAAATTTAGAAAGTCTAGATTTTCTAATATAGATAATCTCATATTACAATCAAATTTGAGCACAATGTAGATTAAAAATAATATTAATGAAATTCATAAAGATTAGCCACATTTCAAAACAAATCTAAGACAAACAAACTTTCATTGATTAAAAAGAAAATTACATAAAAACATTGAACTTAAACAAAAACATAACAACAAAACAAAAAAAATACACACAGACACACATAAAAAAAAACTTCTACTGTTCTGGAGGAGGAGGTGGAGGAATGCCGCCAAAGAGATTGAAGTAGGAGGCCATTAACATTACATTGGTATTTATTTCATGAACTTCATCTCTAATATTACCAATGTCATGTTGCTGCTGCGTAAGATGAGCATCAAATTGATCAAACCTTTGATCAATGTGAGTCTCTAGTCTATCAAATCTCTCAATCAGATTCTGGTAATCTGATTGAGAAGCAGAAGCTTGCACTCCTTCTTCTTCTTCTTCTGAAGCACTATCATGTGCTTTTTCTTTTTCTTTTTCCTCCCTGAAGAGCAGTCTGAAAGATGCATCGTTGTAATAAACTGGCTCTTCATATTCCTCATCAGGATGGACTATATTGTACTTCTTCTCCAAAACATAAGTAATCAAGTGCCCTAAAGAAATATTCTTCTTCCTCTTCTGATCAGGATGTCCTATTTCTGAAAGCCCATAGATATGATCTAGGATGAGTTGGGCTTCATCAATAGGATGTCTTTTCATGATTAAAAAAGTTAGACAAGAAAGAAGAGGAGTAATGTTAATCCTATCACCAGCTTTAGGAATAATTGAGGATCTAAGGATATGCTGGATGATTCGGGCATCTTGGGTCATACCGGCCACTCTAGCAACATGATTGTCAATTCCATTTTCTCTAATTACCCTATTGATTTCATACCAATGGAAGACGTTTTCTGACATTAGGGTGTGAGCTCTATATCCTTCAGTCCTTAAGTTTAAAAATGCACCAAGGTCGTGCTTGGTGATCTCAACTTTTTTCTTAAAAACAAAAGAACTAATGATAGAGTGGTCAGGATTGAAACTCATGTTGGCTAGGAAGTAATGGTAGGTTTGCTTATTGTAGAGGTGGACAAGAGAGAGAATGAAATGAAATTGGGTTGAGGCGAAGAGGTGTAATACCCTAAATTTCAACTCCGTTTGGATAAGAATGCGAGACGGAGTGATTTTCGCAGAAGCAAAACGAGGAAAAGATTCCTCATTTGCTTTGGAAAGGAAGTTGTCTGGAGCATTCCTGTTGGGTTTCTTCACCAAAACTTTTTGTCTTTTGCTAGAGGAGGCCATAGTTGATTTGATGTAGAAAGGGATTGAAAAAGATGTTTGAAAGTGTGATTTTCAAGTTTGAAAGCCCTCATATTTAAAGAAAAACGATATGTTCGTCCTGGACGAAAATATTCGTCCTGGACGAAAAATTATCGTTCGTCTGGACGAAGTAATTTCGTACAGACGATCCAATTCGTCCAAAATGTAACGGCTTTTCGTATTCAACACAACTTACGATGCGTCCCTTCGTACAGGCTTTTTGACTTGACCGATCGTACATACGAAAATATTTCGTACAGACGATCAAAAAGCGTTTCGTTTTAATGACTCTTGAAAACCGTCCCCTACAATGAATCGACACATGTTCGTACATACGAAAAAAAAATTTCGTACAGACGAAATTCGTATTAAAAACTGTCTTATCCACTCAACCGCTGCATTCAATCGTCCCGACGTTTGAGAAAAAGAAAAAATCGTACTGGACGATCACAGATCGTACAGACGATCAAATAAAAAACTGCTCTCAAAACGGTTTAAATTCGCGCAAACTGTTTCTTAACACATCGTCCTGTACGAAAAATTTCGTCCTGGACGATCTCCAAAAAAAATTTTTGATTTTTAAATTTTTAAATTAACAAAAACAACAAAAATAATCAACAACACAGAAAACATAAGACAAAAACATAAATTCAAAAACAATTCATACAAAAACACAAAATTTACAAAATCACAAAAACAAAATACAACAAATATCAATGTTGCAAAGACATTTTGGTTAAGCATTCAAATCAATAACACCAAGCCTTGTTCTTAAAGTACTGAAGGTATCAAAGGCTAAAGGTTTTGTAAAAATGTCTGCAAGTTGATTTTCAGTTGAAACATGTATGAGTTCAATTTCTCCTTTGGATACATGATCCCTTATGAAATGATGCCTTATATCAATGTGTTTGGTTCTAGAATGTTGAATAGGATTTTTGGAAATGCAAATAGCACTAGTATTGTCACAATAAATTGGAATAGTGCCTATAGTTAATCCTAAGTCAATCAACTGTTGTTTTAACCAAAGTACTTGTGCCACACAACTTCCTAATGCAATGTATTCTGCTTCTGCAGTAGATAGTGCCACTGAATTTTGTTTTCTACTAGACCATGAAACTAATGAATTTCCAATGAATTGACATGTTCCAGAAGTGCTTTTCCTATCCACTCTACAGCCTGCAAAGTCAGAATCTGAGTAACCAATAATTTCAAATGAAGAGCTAAACTTAGGATACCAAATTCCTAAGTTTTGAGTTCCTAGTAGATATCTTAAAATCCTTTTCACTGCTGTCAAATGTGATTCTTTTGGATCTGATTGAAATCTAGCACATAAGCAAACACTAAACATAATATCTGGTCGGCTAGCAGTCAAGTAAAGTAAAGATCCAATTATCCCTCTAAATTTCTTTTGATCAACAGATTTTCCCTTAAGGTCTTTATCTAACTGAACTGAAGAACTCATTGGTGTACTAACAGGTTTAGCATTGTCCATTTCATATTTTTTGAGGATGTCCTTAATATATTTGGTTTGACTAAGAAAAGTACCTTCCTCAAGTTGCTTAATGCTAAATCCTAGAAAGTAATTTAAATCTCCCATTAGACTCATTTCAAATTCACTACTCATTGTTTTAGAAAAATCATCACAAAGATGTTTATTTGAAGATCCAAAGATGATGTCATCCACATAAATTTGAACAATAAGTATATCCTTTCCAATTTTCCTTAAAAAGAGAGTTGTATCCACACTTCCTTTTTCAAAAGATCTTTCAAGTAGGAAGGTGCTTAACCTCTCATACCAAGCCCTAGGTGCCTGTTTCAATCCATATAATGCCTTTTTTAATTTGAAAACATGATTTGGAAATTTAGAGTTTTCAAAACCTGGAGGTTGTTCTACAAAAACATCTTCTTCAATTACTCCATTTAAAAAGGCACTTTTGACATCCATTTGAAACAATTTAAAACCTTTAAAACAGGCAAAGGCTAGTAAAACCCTAATTGCTTCAAGTCTAGCTACAGGGGCAAAAGTTTCCTCAAAATCAATTCCTTCAATTTGATTATACCCCTTAGCTACTAATCTAGCCTTATTTCTAATGACTACTCCTGAGTCATTCATTTTATTCTTGAACACCCACTTGGTTCCAACAACACTTTGATCTTTTGGCCTTGTAGTTAGTTCCCAAACTTTATTTCTTACAAATTGATTCAACTCTTCTTGCATGGCCAATATCCAAAATTCATCTGAAAGTGCTTGATCAATGTTAGTGGGTTCAACAGTTGAAATAAAGGCTGAATGATTGACTTCCTTGTTTAATCCACGCCTAGTTCTAACACCCTCACTTGGTTCACCTATGATTAATTCCTTTGGGTGGTTTTTAGAAAATCTCAAATCTCTAGGCAAAGGGTCTTCTCTTTCTAAATTTTCTTCCACATTTTCTTCCAAATTTAATCTATCAATCTTTTGGGAGTTTTCTTCAATTTCTTCTTCAACAACTTTTGGCTCTTCCAAGTTTCCATTTTCATCAAAAACAACATGTGTGGTTTCTTCAATGACTAAAGTTCTTTTGTTGAATACTCTATAAGATTTTCCAACACTTGAATATCCAACAAAAATTCCTTCATCTGATTTTGGATCAAATTTTCCTAAGGCAGATTTTCCATTATTATGTATGAACACCTTGCAACCAAATACATGCAAATGAGACAAATTTGGTGTTCTTCCTTTTAGCAACTCATAGGGTGTTTTATTCAAATTTGATCTCACATTCACCCTATTCAGAACATAGCATGCAGTGCTAACCGCCTCAGCCCAAAAATATCTAGGAAGTGAGTATTCTGCTAACATTGCTCGGGCGGCTTCTATTAATGTTCTGTTCTTTCTTTCAACTACTCCATTTTGTTGAGGAGTTCTAGGTGCAGAAAAATTGTGATCAATCCCATTTTCTTTACAGAAATTTCAAATCTTTCATTTTCAAATTCTCCTCCATGATCACTTTGTATAGAAATTATTTCACATCCTAGTTTTCTTTGTATCCAAGTTGAAAAATTTCTGAATTCCTCAAATGATTCACTCTTATGAAAAAGAAATTTAACCCAGGTGAATCTTGAAAAATCATCTACTATAACAAATCCATATACCTTTCCTCCTAGACTAACAGTGCTTACTGGTCCAAAAAGATCCATGTGTAGAATTTCTAAAGGTTTACTGGTCCTAAGATCTTTAATGGACTTAAAAGAGGACTTCACTTGTTTTCCTAATTGACATGCATCACACAAATGGTCCTTAGTAAAGTCTAGTTTAGGTATTCCTCTCACCAAATTCTTTTGGGTAATTTTTCTAAGATTTTTCATACTAGAATGACAAAGTCTCCTATGCCAAAGCCATGATTCATCAGAAACAGTTTTCAAACAAAAAGCAGTAGGAGATTGAATATAATTTAAATCTAGCATGTAAACATTGTTCACCCTTTTTCCATTTAAAACAATTTTCCCATTTAGGCTAATTATGCAGCTAGTAGGTAAAAATTTTACATTATAGCCCTTATCACATAGCTGACTTATGCTAAGCAAATTATGTTTTAAGCCTTCAACTAATAAAACATTGTCTATAAAAAGTTTTTCAAGTTTCCAATCATACCTGATCCAACCACTTTCTTTGTGGTATTATCTCCAAGTGTAACCTTGCCTCCACTCCTGGCTTCCAGCGTTATGAATTGAGCAGTATCTCCAGTCATGTGCTTAGAACATCCGCTGTCCAGGTACCATATACTCTCACGAGGTCTTGTGTGAGAGTATCCCTGCAAAATTCTCAAATGTTAGACCTGGGAACCCAAACTAGTTTGGGTTCACCTTTATGAAATTTATAATCAGATGCATGTGTGATATGTCTAGGTTTATGCATCTTAGTTCTCCACACCAAATTAGATTTAACTTTAAAGTGCAGGTGTGAGATATATGTCCCAAAAATCCACAATTGTTACATTTAACATTAGGAAAAATATTCCTATGTTTTCTCTCATATGATTGTCTTCTAAGGGATTTCATGAATTTAGGATAATATTTAGGATTTGTAAAATCTTCAAGTTTAGGGGGGTTCCTATTATCCTCGAGAGCTCTTATAGTAAGTTTGTAAAATGAATTCATTTCCTCCAAGATTCGATTTGTATAACTTACTCTATATGTCTTGTGCTCAGATTCATCCTTAAATTTCTCAAATTCTTTTTCAAGTTCAGCATAGGATGATTTTAAATTCTCAAAATTTTTATTCAAGTCATCATATTCATCAAGTAGTTTCATGTGGTTGCTATCAATTAAAGCATGATCTTTCCTAAGGATTTCGTGTTCCTTATTAAGCTCTTCCAATTCTAAACTAAACTAGCATGCATCTTTTTCGTTTTCCTATATGCATCATGCATGTGTTCAGAAACTTCAAACAATTCATTATAAGTTAAATCACATACCTCTTCTTGATCTGATTGTTCAGCTTTATCTGCCATCAAGCAAAGGTTGGTGACTTCTTCTTCTTTTTCAGTCTCAGATGAAGTCTGAAGCTGAGTCCGCCCAAAAAGCCTTTTGAAACTTCTTCTTGCCCTTCTTTACCATTGGTTTCTCCTCTACCTTCTCCTTGCTAGGAGAGGCTTTGAGTTTTGGACAATCAGTCTTTATATGACCTGGTTTCCTGCATTCATAACAAATCACTTCATTAGAAACCTTGTCATTTCTGTTATACTTACCTCTATTCCATTGCTGGCGTCTCTTCTGCTTCCTCTTTAAAAAGCTTTTGAATTGTCTAGTCATCAGTGCTATATCATCTTCATCCTCAGGTTGTGAGTGTTCACTTTCTGACTCTTCCACATTTAGTGCAATATTCTTGTCCTTTCTTGGTTCACCTGCATCAATCTTTCTTTGACTTACTCCTTGCTCGTAAGCAATGAGTGAACCAAGAAGATTGTCAATAGAATAAATGTTCAGATCTTTTGACTCTGTAATTGCAGTAATTTTAGCATCGTATGCAGTAGGTAAACAACGAAGAATCTTATTAACCATTTCAGCATTAGTTAATTCCCTACCAAGTGCATGCAAAGAGGTGACAATTTGAGTGAATCTTGTGTACATGTCAGATATAGATTCATTAGGTTTCATTCGAAATAGTTCGTAGTCATGTAACAAGATATTGAGCCTTGATTGCTTAACCTCATTTGTCCCTTCATAAGTAATACAAAGTCTATCCCATATGTCTTTTCCGCTTTTACAAGTGGAAACTCGCATGTAGTCTTCAGATTTTAAAGCACAAAAGAAACTATTTAAACATTTCGCATTTAATTGTGCTAAGTCACGTTCTTCTATAGTCCAATCTGCATAGGGTGTATCTACCCTAATTCCATCAACCAATCTAGTTGGTTTTGTGTAACCTTCCTGGACTAACATCCACATGCGATAATCAAGTGACTGTAAGAAAGTAGACATGCGTGTTTTCCAAAAATCAAAAGGAATATTGTCAAACAGTGGAGGTCTAGTGATAGAGTAACCCTCAGGTGTGTTTCGGTTTCCAAATGTAGCCATCTACGTTAATCAAAAAGTAGTTCAAACTTATGATTTTGAAACAAAGCTCTGATACCACTTGTTGAATCTAGTAATTAGGTTGTTAAGCCTAAGTAAATGTCCCACGGCTACCAAGAGGGGGGTGAATTGGTAGTTTTAAAAATTTTAAACCCTCTTAAAATTAAAGTTGAACCGAAATGAAATTCTCTTTTAAAGTTTGTAGAAAAATATTTTTCAACCACAGAGTTGTTAAAACTAAAATTTAAAATGCGGAAACGTAAAAGCAGTAAAGTAAATGACACCAGATTTATAGTGGTTCGGTCTATAACCAGACCTACATCCACTCCTCAGAGGCAACCTCTGAGTATTGCACTAATACCACAAAGTGACTCTCCTTTAGCACCCACAGCAAGGCGGAGAAGCCTATACAAAACCCTCTTTTCACCACTCCCCGGTGCGGCAGAGAACCGTCGTCCTTTTACACAAACCACAGTGCTGGCAGAGAACCGTCGTCCTTTTACACAAACCACAGTGCTGGCAGAGAACCGTCGTTCTTTCACACTCTCCTAGTGTGGGCAGAGAACCCTACGGCTGTTCACACTCTCCTAGTGTAGGCAGAGAACCTTCTTCCTTTTACACTCTCCTAGTGTAGGCAGAGAACCCACGTCTGTTCACACTCTCCAAGTGTCGGCAGAGAACCGGACCTTTTTGAATGATCTTCTCACAAGAACCTAGAAGAAAGAAAGAAAAGAGTGAAGAAATCCAATTTCACAAGTAGAGATTCTTACCTTAGCAATCCAAGTGAAGCCTTCTTGCTCCAATGGTAGGAATCCTCCTTTGAATGCTCTCTTCCACTCTCCCCTTGACTATTCTCTCAATAGGCACGAAGTTCAAGTGACAAAAAGATTGGGTGGCAGTCTAATTTGAAGTATTTATACAAAAGACAAGAAAAACTGCCCAAAAACTGCAAGTTTTCAATTCTGTACGCAGTGGATCGTCCGGTACGATCGTGGATCGTCCTGGACGATTTTACTTAAATGATCTGAAACGACCTTATTTGTATATGTGTACGAAATGACTTCGTACAGCTGATCGTCCTGTACGAACTAGGTTCGTCCAGTACGAACGGTTATTACAAGATCGGTTCTAGAAACTGCTGAAAACTGTCCTAAGTCGGTTTATCGTTTGGACGAAAATATGTTCGTCTGGACGAAAATTTTCCAGAGAGCCGATCGTCCTGGACGATGATTTATTTCGTCTGGACGAACATTTTCCAGAGCGCCCATCGCCGGGGACGATAATTTGGTTTCGTCTGGACGAAAATTTTCCAGAGAGCTGTTCGTCCGGTACGATATTTATTTTCGTCTGGACGAAAATTTTCCAGAGCGCCCATCGCCGGGGACGATATAAAAATTTGTCCTGGACGAATAGGACTTAGAAAAATTTTTCGAAGCAAGTTCCTATTCGTTCCAACTGCTCTATAGGAGATAACTGACAGATCGTCCAGTACGATATATATCGTCCTGTACGATCAGTATAGAATTTCAAGATCTCCTTAGTTTGTGTGTGTGAGATTTTATTCACTCAATTACAATCACTCCCTTTCAAAATTAATTCAAAGAAAAGACACTTCAAATAAACAAAATTTCTCATGTTGAATTTGATTTGAAGTTTTCGTAGTCTGGAGTCTGATTTTCCTGAAATGTTAGTACACACAAGAGCAAGTGCAAATCTTCTGAAATTGTTAGGAGATAACTATTCATTTGAACAATAATGTTTGGAATCATCAAAACTACATAAGTTGCACAATTATAAATCATTCAAATAGCAACTATTCAAACAAATGTCCTATCATCCTGGACGATCAAAACAAATAAACCTTTTAATCGTCCAAACTCTCCCAGATCATCCTGGTTGATTAATCTGAATTTGTACTAATCATATAGGACGATTCGTCGATCGGCATGGACAATATTTGTTGATTTGTTTTGTCAATTTGTTGCAATTTAGGGCAAATTTGAAGCCCTCCTTTATAACACTTTTTATTTACTCAAAAGAGTATCTTTTATTGCTGTCCTGACTTGAGAGAGACAAAAGGAGTGGGAGAGTAAGGGAGAGAGAGAGGATCTTGTGAGGGGGAGTTTGGAGGGGGTTCACAATGGTTGCTCCAAACAAGGATCCGGGTCGTCTTCTTTGGTTGTTTTCCCCTGTTCCTTGGAGGTTCTAGAGAGGTTTACATGAGCGATTGATCGAGGTTCTCTGCCTCCTTCAGGAGGAAGCAAAAGGAGTCAGGTTCTCTGCTTTCTTCAAGAGGAAGCGAAAGGAGTTGGGTTCTCTACCTCACTGGGGTCGATGGAAAGGAGTTTTTATACAGGCTTCTCCGCCTTACTGTGGGGGAAAAAGGAGATACATTGAGTTTAGTACAATACTCGGAGGAGATGCTCCGAGGAGTGGACGTAGGTTAAGTTGACCGAACCACTGTAAAATTTGGTGTGTTCTTTCTTATTGCATTTTTTGCATTTAATTTTAGTACTTTATTTTTTTTTGTGATTGTTTGGTTGTTATTGTGATTTTGTTTGAGAAATTTTTTAAAACACCAATTCACCCCCGCTATTGGTTAGCATCGGGCTAGTTCATAAGGGCTTAACATCCTTAATGAACTTTCAGAGGCGAGGCAGTCAAACCAGAAAGAACATAAAAGAAAACAAACCAACAAAAGGAGAAGGAAAGGGAACTTCCCTGAAATCTCCAACAAGAAGTGGCACGAGATTCAGTGGCAGAGAACCCCTAAATTGTGCTAATAGAGCAGCTAGGGCAAAGCCCTAGCAGAGCGGGTGAAGCGTCATGAGAGAGGAGTTCAATTATAGAAAATATGTTATGACACTCATTAGCCTAGAAAAGGAGTTTGATAAAAAATT
Organism: Dendrobium huoshanense; assembly: GCA_016618105.1. Classification (NCBI taxonomy): domain Eukaryota; kingdom Viridiplantae; phylum Streptophyta; class Magnoliopsida; order Asparagales; family Orchidaceae; genus Dendrobium; species Dendrobium huoshanense. The sequence goes on from CM028351.1 coordinate 66,285,737, forward strand.
ATAATCACAATCGCGTTATAATATCAATTAAACATATACATTAAGGGAAAAAGAAACATAAAATTATGAGATAAACAAGAAAAGATTTGCATTCATATTTATAAGGAAAGTGCAATCACAAAATATATATATATCTTCCTCACTGCTATCACAAGAGGATGATTTTTTCTACATCATCTAATATATCTTGGGAGGGGTACTCAAACCTATGTGTAATGACCACTTCTACAACAATTACAAATAGTAAGACCTAAATGGTTATTTGATCTTTTTTCTAATTATCTATGAATTTTTTTGAATTTATATTTATTCATAAGTTGGTCACAAAGAATTTGTGTGGGTTAAATTAGAAATAAATTGATAAGTGAAAATCAACCTTGGGAGAGTTGTGGTGTTGTATATTATTAGTGCTATGTTGCTGATCTGTCTGATCTATCTTAGAGTTTTTTGTCTCTGTTCTAGGGTAGAATTCCTTGGGGTCACTACAATTGTAATACCACGATCTGCTCCAGAATTGTCCAGGACGATCTGGGATCGTCCTGGGACGATCAGTGGAAGTTCAGCTCCAGAATTTGCCCAGTTTTGCTCCAGGTGCTGTTCTGCAGGCATCGTCTAGGCCGATTGGAGACATCGGCCAGGCCGATTGGCACTGTAGAAAATATCATCCAGACAACAGCCCTGAGTGGAGACCAGGCCAATCCATTTGGTCGGATCGTCCCGGGACGATGTAGCGATCGGCCGGGCCGATCTGTGTATTATAAAGCTGATTTCAGTCGTTTTGATGAGAGAGAAAACGATTTTAAAAATATCTGATTTACTGTTATGAGGAGAGAGAAAAAGAGATTTTGGAAAAGTTGATTTTCGGATGACGCGGAGCCGTTTTCGTTCGAAGTGACTGTTCAGGAATTTGCTGTGCTCGAGGTAAGGCACATTCCGCCTTTCTCAATTTTCAGTTCCGTCGCGTTTGGCGGTATTTTCTGTCCGGATTTCATTTCCGTTACGGGTTTTCGTCCGTATCTTTTGATTGGTTCAGTTTTTACCGCGTAACTTTCTGTATATTGTTGACGTGCCGAGTGTGCACATTTTGGTTATTTTCCGAAGATTTTTGTCCGGGTATTTTTGATTCGGCGATGTTTTTCGTAGACTACAATTTTCTGTGAAATTGTAAATTCTCTGTGCAGTAGAATAAATGTTCTGGAATATGATTATCTATATTCTGTGCGAATTCGGTAAATTTTCTTTGCAGGAAATTTTGTGTAAATTCTGTATACTGCCGTTGTGCTGCCCGATTTTTGGGTAATTTCTGATTTCTCCGGATTTCTTCTGAATTGAAATGCTATGTGTATAAGCTATAAAAAGGGAGTTATAAGGGGTCTGGATCCTATGAGATTCAGTTAGCGAAATGGGAAATCTGAAATGAGCTCAAATCTGAAATCTGATATCTGTTCTGTTCCGGATCCGATGAATTCTGTTCTGGTGCTATAAGCACATCTGTTCTGGTGCCGTGAGCACAAAGGGAGGTATAAGGGGTCTGGATCCTATGAGATTCAGTCAGTGTCTGGGAAGGGAGGCATAAGGGGCCGGAATCCGTAGAGATTCCGTCAGTGTCAGGGTATTAAGCTATGAATGACATATGAATCTGTTCTGTTTTCTATATCTGTTCTGTTTTCTGTATCTGTTCTGTACGCAATTGTGATTCTGATATGATATGATCTGCAAATTCTGATTTCTGATTTCTGTATAATTCTGACTCTGTTGATTTATTCTGTTCTGTGATCTGATCCGTACGACTCTGATTCTGATTTGATATCTGTCCGTATAAGTTCTGATTTTCGATTCTGTTCTGATTCGAGATCCGATTCTGTTCCGATTTCTGATCTGATTTCTGTCTGATGAGTTTGGTTTTGGTTTCTGAGAATCCAGATTGGTGGTTTGTTGCTTTGCTGAGCTGTTGAGCTCACCCTTGCTTTCTGGTGGTTTTCAGGTTCTGGGAAAGGGAAGGAAGTCCAGGACTAGAGTTCAGAGTCTGATCAGTATAGGTACTTTTATACTTTTGATTTTTGTACAGTCATGGCTTTTCTGTTCTGTCTTTCTTTCTGTTGAAAGTCATGTACTGTTCTGTAGATGATTATTTTGAGGAAATGAAAAGATATATGTTTTGTTCCGCTGTGTTTGATGATTTATAGTAGCTCTGTTGTTCTGTGTTTTTGTGCCTGTTGAGTTTAAGTAATTTGGAAGATCAGTTCAGTAACCAAATTCCAAAGCCAGATCCTGGATTAGAAGGTTTCGTCGCGATCCGGCTTGAGCGGGATCCGTCCCCGTCGGGTCGGGTCGTGACAAGCTTTTTAAGTGGTATCAGAGCACTGGTTTTGGAAACTGGTTGGATTGTAAAACAGAGCTCTAGGAAGTGATCAGTGAGTCTGTCAGGGGGTAGTTTTGGGTCGTTTGGCTTTTTATTGTGTTGTTTTTGTGTTGTTTTTGTGATAGTTTTCCAGATTTTCTGGATTTTTCTGTATGGATCAGCCAGACCCAGACATGACAGACGGGCAGAGTGCCGATCAGGCAGCACCAGTGGGGAGTACAGCCCCAGTGGTCGGTGCTGATACACTGTCTCAGTTTGCTTCACTTGTTGCTCAGATGATGAGCGAGATTCGGAGCAGAGCTTCTACTGTTAGATTTGAGGATATTGATCGACATCTGCAGTTATTTTTGAGGTTGAAGCCTCCGAGATTTGAGGGCGCTGTTGAGCCCAGAGCAGCTGAGGAGTGGCTGAGGAGGTTGGAAAAGACTTTTGATGGGATGCAGTGTCCTGCAGATAGGAAGGTTCCGTTAGCTGTTTTTCTGTTAGACGGAGAGGCTGAGCACTGGTGGGACGGCCAGCAGGCAGCCAGATTTCAGGGCAGACTGAACTCTTTGATCACTTGGGAAGAGTTCACTGAGGTATTCAGAGACTGGTTTGTTCCCCCTTCTGCACGACAGCAGATGCAGGAGAGTTTTCTGAGGCTTGTTCAGGGGAGCAAGACGGTGATGCAGTACGAGGCTGAGTTTACTGCATTGGCCAGGTACGCTCCGCAGCTGGTCAGCACTTCTGCTGAGAGGTGCTACAGATTTCTGAGAGGATTACGAGACACTTTGAGGCAGCCTCTGATACCATTCAGGATCACTGACTTCGCTGAGCTTGTGGAGCGAGCTCGTCTGATTGAGAATGACATGACGGCTACTCAGCAGCGGTGGACTGCGAGTAGGAAGAGATTTGGAGGTGAGACTTCTGGCAGCGGTTCCTCTGGGAAGAGGAGATTTGTTCCTGGATCTGGATCTGGAGATTCCAGAAGGAGCGGAGGATCGTCTGGTACTGTTACCAGTACGACTAGTTCTGGATCTGTTAGTACGGCACCTGTGTGCCAGACTTGTGGACGACGACACTTTGGCCAGTGCTACAGGATAGCTGGTCTTTGTTTCAGATGTGGTCAGCCGGGACATAGGATTGCAGAATGTCCACAGACTGGATTTGATCGGCGTTCTGAGTACCGATCTGAGGGTTCTGTCAGACCTGCCGGTTCAGCAGGAAGACCGAGGACTGTTCCTCCTCGCCCTGAGAGATTTTCTGGTAGAGGTGGTAGTACTAGTTCGGGACCACGGATGCCACCTACGACTCCCTCTGAGCAAAGTAGTTCTATTGCTTCAGCTCCTGTTCCAGTTCAGCCACGAGTTTACAGTTTGAGTCAGCAGGAGGCTCGCGATGCTCCGGATGTTGTGACAGGTATGATTTACATTTCTGATCAGCCCTGTCGTGTTTTGTTTGACTCTGGAGCTAGTCACTCGTTTCTTTCCGAGCATTGTTTTGACCGAATCCAGATGCCTTTGTTTTCTCTGCCGGTTTCTTTGTCTGTGATTTTACCGGCTGGAAGTAATTTGATTGCCCGCAAGTTTTGTTTGTGTGAGATTGACATTGCTGGCAAGAAGTGAAAATCTAGCTTGATTTTGTTGCCGATTTCTTCGTATGATGTGATTCTGGGAATGGATTGGCTGAGTCTGTATGAAGCCCAGATTGACTGTCTGAAGAAGCAAGTGAGTTTGCTTATGGCTGGAGAGAGAGTTGTATTTCAGGGATTACGAGGTGTTCTCTCCAGTCTGGTTTCAGCGTTGGAGGTAAGCAGGATGTGGAAGAAAGGATGCCCAGTATTTTTGGCTTCGGTGCGGGATCTGAACCTGGAGGTTGGTTCTGTTTCTGAGATCCCTGTGGTACGGAAGTTTGCTGATGTTTTTCCTGAGGAGCTGGTTGGGTTACCTCCGGATAGAGATGTGGAGTTCTCTATCGATATTTTTCCAGGTACCGCTCCTATATCAAAAGCTCCGTACAGGATGGCACCGAAAGAACTTTCTGAGTTGAAAGTTCAGCTTCAGGAGTTAGTTGACAGAGGTTTTGTGCGTCCTAGTGTTTCACCCTGGGGAGCACCTGTTTTATTTGTGAAGAAGAAGGACGGTACACTCCGTATGTGTATTGATTACAGAGATTTGAACAAGGTTACGATCAAGAACAAGTATCCTTTGCCTCGGATTGACGACTTGTTTGATCAACTTTCCGGATCTTCAGTATTTTCAAAGATTGACTTGCGATCCGGATATTACCAGGTGAAGGTGAAGGAGGCCGATGTGGTGAAGACTGCTTTCAGTACTCGGTACGGGCACTACGAGTTTTTGGTTATGCCTTTCGGGGTAACCAATGCGCCTGCGATTTTCATGGATTTGATGAACCGAGTGTTCAGGGAGTATTTGGATCAGTTTGTGATCGTCTTCATCAACGATATTCTGGTATATTCTGCATCTGAGGATGATCATGCCAGACATTTGAGGATTGTGTTGGAGACTTTGAGGAGGCATCAGCTGTATGCCAAGTTCTCCAAGTGTGAATTCTGGCTGAAGAGCATTTCTTTTCTAGGGCATGTGATTAGCGGAGAAGGCGTTTCTGTAGATCCCCAGAAGATTCAGGCAGTTGCTGATTGGCCAAGGCCGACTACGGTATTTGAGGTACGTAGTTTCTTGGGCATGGCCGGATATTATAGGAAATTTGTGAAAGGATTTTCACAGATTTCGACTCCTCTGACGAGACTGACGCAGAAGTCAGTTCCTTTTGTTTGGACACCGGAGTGTGAAGCTAGTTTTCAGCGATTGAAGGATTGTCTGACTTCAGCTCCAGTGTTGGCACTTCCGTCAGGTACGGAAGGTTTTCAGGTGTTCAGTGATGCTTCACTGAAAGGACTAGGTTGTGTCCTGATGCAGCATGGTCAGGTAATTGCTTATGCTTCGAGACAGTTAAAACCACATGAGAAGAATTACCCGACGCATGATTTGGAGTTAGCTGCAGTTGTTTTTGCTTTGAAGATTTGGCGTCATTATCTGTATGGCGTCAGATGTGAGATCTTTACTGATCATAAGAGCCTGAAGTATATTTTTACTCAGAAGGATCTGAATTTGAGGCAGAGACGGTGGCTCGAGTTGATCAAGGACTATGATTTGACTATTCAGTATCAGCTTGGGAAGGCGAATGTGGTAGCGGATGCTCTGAGCAGGAAATCTTCTGGATTGTCAGGTTTGCAGCTTACCTGTGATGACTTCCTGATTCATGATTTGGAGCGATTGCAGTTGGAGGTGATTTCCTCCAGTGGTTTGGAGTTAGCTCAGATGAGTATTCAGTCTTCTTTGGAAGCACGGATTCAAGAAGCCCAGAAGTCAGATTCTGATTATTCGAAGTTGATTGCACAGATTGGATCTGGTAAGACTCCTGAACTTCGAATTTCTGATTCTGGTGCTATTTTCTGTAAGAACAGGTTGGGGGTACCTGTGTTTGGAGATTTGAGGCAGGAGATTCTGTACGAATCTCATCATTCAGGCTACACTGTTCATCCAGGCAGTGGTAAGATGTATGCTGATATGAAGCTTTTGTTCTGGTGGCCTGTGATGAAGAAAGATGTGGCGGAGTTTGTGTCGAGATGCGAAGCCTGTCAGTTGGTGAAGGCAGAGCATCAGCGACCAGGTGGACTGTTGCAGTCGTTGCCTATCCCTGAGTGGAAATGGGAGGAGGTAACAATGGATTTTGCGATGGGTTTTCCTCGATCTAAACAAGGGCACGATGCTATTTGGGTAGTTGTAGATCGATTGACGAAGTCAGCCCATTTTCTTCCGATCAGACAGACGGATTCAGTTGAACGCTTGGCACAGATATATGTGAAGGAGATAGTCAGATTGCACGGTGTGCCTCGCGTGATTGTTTCTGATCGAGATGGACGTTTTACTTCCAGACTTTGGAAAGGCATTCAGCAAGGCTTGGGTACGAAACTGCATTTCAGTACAGCCTTTCATCCTCAGACCGACGGACAGTCTGAGAGGACTATTCAGGTATTGGAAGATCTGTTGAGACTTTGTGTTCTGGATTTTAGCGGAAGCTGGGAAGATTATATTCCGCTGATTGAATTTGCTTATAACAACAGTTTTCAGTCCAGTATCGGTATGGCACCGTACGAGGCTCTGTATGGCAGGAAGTGTTGTACTCCTTTGACTCTGACGGAGGTCGGAGATAGACTGGCTTTGGGAGCCATTTTTGCTGATGAAACTGCTCAGAAGATCAATTTGATAAGAGAAAGATTGAAAGCGGCTCAAGATCGACAGCAGAAGTATTACAATCAGAAGCACAGATTTGTTGAGTTTTAGGTTGGTGACTTTGTGTATGTCAAAGTCAGCCCGATGAAGGGTGTGAGCAGATTTGGTCAGGTGAGTAAACTGAGTCCAAGGTATGTTGGACCGTTTGAGATTTTGGAAAGAATTGGAAAATCTGCTTATCGCCTATTGCTTTCTGATTCTATGCCTGATGTGCATAATATGTTTCATGTATCCACTCTGAGAAAGTGGGTTTCAGACTCTGGGAAGAAAGTATCAGCTGATGAGGTTGAGATTCAGGAGAATCTGGCGTACAAGGAAGAGCCAGAGTTGATTTTGACGTACGACGTCCGAAAGTTAAGAAATAAAGAGATTCCGATGGTTAAAGTCCAGTGGAAGCACCGGACTGCACCGGAAGCGACTTGGGAAAAGGAGTCCGACATGAGAAGGTCGTACCCGTATTTGTTCTGACTGAGTTTGGATTGGATAATGTCGAGGACGACATTTTTCTGAGTTGGGGAGATTGTAATACCACGATCTGCTCCAGAATCGTCCAGGACGATCTGGGATCGTCCTGGGACGATCAGTGGAAGTTCAGCTCCAGAATTTGCCCAGTTTTGCTCCAGGTGCTGTTCTGCAGGCATCGTCCAGGCCGATTGGAGACATCGGCCAGGCCGATTGGCACTGTAGAAAATATCGTCCAGACAACAGCCCTGAGTGGAGACCAGGCCGATCCATTTGGTCGGATCGTCCCGGGACGATGTCGCGATCGGCCGGGCCGATCTGTGTATTATAAAGCTGATTTCAGTCGTTTTGATGAGAGAGAAAACAATTTTAAAAATATCTGATTTACTGTTATGAGGAGAGAGAAAAAGAGATTTTGGAAAAGTTGATTTTCGGACGACGCGGAGCCGTTTTCGTTCGAAGTGACTGTTCAGGAATTTGCTATGCTCGAGGTAAGGCACATTCCGCCTTTCTCAATTTTCAGTTCCGTCGCGTTTGGCGGTATTTTCTGTCCGGATTTCGTTTCTGTTACGGGTTTTCGTCCGTATCTTTTGATTGGTTCAGTTTTTACCGCGTAACTTTCTGTATATTGTTGACGTGCCGAGTGTGCACATTTTGGTTATTTTCCGAAGATTTTTGTCCGGGTATTTTTGATTCGGCGATGTTTTTCGTAGACTACAATTTTCTGTGAAATTATAAATTCTCTGTGCAGTAGAATAAATGTTCTGGAATATGATTATCTATATTCTGTGCGAATTCGGTAAATTTTCTTTGCAAGAAATTTTGTGTAAATTCTGTATACTGCCGTTGTGCTGCCCGATTTTTGGGTAATTTCTGATTTCTCCGGATTTCTTCTGAATTGAAATGCTATGTGTATAAGCTATAAAAAGGGAGTTATAAGGGGTCTGGATCCTATGAGATTCAGTTAGCGAAATGGGAAATCTGAAATGAGCTCAAATCTGAAATCTGATATATGTTCTGTTCCGGATCCGATGAATTCTGTTCTGGTGCTATAAGCACATCTGTTCTGGTGCCGTGAGCACAAAGGGAGGTATAAGGGGTCTGGATCCTATGAGATTCAGTCAGTGTCTGGGAAGGGAGGCATAAGGGGCCGGAATCCGTAGAGATTCCGTCAGTGTCAGGGTATTAAGCTATGAATAACATATGAATCTGTTCTGTTTTCTGTATATGTTCTGTTTTCTGTATCTGTTCTGTACGCAATTGTGATTCTGATATGATATGATCTGCAAATTCTGATTTCTGATTTCTATATAATTCTGACTCTGTTGATTTATTCTGTTCTGTGATCTGATCTGTACGACTCTGATTCTTATTTGATATCTGTCCGTATAAGTTCTGATTTTCGATTCTGTTCTGATTCGAGATCCGATTCTGTTCCGATTTCTGATCTGATTTCTGTCTGATGAGTTTGGTTTTGGTTTCTGAGAATTCAGATTGGTGGTTTGTTACTTTGCTGAGCTGTTGAGCTCACCCTTGCTTTCTGGTGGTTTTCAGGTTCTGGGAAAGGGAAGGAAGTCCAGGACTAGAGTTCAGAGTCTGATCAGTATAGGTACTTTTGTACTTTTGATTTTTGTACAGTCATGGCTTTTCTGTTCTGTCTTTCTTTCTGTTGAAAGCCATGTACTGTTCTGTAGATGATTATTTTGAGGAAATGAAAGATAGATGTTTTGTTCCGCTGTGTTTGATGATTTATAGTAGCTCTGTTGTTCTGTGTTTTTGTGCCTTTTGAGTTTAAGTAATTTGAAAGATCAGTTCAGTAACCAAATTCCAAAGCCGGATCCTGGATAAGAAGGTTTCGTCGCGATCCGGCTTGGGCGGGATCCGTCCCCGTCGGGTCGGGTCGTGACAACAATGTTATCATAATGGTGTCAAGGCGTTGCACCTTATGTTTCCATGATAAGAAAAATCATCCCTTAAAAGCGTTATGGCATTAAAGATCTAGTGTCGCGGCACTAGGCAATTTATATATATATATATATATATATATATATATATATATATATATATATATATATATATATATATATATATATATATATATATATATATATCCAAATCTACTATTTTAAAACTCATTTTATTTTCATTTCATCCACCGATTTGGCATAGAGAAGGGAAGAAGAGAAGAGAAAAAGATGTTTTAGGGATCTTAGAGCTGTTTTCGTCGGTTCGACTAGTTGAGAAAGTTATTCATCCTAAGGTTGATAATCATTATCCCACTTCTAATTTTAGTGAATTTCTTTATTTACGGTTTCCTAAATTTTTAATTTATTTAGAACTCATAAAAGTTGTGATATATCGATATATAGCAAACTTTCACTGTGTAACTTTTAGTAAATTATTATGTTAGTAATTTTGCACGTATAGACATTATCATATTGAATTTTCATCCAGCATTTCTATGTTTTGGAGAAAAAGTCCTAAATGTAATAATTAAGAAGAATTTAAAATTTTGATAAATAAGTGTCAAACTTGTTAATTTAAATGTATAATATACATATTTGTTATAGTTCAACTGTCATGGTAATATGTATGTGGAAATGAGCATATTCAAATTTATCATATTAAGTATGACTTCAGTTGTTTATTATATTATACATACTATGAAATATATGTATGCAGGAATGACTAGTATCTATATGATTCAGGTTGATAGAGATATGATATCCGCGCAGGAATGTGGGTCGGCATACTTTCCTTTAAATATGTGTTAATGGTGTGAATTCAATATAGGTTGGGAGATATAAGATAAACGTGATATGACTATAAGTGATGGGGTTAGGGGCGACAACTTGTGTATTATGTCACCTAATTTTTCTAACCATACATATTAATATGATAGTATATTATATTGTAACTGACTTACTATAATTGGCCAGACAAATGATTAGTTAGAATTCCTAACATTCTTAATATATATATATATATATATATATATGATCAGAAGCTATTTTACATTATGAATGTAATTGCTTAGACATTCTAATAGGACATAGTGAGATGCATGATATATGATTTTAAAATGATAATTTTTGTCACCATAATACTATATATGATATCTATACATGAGTAGCATAGTGATTAATTATTTAACACGTGTTTATATGGTGACTAATATAACCTATAATGATATATGGGTTATTTGGGTTGGGTTGCGACACCCGGCTTGAAGAATGACCTACAACAGTAGCTATAGCTTTGTGATGCACCAAGTGAGTTCATTTTAGAAATCCCCGAATGAAATTTTCATTAAGGTGTTTGTGTTTGAAGTGCTTTACCTCCCCATTAAATATATGCTAATGAGTCTCTTGGATCTGATCTTGAATCATAGGTTTACAATTAAAGAGTTTTTAAAGTTTTTAATGGCTTTTACAGATACTATCTCTGCTTGAGTTCAACACTAAGAATATTAAAAAAAAAGGTTGACTAATGGATTGACCATAGAAATTTATTGAAGCAAAAAGTTCACTATTTCAACAATGATATTTCTTCCAATAATAAAAAAAATGATTGGTAGAAACAAACAAACACATGCAATCATCTAACATAAAATTCAAACAAAATTTATGAAGATAAATGCAAGAACAAGCAAGATAAAACTATCAAAAACTTAAAAAAAATAAAAGTGAGAGAGAAAATTACTATCATTTTATGAGATAATGCAATAAGCCTATATAAAGCCGGGGTTAATTTCTTTTAAGAAATGAGGGATTAGTTTGGGCGAAATTATTAAGTGCGGTCATCAGATGCCGTTCGGAGACCAATCAGGATGCACCACGTCATTAATATGTTGTACCGTTGTGTATCGGGTGACGTGGCGTGTCGTCCTGCATGGTCTCCCGACGATCCAATAACTGCACGTAATAATCTCTCTCATTTGGGACGGCTTTCTTACTACTTCATAAAGCAGATTTCTAGTATAAAAATAAGGCTTCGTTTGGGACTGGTTTTTTATTGCTTTTTAAAACGGAATTGTAGTATAAATTTTTTAATTTTTGTACTAAAATTCTGTTTTCAGAAGCAATAAAAAAGTCGTCCCAAACAAAGCCTAAATCTTCTTTAAGAAGCACTAAGAAAGTTGTACAAATAAAGTCGAGATAAAATCCTACAAATTATAATTAAGATGTGTGAGATTTTTTTTTATCATGGGAGTATTTATATTAAAGTGATAAAAAAGTGCTAAATGTTTAGCATTTTTTTTTTGTTGCAAAATTTTAAAAAATTTTAGCTACTAAAAAACATTTATTTAATTATAAAAAAAAAATCTAAAAAAATATGTATACGTAGCCAAGACCCATCATGATAAGCAAATAACTGAAGAGTGAGCTTACTGGTAGGTGGCGGGAACAAAGCAGCCGCATCCAGCCGTTCATCCAGTAGGATCGGACGGAGAGGATCATAATGGGTCCCGCAGGGATATCTGAGGGGAGCAGCCACGTCGAAGCACCAGACTCGCGCGTGAAGCCCTCAAAAGGGCGAGCCCCGCCCTTCCCCCTCACACCATCTCCTGCTTCTTCTTCTTCTTCTTCTTCAATAGATATCGGAAACAGAGGAAAAAAATCAAATGGAGAGATGGCGGGATGGAGCATCCAAATCGCCACAATGTCGGTACCGAGATCACCCCTCCTTCTCTTCCACTCTGCTCGACGCCATCTACCGCTCGATCGACGATGAACACCGCGCTGATGGAGACTCTTTCTCTTCCAGGAAGAAACAGAGTGACGCGAGGAGATGGATTCCACCGGTAACCCTACCGGAAATTGCCCGATCCGGACGCGAACACTGGAGCAGGAGAAGCTCCTGTTCTGTGACCAAACCTCCGGTCACCCGATCCGGCAGCGAAAACTGGAATCCCGCAACCTCGAGCTCCTCCGACGGATCCAGCTACGGCGGTTTCTCTTCCTCCGAAACCGAATCAGTCTCAACCCGCCTCCGCTCGATCCGAAGCAGCCCGCCTAGAACATCGTCCTTCCCGGCCCGATCGGGCGGAAACTGGCCCGCCACCCGCCAACCCCAGCCGTCGCTACCGACCATAGCCGGTGCCGAAGAAAAGAGAGCCAAGAAGGAACGGCAAGGCTCCATTCGTAGCCGATTACTTCGCGAGCTGAGAAAAGGACGAGCCCCTGCATCTCCCGGCGCTCGCCTCGCCAACTTCCTCAACTCTCTATTCGCCGCGAAATCCAAGGTCTCAAGAAACGCCGTCGCCGGCGTCGAGGAGTCAGTGTGCTCGTCCGCATCGTCTTACTCTCGATCATGCCTGAGCAAGACAACTTCATCCAGGGGGCAGCCAGCATCAGTTAAGAGAACTGTGAGATTCTGTCCAATTAGTGTGATCGTCGACGAAGATTGCCGCCCTTGCGGCCACAAATGCGTCTACGCCGGAGATCGACCTCCGACGTCGGTGCCGGTGAGAAGTGTGGCCGAGATGTTGAGAAGCTCGGAACTGGAAGAAGACGAGGAGGATGAAGAGGAGGAGGATGGAGAGAGCGATTCGAGTTCAGATCTGTTTGAGTTGGAAAATCTGACGATCATCGGGCGGTTTCGCGACGAGCTCCCGGTGTACGAGACGACGAGGCTCGGGAGCTACAGTGGTATTTCCCACCGTTTGGTTCTATGACTAAAATGCCCCGATAAAATCTGAGAACGAAGAATAATAAGGACTAAATAACAATGGAGAAAAAGAGCATGTAATATGTGTTAAACTTTGGAAAAATTATTATGTGCAGAGTGTGGAGGCAGATCGTGCGCACAAGCACAGGATACCAAGCAGTACCCAGCTGTACCTAGCTGGGTACCCTATATTTGTGTGCAGACGGTTCTCCCCGTCCGCACTCTGCACCTAATAATCTCTCAAAACTTTGGGAGCTGATGTTAATTAGGGTTTTAAATGGTGAAATTTGATAAGTTTTAATAGTTTGGAGAAAAATGATTAATTTATTGGGTGTTTGATTCAATCTTGTTTGAGTTTGATTTTGATTTTTGAGTGTTGAGATAAGAACTAAAAAGTAAAGACTTGAATTAATTTGATGTGATTTGATTTGGTATTTTGTGTTTATTGGGTTGGCTTCATTTTGAATAAACAAAAAATTAAATAAAAAAGTTGTTTGTAGAATATGACTTCAACATCCACCTTTCGAATGTTGATTGTTGTTAGATACAGTGATAATATTGGATCTCTGTTGAGACAAATTTTTATTGAAATTTTTGTGCTAAAAAGATGTTTTTGAAAGCAATAGGAAAGTTATCCCAAACAAAGCCTTCGTTTGGAGCGTCTTCCTTACTACTTCTTAATCAACTTTTTAGTATAAAAATTAAAATTTTTCTACTAAAAAGTTACTTTAAAAAGCAATAGGAAAGCCGTCCCAAACGAAGCATAAAACCTCGTTTGGGACTGCTTGCTGAAATAACTTTTTAGTAACAAAAAAATTTAAACTAAAAAATTTTGTACTAGAAAGCGGCTTCAAAAAGCAGGAAGATGGTCGTCCCAAACAAAAAGCCTAAATCTTTATTTATAATAAATTAGGGGTAAATTTTGGATTGTTTTACATTTTAGATTCTTGTTATTCTTTTGGGGGTTTTATTGATTAAAAAGTTCCTTTTTATAATAAGACCTAATATTATGTGGTAGATGTAATAATTTTATTGTCTTTTTTTTTCTTAAAAAATATTATAATAATCGCAAAAAAACATCGTCTTACTCTCGATCATGTGCAACGTCAATATTGACGTCGGACTGTTCACCTACACACAAAAATTGGGTTGTCAACCTTGTCGAATACGAGCGTGAAACAGGAGAAAAGTGTGAGAAATATGAGAGAGTTTAGTATCTTCGCAGGAAGCGCGCGAAAGAAGAAAGAAATGCAGTTCGATTGGAGATAAATTACATCATTTTAGAATGAAAAATGGGTTTCTCGTGGAGATGCCCTTAATATAGCACTTGGGTCTCAAATCTTGAATGAAAAAATAAATAGTTGTGTTAGGTAGTCGACAATCAGATAGAATTTATCTAGCAATTACTATATGAATATGTTAATAAATTATTGTCGTCGAAAATACAACAACAACATCAAGCCTTTATCCCACTACGTGGGGTCGGCTACATAAATCATTTTTCTCTATTGTGTCCTATTAAAGGTCAAAATTTATTAAAAGATTCATGTCATTATTATTCGACAAGTTTTACGCTGGCTGTCAACTACCGAACGCAACACTCCACTTTTTTCATCTAGGACTTGGGACCTGACGACGATAGTGTTTATTGTCGTCGAAAATATTTAATATAATTTTTTATATATATATTTAGACTAATTAAAATAAATTTATACATTTTATATATACAAATTTCAAATTCAAAATCTATTAATTATAAAAACCTCCAACCAACTCATAAAAGTGAGCCGTGTTTTAATGTAATTCTAATTTGTGTTTCTGATTGAAGAAAGTGTGAACTGTAGACTCGGAAAGTTGGGCAGTTGAAGGCAGAGAGTGGCAGACGCTCGTGCGGAAAGAAAAGTGAGGAAGCCTTTGAAAGGAAGTGATGCTTTTTTGTATATAATTAATGGCTTTATTAGTTGTATATCTACTTTTTGCTTGGTGGGATCTATATCTATTCACCGCATAGTTAGCTTAGGGTTACATTTGTAAAAAAAAAAAGAAAATGAAATCTTGTTTGAATCCTTTGTAATTTGATCTTTGCACTAATATTAATTTTAATAATTACATCTGCCTATCAAATATAAATATTTTATTTTATTTTTACATAAACATTTTAGCTGTCTAACAAAATTTAATCTTTCAAAATATTTATAATATGATGAGTTAGTAGTATTTGTTTTAGCTATCCAATAATCATTTAGAGATTTTCACTATCACATTAAGGCTTCGTTTGGGACTGCTTTTTTACTGCTTTTTAAAACGGAGTTTTAGTATAAATTTTTTTATTTTTGTACTAAAACTCCGTTTTAGAAAGCAATAAAAAAACCGTCCCAAACGAAGCCTAAGATGCATTTGTTAGGGTTGCTCATAATATGATTTGAAATTGATTGACTTCAGCTCTAAATCGGTTCTAAGGCTTCGTTTGGAATAGCTTACTTACTGTTTTCTAAATCAGCTTTCTAGTACAAGTTCTTTATGCTAGAAAGCTACTTTGAGAAGCATTAAGAAAGTCATCCAAAACAAAGCTGTACTAAAAAGTTGTATTAAGAAGCAGTAAGAAAGTCATCCCAAATGAAGTCTAAATCATTTAATCTAATTTTGAGCCGAGCCAAATTTGATTGTAAGTTTAATTTATATTTTTTTAAGGCATGCATGGCTCATGTTGACTTCTGCGTTATCCACAGAATGTTGCAAGGCTTTACTATATATGTAGACTGAGCCCCAAGAGAGCAAAGAGAACGAGAATGAGCTTATCATTTAGAAATTATGTTAATTTTATTTTATAGTGGATCTAACTAAGCCTTCATTTGGGATGATTTTCTTATATAAAGCGTACTTCTACTACAAAAATTTCTTAAACTAAGCATTTTTATACTAAGAAAATGTTTTAGAAAGCACAAAAAAAGCCATCCCAAACAAAGCTTAATAATATTACATAATACCATTCTTTTTTTACTTTATTGAATTTTATATCTTATGACAATTCTATTTTGAATTGATATAAGGCAAGTCATAAACTTATTTTAATCAAGTTTTGTAAAGTCAGAGTACAAACACTTTCTTGATTTTCACATTGAATAAAACTTGGAACCACTAACATTAGAATAATAAGAAAAAGAAGTTATAAGCAGATGAACTATATAAGATATTTTTTTAAAAGAAGTTATATTTTTTCACTGTTTTTAAAATAGTTTTTTATTATAAAAATTTCATGACCTGGAAATTTTTATATTAGAAAGCTGTTTTACAAAGCAGTAAAAAAGTCATCCCAAACGAAGTATGAGTATGCATAGAAATATTTGTTCATGTGGATTTTTTAAAAGAACACACAAATGAATATCACACAATAGAAGCTAAGAAGAGGAATAGTCATTTGAGATTTTGCGAAATTCACGTATTTCTATATAGGAAATTTCAAACTTTATTATAGTGGCCCTGAGGGAAATGAAAAAAAAAATTCCCTTTTTACAATCTTTCCCCTCCCCTTTTATAAATCTCAAAGGACGCTCTTGCTATTATGCCTAATGGTTGATAAGCTTTCCCAATGTCGCCAATCATGAAGAGAATGGAGATTAGAGAGGAGAAACTATATCATCATGTCAACATGGGAATTATCTAATCTATCAAGTACAAGTAACCCAAAGTTAGCCGATCGAATTAGTAGATGGACATTAACCTAGCCGGATAACCTTCATTGGTAATATATCATCAACCTCTAGACGAATAATTTTTGTAACGGCGCCATGGAAACTAACTTTCTATTTTCCTTTCTCTTTCTTTGTCTAATCTTTCATGGGTTTGGAATGAATAAACAGCATGAAAAATGGGTTATACTTCTGAATTTGGATGCTTATAATAAAATTAGGCTAAGGTTATATTTGTAATTATAGGAATTGCTTAGTTATAAGCACAAGGTTCTATAAATAAACTAGAGCTCTAAAATTTATTAAAATATATTTATAAATTAGTTCGTACATCTTGTTAGAATGAATATTTTATAAAACAGACAACATATGATCCTAGATAACTCACTCGTACTGATATATATCAATTTCTCAAGGAATTTCACTTTAATAAGAAACATCATATTTTCATATCTACAATGCTCATAAAAAAAGAAGAAATTTATTTTAGATAAAATAAAATATTCTCTATGATGTGGTGAAAGCAGTTTCTAAATTGGGCTTACAGTGACTCCAAAATTACCTTTTGAATATTGTATGTCATATTTTTCCTAATAAAAATTCAAGAGAATTATACTACCCTCCCTTAAGCAATCCTTTTGTATGATTATTTGAATATTAAAATCATTTTAAAGTATGTTTTAATGTTAACCAAATATGTATCTATATTAAAAAAAAACAAGGAAATCAAAGCAAGTAAATCATTAGTGTTATGAAAAGTTTACTAGATATACTACACCTACAAATTTTACACATTATCTACCAAAAAATATAAGTTCATATGATATTTCACATTATCATCTAGAAAAAATATATATATTAGTACTATTCAAAGTCCCTTTTAGTCACAAAATATTTTGAGATTTTTTTTTTTAATTCTAAATCAAGTCAATTGAAAAACATAAATATAATAATATAATAATTATTTTCATAAATTTTTATTTTAAAAACCTCCCAAATTTTAAATTAGTATAATCTAACATCAATAAATTTTAAGCAAAGAGAAAACAAAAGGAAAAGATCACATTGACATAATCTTTGTCAATGAAGAAGAAACTTGTAAAAAAATTCACACATAAGGGACACTCTATTTGGGACAACCAACTCACTTTAGAAGAAGGATGGAATAACCACAAAGTAAACCCAAAAATCTCACTATCTCAATTCTTCAAATTCAAAACAATAACAACTGACCATATTGTGAAACTCTTTTAGGATTTAGATTGTTTTTAGACTTATATATAACAATACTTTAATATAGTAAAAATGGAATGCCTTGCAAAATTTATTTGGCCAAGTAAAAAATTTTATGAATTTCTTTGTGATAGAAATATCTAATTCTCAAAGCTAATCATGAGAAATAATACATGAAAATTCCATATATTGTCCATATTATTATACTTGAGATATATAATGGGCTTTCTTTCTCCTTTCAATTCTATATTATATATATCTTAGAGAATTCTTCAGTTTTGATTGCTTCTAAAGTCATTAAGAAATCACCTTACTATTCATGAAATCATCAAATGTCTCCCATTTTATGATGCTAATTTTTATATCATGTTCTCTAACATTTGATGCTATCTAATAACAAACATTCAAATTCCTTTGATCTTTGACATTTTACATCTCCTTGCAAGGTTAGCTAGTTCCTTTCATTTAAGAATAGCAATTGAGTTACATCTGCTGACCGATGTTATCTAACAAATGTTTTCACCAACTAACATCTAATTCTCAAAGCTGATCATCAACTCCCATACATCAACTAATGTTATTAATCAATGTATTGGGCATAGATGAAACCACTGAACATAGAGTAATAAAAATATATAAAATAAAAAAGAAGATAAGTACACAAAAAATACATATAACTTTAAACATGTTCATCTAAATTGTGGTTGTCATGGTGCTACCATTGATTATGAAGAAAATAAAATTCAAACTTCTTTCTTATGAAAAAATAAGATAGTCTTTCCCTCTCTTTAAATAATATGATAATGAAGATGATTGATTTGAACTTATTAATTTCTTCTACTCATAATACATAATTCACCAAAATAAATCACAATGATTTTATATTTAATCGTCGATAGACTGTCCTTAGCTTCAAGTGACTATGAGTTAGATTCCATTTAAGGTGGCAACTCATCTTCATGGACCCAAGTTTTCAAAAGATATAGATAAATAAAGGTGACCATTATAAAAAAAATTCATGGTGCAATCCACTTTATTAGGTGCCAATGAAAATATCCTTTTCAAATACAACTTGATTTATGATTGATAGGTCTCAAAGCATCACTGTGGACTCAAAGTAGCATAAGAACATTACATGTAGACTTTAGAAGTGGACCATTGCACCCAAGTTGTAGGCTCAACTAAGGCATTTTAACTTCTATTAAGGCTTCATTTGGGACAGCTTTCTTGTTGCATTCTAAAGGCTGCCTTATTTAAAAAAATTATACTAAAAAATTGCTTTAGTAAGTAGTAAAAAAGCTGCTCCAAATGAAATCTAAATTAGAACTTAAAAAGCTTTCATAAATTACGTAAAAATAAATTTTCTCTCACTTTCTTTTATTACGCTCCATATTAAATTAATGCTATTTTAATATTATTCTTTTGCTAATATATATCAATAAAAATTATTTTACTAAATAAAAAACTTTTTACCTTCTAACATTGTAAGAACATGATATCTTTTCATAAATCATATAAAAAAGTTCTTGTAATGAAAATGGGTGAAACTTGGAATTAAAGAATTGGAGAGGGAGTTAAAAGAGAGCCTTTTTAAGTGATGTGATTCCAATGGTGAAGCGTGCGGTGGTGGCCTTAATTGTGTCATTTCTTGGAGATAGCCATCATTATATTATGATACACAAAATCATGAGTAGTTAGTAACACTCCTTTTTAGGGGGACTAATTTTTGTCTAATCTATCAGTCAAAAAGTGATGAGTGAACTCATCAATCACACCTTCTCCAATAAAATGGACTATCCTTTCTATGGCCATTGTCTTGTTTTGATGACCTCTTTGACACTCACATGAAGGTAAAGATTTAATTCATTCAAATAGTATGAGTTCATCACAAAATTATACTATTAATATCCTAAATACTTACTAAATATGAATAACTTTTTATTACTTTTTAAAATAATTTTTTAGTACAAAATTTTTTGAACTATAAATTTTTTTACAAAAAAACTGCTTTAGAAAACATTAAGAAAGTCACCTCAAACAAAGCCCCAATCGTTATTAAAATCATACTATTAAAATTACATTTAATTCAAAATTTATTTAAAAAAATAAAACCCTAAATCTCAAATGAGTTGCAAACATTTATGTCTAATTGCATTAAAAATTAAATAAAATAAAAATAAAAAAAATCCTGTCTAATTGCATCAAGCTTACTTAGTAATCTTGCCTACTCATGTCCCAAGCATTGGCGATTCTTCCTCTACCATTGTTGAATTTTCTTATCATCCTTAGTTGTACACACCTTCTCCATCTTTCTTCTTCATTCTCTTTAAGATAGTGCTTTATTCTTGTTGCGTGCTAGAATATAAGCGGCGGTAGAATTTATAAATTTGCGTCCAAATGTTGTACGAGTATTCAGCACACAAACAGAAAAGAGAATACGAACACCAGAATTTTTACGTGGAAAACCCAAAAAGGGAAAAAACCACAGGGCCTCGCCCAGTTGCAAAGTTCCACTAGTATTTGTTTGAAGTACAAAGGTTGATCCGTCTTACAAATCAAGACGATCAATTTACAATCAACTTCTCACAAAGTTACAAAGTTCTGCAAATTCCTAGCATTTCGCGAAAATCCGGCAGAGTTTCGGCGTCTTCAGGCGACAGGAAGAGCTCCGGCGGTGGTCGAGGAGGAGCTTCTTCCTTCTCCTCCTTCTCTTCTTCTTCTTCCTCTTCACTTGAGTCCCCTTTGTGTAGAATGAGGGTTCTATTTATAGTTTTTCTGGAGTGGCATAGCTCATAAATAGGTGTGAGATCATGGGCGAATAGGGAGTGGTTTGAATGGAAGGCCGATATTGAACCCTTCGATCGTGCAACGTTCGTTGGACATTTGGAAGCCTTAATGATGTTGGAATTCGGCGATCTTGGGCTCGTTGGATTTGTCTCGTCGAGCCGCTCTATTCGAGTATAAGCACGTTAAAATCGGAGACCGTTTGGTAACTCAAATTGCGGTTTAAACCTTCCAACAGCGCTTCGGGTCCTAGATTTGGACTCATTTGGGCTCGGATTGGGTTGATCTTGGTGTCGTTGGGTTCGTATTTCCGAGACGCTCAGTTTGACCATAAGCTCGCTGAAATCGGAGTTCGGGTGCTCCCGGAATTATTTTTTGAAGTTTCCAACTAGCTTTTGCCTCGAGATTCGTGCCCGATCAAGCTAATTTTGTGATGTCGTATCAATTCTTATTCATTAATGTGCCACAAAGAACAAAATTGATGGGGGTGCTAAGAAAATCATTTTATTAACTATGATTTGTGAGCAAAATTTTGAATCTCAAAGCAGAATCAGAATTGTTGAACTAATTATAGCTAGCTATTAACATTCTTTAACTAAATTTCATCCTATGATTCCCACCAATAAATAATAAATCTTACAAATTTATCAAGGATACCAAATCATCATCTATTACATGTTTATCCATTGAGTACTGGTACTGAAAATCATAAGTAACATAAGTAATGATGCAGTAAAATAAAGATCAAGGGAAAATGGGGGTGCAAATTAATTATAATGTGATTTGCTAGTAACATTTAGGTCAACACCTTGAGCCCTACAACCTAATCTTTCACTTCTCATTCGGCCACCATTAGGTAAAGAAGCCTATCTCCTTAACGGATAGTAGAGAAATCTTATACACTCTTCTGTTCAAAGCGAGAAGGATGTTACTCTAGCCCATCAACTATCAAATAACACAACAAAGCAAGCCTTTGAGATCCCACGAATCCTCTAAAATCTCAAGTACATCAAGATTATTATAAGACAAAAAAAGGATTAAGGTGAGAGAGAAGATGGAAACAATCTCTCTCGTGTACTCACATCATGATTAGATCTTGTCTTGTATAATTTTTAAATCAAAAGACAATCCTCTCCCTTTCTTTGAGCTCAGTCACATTCTAAGATTTGTAAATAAGTATTTATATTAGGTCTTTAAAAATCAAATCCTAAAATAGTATATTTTAAAAATGTGGGTATACCATACAATACAATGCACCTAACACATAAGCAAAATCACATTTTGATTATCATATGCAATACATATCATACAATATATATGATTAGTTCAAATATGTATTAATTAGGCTATTTATTGCCATGGAATAATTGTATTAAATTAGTAAATATATCATATAGGATAATATACATTGTATAATATGAGCAATTCTAATTTTGAATTAATTTAATTCAGGAATATTTGTATGGCTGATTAAATTTAAATTTAGCAATGTTGATATAGTAAGATTATTTTATTAAAACTAATTTTAAGATCTTTTAATTAATATAAATTAATCTTATCTAGATTATTTGAATATAGGGTATATCATATAATATGATTGACATCATATAGTATGATCTATATGATCAATTTATATTAGTTAATAATATAAATTAATTTTTCTTATTTTGTAATGTTTGCATGTGATGGTCATTCCATTACTCTCTTTACCTAGAATACACAAAGTGAATCAAAATAAGAAAAATACAAGTCCTAAACATAATTATTATAGCTCCCATCTAAATTGTATCTAACTCATATGGAAATTCTGAACTGGTAAATTTTGATCATGACATTTTCAACTTGACCTGTGGTCACCGGATGAGTCTTCATATATTTTAGATTTGCACATCACTTACATATAGACTCTCGTATATATACCTATAACTTTTTAGTAATAACATATGTACAAAGAAGAATCAATCCAAAAGATAAAATCTCAACCAAATTATATATGTGATCATAAAAAAATATATATATAATGTAACTCTAGGCTCATGAGGTTAGTAATGTTCTCCTTTTTTATAAAGGCAAACATATTTTGATTGTGTACAAATACCTTAGTGTTTCATAAGTCCACCTAAATTTATGCTCTAATAAATTTTATAAATGATTTCCAAATAGGTGAGTAAAAAAAGAAATAATTTTCATTTTTTATGTATACGAAGATGCACATAAAATAGCAATAATGTAATATCTTAATACAAGAATAGGCTTGGGTACAAACATAACACAATTCCAACCATTACTCCCCCATTTGACATATCAAAAGGGAAAAAATATAAAATAATAAAAGAAAAATACACACACAGAAAATTAAAATACAAATATATGACAAAGCAATACTCAATAAAATGTTGAAGGGTCCCGAGTTAGGTTGGGAAGAAAGATGTATATATTAGTAAAGCTTTCTAATTTGGCCCTGAAATATGATTTTATCTTCATCTTGCTTATCATAAAGTTGAGCCCACTAAAGAATCTCCTGAGCAATATGATCATTAAGTTTTAGCTCATGTTTAGATAAAAATTGTGTCCAAAAGTCTTATGAATAATTATATTGGTGAGGTGGAGCTAGCAGAAGATTTTCTTCTTCTAATAAACCCTCGAATGTTAGATGTCACTACTCACTATAGAGAATAAGAAATGAGTGGTCTATGAAATGAGAAGGCAGGTGATTGGTGATTCAATATAAGTAAGTTTTTACCTATATTCAATGATGTGGGCAATAATATGACTAAGGGCTAAGTTTTAGTAGCATCTAACCCTAGGATTCTAAATGTAGAAAAGAAAATTTTCAATATATTACATAATCATATTTCCAATGTTAAATTCAATGTGGATCATACAATAGTAAGTCACTATGGAGAAAATAAATGATAGATTTGAACATTTTATTTTTGTGGTCATATGGCATAGATAATAACATACAATCTCAAAAGATAGAAATGAAATTCTATAATGGATTTGAAATATTTTATAAAAAAACTAGAAATTTATGTGTTCTTAGATACTTTCCCCTACCTAATGTGAGAATGATAAGATTTATTTTATTCTATGGTACACGTTTCTCATAAAGGCAACCCCTTTTACTTTGGGGATTACATTTCATCAATACAAGATTGAGAAATTACCCAAGAGGTAAGGCCACATGATGCAACAAATGATGAATTATCAGCTTTAGATCCGACAACTAATATGAGAATTACTACGCAAGAAGTACCTTAAACCTCAATTTAATGAAATGAAAGGGGCTTATAACCATCAACTCAACTGAGGATTTAAGCAGGCTTGACTCTATTGAACTTACAATTCTACTTAGGAATGATTACCAAGTAAACCCATTTAATTGCTTTAAAATCATAATGTCATAGTCTTTATATAATATAGGAGATAGGCTTGGTTATATTTATTTTAGGAAGTGTAGCTTACAAGCCACCAAAGACAAATAGCTAGATCATGAAGGGTATGTAAATGGTTCTAGCTAATGCAAAGTTTTTTTTTTTTTGGGTCCGTAGAAACTTTCTATTTTTATTTTGAATTATTAAATATCATTTCTAATTTTTTTAATCTTTTATTTTTTTTTTTTAAATATTTGTATTAAAACTGTCATTAAAAGAAAACTTAAGTTTTCCTAAAAACAAGCATGCAAATTTTGTTTTCAACTTAATTTTGGCAATAAATCAAGTTTTGAGTTCATTGTAAATTAAATAGATTTTGAATGTCAATTTAGTTTTGAGTGTTAGTATGATCCTTCAAACTTTGTCAATCAACTATGATCTTTTGACCAACTTTGCATGATTATGTTCATATGACCACCATCACCTAACTATGGCCATTAAAGCATAGCTTTTCATCTATAGTCCTTTGACCACTAGCATCAACTGACAACGATTTTACAACTATCATCACAAGACTATAGTCCTTTAACCATTGTTGCTTAAATACCGTTCTCAAATCTCTGTCACCCAACAACAATCCTATAACCATCATATTCTAACTATCACTATAGGAAAAACACCGCTTACCGGCGGTTAAAGGACCGCCGGTATTACCGGCAGTTCGTCCGGCAGTGTGGCCGCCGGCTAGTTCCGGTGGCCTACCCGAGGGTTTCGTAACGTTAGACCGCCGGTATTAGCGACGGTCTTGTAACCGCCGGTTAGACCGCCGGTCTTCAAAAGTACTGGCAGTAATTTACCGGCGTCGTATACTTCGCCACTGGTACTTCCGTTAAACCGGCGATTACCGACGGCCACCGGCGATTATCCGGTGAAAGCACGGAGGTGTATGCCACTGGTAATACCGTCGGTCGTGACCGCCGGGTGCCGTCGGTAAAGTAACCGGCGGTGTACCGACGCTAGCCGGCGGTTAAGCGAACGCATGACGACCTCTTTTACCGCCGGCATACCGTCGGTAAAGTGACCGTCGGTTAGCCGTCGGTAATATAACCGGCGGCTTAACGACCCGAAAACCGCCGGTTGCAAATTCGGTAGTCACCGGCAGTATTAGTCGCCGGAAAATCGCCGCCTAACAGAACCGCCGGCAATAAGCCTCCGGTAAATGTTTCCTACGCCAATTTTACCGGCGGCTTAGAAACTGCCGGTATAATTTAACCGCCGGTTTTTGGTGTTTTTCCTGTAGTGTATGTGCGTAACTCATTAAGTAAAATAAGTTAAATACTTAAATATCAAGGTGGCTTTTGGTGTAATGATTAGAATTTTATTAATAAACTTTGTTGTTAAGTGTACTCATCCTAGAGAAATTATGGGATGGGTGACCTCTTAAAATGTTACACCAACAAAACAAAATCATGAAGACCTTAGGGCAAATCAGACAATATCTTGATAGTTAAGAGTAGGGGTGTCAATTTTGGGTCACGGGTCGGGTTCGGGTCGAACCCGAACTGACCCGGGTGGAAAACGGGTCGACCCTAACCCGACCCGGGTAGAGAAACGGGTCAAAAATCCGAACCCGGACCCGACCCGGCGGGTTGCCGGGTTGACCCGACACGACCCGGAACCGCGCGGCAGCTCGCGGCAGTAGGCGGCAGCGCGCGGCAGCTCCGGCAGCGCTCGCGGGGGCAGCGGGGCGGCAGCGCGCGGCACGCGGCAGCGCTCGCGGTAGCACGCGGCAGCGCGCGTGGCAGCGGCAGCGCTCGCGGCAGCGCGCGACAGCACGCGGCGGGGGCAGCGGGGCAGCAGCGGCGGGCAGCGGCGCGTGGCAGCGGGGTAGCGGGGCGGACAGCAGGGCTGGGCAGCGGGGCGGGCAGCGGGGTGTGGCAGCGGGGCAGCGAGGCAGCGGGCAGGGGGCGGGGGCAGCGGGCAGGGCGGGATTTCGAAAATTTTTTAAACTAAACGGGTTGGCGGGTTGACCCGGCAACCCGCCGGGTCAACACGAACCCGACCCGTTTTTGAAACGGGTCGATTTCTGGAACCCGAACCCGACCCGTTTTGAAATCGGGTCGGGTTCAACCCGGATTTTTCGGGTCGGGTCCGGGTCGGGTTTTCGTGTCGTGTCAAAAGTTGACACCCCTAGTTAAGAGTTTGGGCTGATACAAATTATGTGGCCGCAAAATCTAATTTTGAAAAATTATTCATTTATCTTTTAATAAACAACACCATAGTAATATAATATCATCTATCAGTATTAAATAACAAAATATATTCTATAATTCAATACATTAATGTACACATTTATATTCATTTCCAAAAATTATATATAATACTCAAGATCTACATAATTATATCATAAGTTCATAACTATTATGTCATGAGTATAAAAAAATAACTAGAACAAAAATAACTTGGACTTGAAGAAATCATGACAAGCCTCACAATCATACTCTCCTGCCCTAACCTGAAACTATTTAACCACATATAATGAGTTTAAAAAGCCCAGCAGATTATCAAAACCTATAATTGAATTAAAAGTACGTTAAAAGAGCAATACGCATGTTAAAGATCAAATTATAGTAGTCCCCGTCATATGATAATTGAATAAGTGCAAGAATAATAAAACTCAAATATAATAGCAGTAGAATCTGTAAACATAAAATGCTACGGTATAATCGCTGGTAAAGTAGTAATCCAGTATAAGTGTCAAATCTATAAATCAATCATGTCTCTATAATCGGATAAAATATCAAATCAAAATATCAATAAATACTATCAAAATCAAATCAATATATCAAAATCATATAAGAATGTATACATATTATATATGCCTCCTATATCACGTGCTTAGTATATCATATTCTTGGTATAAGTACATTGAATCAATATTATTAAATAATATCATTATCCAGATCAATGATAATAATAAACTAGTGGCAGAAGTAGTAGAATAATATAATAACAATAAATTTGTACAGTAACAAAAAATTTATACAATAATAAGAATAATACCTTAAAATATGCATTTAGCAGTCACACTAAACAAGTAATAAGTCATGGTTATCACGATATTTTTCAGTATTAGTATCAATATTATTAAACTATTGGCTCAGTAAATAGAGTCATCACTATTTGCCCATCTTCACAGTAATATTTTCTTATAACTCTCAACTAGTGTATCAAGTGAATTAGTAGAGGATAATATAAAACTACTTTATTTAAAGGAAACTCATCGACCCACCATCCTGTACAGGTCAATTAGTCTCCAACCAATGGGTCAACCAATCTTTACTTATCTTTTACACGTATTATTATCATAATATTATAATAATAATCTTAAACACACATCCATATTTATTTTCAATGCATTGATTAAGCTTAATTCAGAAAAGGGAAAAATGTCAACCTAACAACAGATAAAAAAAAACATACTGAACAAAAAACCATATTTTTCGAATTTAACAAGATTATCAGATATAATATAAAATAACATTCTGAAGCTTTAGTTGAACAAAATCACTATTTGTATATGTCAAAATAATTTTTTGAGTTAGCAAAAATAGTTGTATTTTCAAAATCACTTGGTAAAAAATCTCAAATAAATACTCCAAATATTCATAATCTCAATCTCTATAACATATAAAAAGTTACGCGTTGAAAGTTTTGTAGATATAAATTTATTTTCATTTGTTGGTAAAAAAATATAAATTTGATCATAAAATTATCAAAAAACAAAACTTTTAAAATCTAAAATTGGGTAAAGATTTCTTACAGTGAGACAAGCAATTTTTTCCTAAAGCCTTGACTAACTAAAATTGCTTCGCGGCCTCCAAATCCTAAGTTTTCTTTTCTCTCTCCTTCTTTTCTCTCTTAAATTCTCTTAACAAACCTCAGTTAGCCAATTGCTTAGAGTATTTAAATATCTTTTAATTAAATATATAAGTGCTTTAAGATATTTCAATTAAAATAATAATTTAATATAATATAATCAATTTTTTAATATAAAATTCAAATAAATTATTTTAGGACTTCAAAAATTATAAAAAATATATTCATAAAAAAATCATTTTATTTAGAAAATATATGTAAAATCGATTTGCAAATGGATAGATAACCGTCTCAAAATCCCCACTTGTAGTGACATGTATCAATTTCTTAAGAATTTTTGACAGTGACCAAATTTTACAAAATAATTCATGTAAGTAAAATACTATAATCAAAATACTATGACGAAGATAGTTTACGATTTGAAGTTATATTGAATCCAAGAAAAAAATTATTTGCCTAGGTCAAAGTATGGATTATTACACAAATAATATCAGAGCAATACACTAGCCGAAAGATGGAAACTAAAAATCATACAAGATAAAATTCTACGTCATAGGAGCCACCTCTTGAACCTTGTATAAGACAAAGTTCTAAGTAACAGGAGTCACCACTTGAACTTGTAGGAGCCACCTCTATCTATTGGATGATTCTATGATAAAGATACTAACGATGATGTCAGTTAGTTGTGGAGAAGATTATGGAACCTCTTAAGTAAAAAAAGTTTAACTCTTAAACATTGAGGCACCTTTTGGTGTAATGGTCAAAATTTTAATAAGAAACTCTGCAGTTAAGCATGCTCGTCCTAGAAAAATCTTAGGATGGGTGACCTCCTTGAAAGTTACACCAACATGACAAAACTGTGAGGCCCTTAGATAAAAGCAAATAATACCTTGATAGTTAAGGACTTAGGTTGTTACACTATGGTCTTCCTAGCAATCATCGCCCAATTACATTCATTCGACTTATATCACCTGACTATGGTTCTCCAATCATTCTCTTAAAGTCTTCTTCTATACCAAACTATGATAATGTGACTACCATTACCTAACTACAATCCTCCTACCATCATCGTCTGATTATTGCTTTGGAAAATATGGCCAAACTACAAACCTTTAACCACATCACTTATGATCTTTTGAACATCGCCCTGTTATAGCCATTTGACCATTATTGCTTGGCCATGATCCTCTAATCACTATCACTCCACTAAAATCATTCAATAATTTTCACCTGACTACGCCCATCCAACCATTGTTGCCCTACTACAATCTTTTGATTATTATTGCTTGACTACAATCATTTGACTAGTGTTGCCTAGCTACATTGACTCTCATTAAGATTATCACCTACTGTTACAAATAATGTCAACACTCTCCTTCACTCATAATATGACTGCACATCATCAACACCAACTCTTACTTTTGATTCTAACACTAGGAACTATGCTAGACCTTTTGGTTTGTGGTCTACCCTCATAAAAAAAAAAGCACAAATAAACAAACAAGCAAATTATCCTTTAAAGACAACTACTATGCCACGAGCCTCTTTCAACTTCTACCACACAATACATTTTAATTTCTCTTGCAACTTCATTCATATTTATACATGTGCTAAATCTTTGTGCAATTACAACACAATAAACTTCTAACTCTAGCACAACAAATATTTTGGCATGTGACAAGTAGAAAATTTTTCTTTTTTTTTTATTTTAAGAATAATTTAAATTTTAAAAAAATTAAGAATTGAATTTTTTTTTGTATATATACTCTTTCTATTACTTTTTAAAGATAAAAATGGAGTAGATAAATACATTAATCCTCTACTGGGCATACAATATTTGAGTCGAGTTCAAGAAAATTAAGTTGAATATAAACTCCAAATCAAAGATAACACTCAACTCAAAAACAAAATATTTCAATTTGAGTCATGTTTACTCAAAATGATTCATTTTTCAACTGACTGAAAATTAATTTTTAATTTACTATAAACATAAAAATAAATTAAATATTATGCATTATGCATATATTATGTTACATATCTTACATATTTTATGTAAATGCCTATTTAAAATTAAATTTGGGTTAACTACAATACAATTTAAGAGGGTCAAAGCAAACTCAAGCTCGACTCAAAATAGAATATAGTTAATTTCAAACTATTTTCATGTCTTTCAAATTTCATATTCTTTAAACAAACCTTAATTATTTTTTATATTAGATTAAGATAATTTAATCTTAAGCAATACATCATTGATCATAACACCTTGAAATGAACATATATTACTAAATGTATGGAATTATTCTTATAATCAAATAAATAGAACAACAAATGCCTTAATCATGAAAGAACAAGAATTTTATTCCATGTATTGTTTTTCAATTCTTCATTGATAAAGACAACTTAGCCGAAATTTTTGAACTTGAATAGTTACTTTTAGAAGGAATAGAGCATTACAAACCACAAATCTCTTATTATGGTGGCCCCCACCATTTAATAATCATAGATTGTAATTATATGAACATGAGAAAATAATAAATAATAGTCCATAAACATTCCTTTTCAATCCCAACAAGAATTAGGCTTTGTTTCAGATGGCTTTCTTACTGCTTCTTAATGCAGCTATCCAGTACAAAAATGTACTGAAAAGTTGCCTTAAGAAACAGTAAAAAATGTCACTCCAAACAAAATCTTAATAAAACATATTTACAAGCAAGCCTAATTTGTTAATTAGCTACTATATTTATAAACCCTAAACTTGGATAAGTTAATAGACAATAATTTCATTCATGCATTTACCTTTGTTGCCTCTATTATTCTCTTTGGTGATATCTTATTTCTTAGATGGCTAAACCTATGTATGTCCCTCTATAAATGTGGATGCATATCTCATCTCCATTATTATTGATAAAGGAGGAATTTTTAGGGTTTGTGATTAGGAGAAAAAGATGGTCCCATTAATGAGAAAGTCTCTTTGAAGGGTTGTCTTGTACTTTATATGATATTAATACCATTATTTTATTAAATTATGATTTTTTTAGTACTGTTTGGTGGAATGGAAACTCTTGGTTTAATGATGAGGTAGGGGATAGAGGATTTATTTAGTATTAGTTTTGAAAAAGATGAGGGTGATAATAACAATGCAAGGGTTAAGACTAGTTTACATTCACACACCTTTATGTAACCTCTCACATGATTACCTAATGATGATTATTTTAAGTTGTACTATAAATAAATGCAATTAAATTATTAAAGAAGTACATATAAAACATTATGAGATAAATGGAACAAAATTATTTTATATTTATGAAAATAATTATGCTATAAAAATATTATATAATCATTTAATTGTATTATCTAATAATTTAATCATATTGAAAGATGACACAGTATCCTTTATAATTAAAATAATTCTATCAATAACAACAACAATATGAAGCCTTTGTTTTACTATGTGGGGTACATGAATCTTTTTCCTCTATATTGTTTTGTTAAGAATTAAATTATCGTTTAAATTTAAGAAAAAAAAAAGGTCATTTATGATATTTCTTTTTAGGGCTAATTCTACCTTTATTAACATAGGCAAAATTCAATACATCTGCTCTCCTAATCGGGTCATCGAAAGGTCAGCATTTTATGTGTCCAATTCATCAAAAGAGACTATTTTTAATTTTATCTACCATTGGAGCTACGCTAAACCTTTCACATTATATAAAATATATAAAGATATCTTAATAGAATTTTATTTCTAATAATCAATCTTTTTTTATAATATTTTAAATTCTAATATTCATTCTAATCAAATTTTAACTAAACTATTTCACCCTTTTTGCCTTTTATAGATTTAAATAAAAAAAAAGAGAGAAAAAGAGGCATGAATGAACTACGTACTAATTGCAAATATAGATAAAAATAGATTTATGAACAAGAATAAAATTGTTTATTCTCAAAAAATAAATCCCAAAAGTATATTGAATTATTAATTAAAAATTAAGCCATTAAAATTTGTTGACTTTATACTTGACTAGTCTACCGGTTATTGTGCTATTATTATTAGTCATATTTTATAATAACTAAAAACATTTAATATTTCAAATAATTGATATTTTTTAATTTCTGCTTATACAAGAAATTTACTTCTCCATATCTTTATGATTATGATTGCAAACTGAAAAATATTATTTTGCTCTTCTTCAATTTAGACATTTATGCATAATAATATTCATAAATCACCAAAAATCATTTTGATTGAGCATGGATCTCGAGATATATTCAAATTAGATGTTACTGGTATTGAATTCAAGACCATCTGAACTTCGATTTCAACAAACTTATAGCTAAATAAAATGTCTGAATGAGGCGAATCCAATGACACCCAAAATGTTCAATTTAAGCCTAAATGGAACCAAATATAAGGCTTGAAGCATATCTACAAGTATTACGACATTAATTTAATGATCAAATGAACTTCAAATTTGACATGCTGATAGTTGAATCGAGCAGCTTGATGAGACAAATCTAATAAGCTCAAGATCTTTTAATTGCAATATCATTAAGGCAACTAAATGTTGGATGAAAGCTCCATGATCGAGAGAATCAATATGGGTTGTTCAATGGAGCCCTCCGATTTTGCTCTAGGTCTTTTTCATATTCATGGGCCATGCCACTCCTAAAATTTTATAAATAAGCTCCCACTCCCCTCATAGGGGAGAGGCTTGAATCATGAGCTTGAGATTTAAGAGAGTTTTGAGGCTTAAAGAATCCCGGAGCTTCACCCGAGCACCCCCACCAACAAATGCATGTTGCACGGCCGTCACCGCCAGACTTTTATTGGCCAGTCCTCACTAAACGCCAATTAGTTCGCCAAGCCTCCACCTGGCTACAGTTGTCGAACCTCCTCCTAACCACGGCAATCGAACATCCATCTGGCAACTTTCGTCAAGCTCCATCTAGCCTCCACCGTCTAGCTTCAACCTAGCCACTGTCCTTAAACCATTCACCAAATATGATTTTCCGACCACCGTCACCCAGCTACGGTTCTTCTAACCTCTATCTCCCACCAACTATGATCCTTCTGACCTTATCACCCACTAATTATGACCCTTAAACCACCATTTTCTAACTACGATTTCTCTTTCCATATTTACCCACCAACAGTTCCTCCAAACACTATCTCCAACAATGATCCCTCCTACCACCATCGCTCGTCTATGAATCATCTGGCTGCCACCACTAGACTGCGATCCCGTTGACTTTTGTCTCCCAATTAAAGTCCATCCAACCTTTATCGATCATTTTACCTCAATCACCTGACTACGGCCCCTCAAACCACTAACTATGATATATTTGACCAATGTCACCCCAAATATAATCCCTTTAACCACCGCCTCCTGACTATAGTTTTGTAGATCTTCATCGTTCAACTAAAATCATTTAACCTCAATCATCTAACTAAGGTCCCTTCGACCATTATGTCAATAGTATGATACATTTGGTAATCATTACCTGACTATGATTTATTTGACCACCATTACCTACTAATATCCCCCAAACCACTGTCCCCCAACTATAGTCCCACTGACCTCCATCGCCCAAATAAAGACCCTCTAACCACTATCTCTGAACTATATTCCCTCCAACCATCATTGCCTAAATATGGTCCCTTTGACCTTAGTTTCCCGACTATGACCCCTCTGACTATGGTCCCTTCGACCACCATGTCCTGACTACATTCCCTATAAGCACGGTCACCCGACTACGGTCCCTACAATCTCTATCTCCCGGCTACACTCCCTTCGGCCTTTATCACTTTATTGTTATCATCGTACCATCATAGTAAAACTATTGTCCCTTCAACTTCCATCACTCGACTATGATCATCGGACCATCATTATCTAATTATGATCCTCGGAGCATCGTCACGTGACCACGATCCTTAGATAACTATCACCTAACTGTGGTCCCTTTGAACTTCATCACCTAACCACGGTCCTTTCAACCATCGTCATTCAACTATGATCCCTATTATCATAATCTCCTAACTATAGTCCCTCTAACATTCATCGATCATTTGACCTCAGTTGCCAGATTATTATCGCTCCCACCATTGACTACGGTCCCTCTGACCATTGTCATCCGACTATGATCTCTCCAACATTCATCGCCTAACTACCGTCCCTACGACCATCATCACTATACTACATCCCTTCCGACCACTATCACCCGACTATGATCCCTCCAACCACCATCATCATACAATGGTCCTCCGGTCACTATCTCCTGATTACGGTTCCTTAAGCATATATCATCCTATTATGATTCTTGCAACCACCATCGTCTGACTACAATCCCCTTGGCCTCCATCACCTTACTACGATCCTTAAGCCACCACTGTTTGACTATGGCCCCTACAACCTTTGTCTCCCAACTATGATCCCTTCAATCTCTATCGCACAACTACAGTCCTCAAACCATCATCGTCTGATTACGGTCTTTCTTGCCCCAAAACAAAAAACAAAAAAACAAACAAACAAATAAACACACAAACCAATAATATCTTAAAAATAACTCACATGCTTTTGAAATCATCAAACTCCAACTATGAAATTCACTCTATATAATCTATATTTGTTATATTATGGCAATGTCTTCCCCCAAGGAAGAGCATCATTTGTAATCAACAATAAACATTAGTGAGATCATTTCAACTGAGTTAGGCTCCATAACTTTTCCCTTTATGGGGTTTTCCACGTAAAAAACTATTATGCTCTTATAATTCTTACACCCTTCCTTCTTATCAATGTGTGTGTATTGGATCTTCGTATAAAGCTAGACCATAAAACTCTCTATCTCTCTACCGTCTCAAGTATTCCGGGCAAGCAACAAATATAACCAAATAATAATAATAATAATAATAATGTATTGATTTGATACTAAAAATGGCCACTAGTTAATTATCATGTTCAAACAAATATATTGTGGTTGATGTTCAACCAATCCTTACCAACATGAGATTTATTAAAAAAAATAGCTTATCATCATTGGTCCGTTGAGATTCAAGAACTATTAAAAAGAGCTTATCATATTAATCCTGATTAAGTTAAAGGAGCCTGTTTAACATAAAATTTAAAAAGAAACGAAATGCAAAATAGTTTGGCATTTTCTTGGAAAATGTCATTTTTTGTGTGTCAATATATTTTCTATGAAATATTTTATAAATATAACATATATAAAAAGCTTAGCGAAATTCTAACAGCGGTCTATGAAATATTTTATATGAACATTTTAATACAATATTATATAAAATGTTACAGTTAAGTACAATATTATTAAATTGTTATATTTAATTTAATAATTTTTTATATAATAATATCATAATTTATAAAATATTATACTGAAGACGTTTATGCAGCTAAAATGGCATTTGCTCGAAAAATATCAAAACATTTATTGTTTTGCAAGAAAACAACAAATGATTTGGTGTTTTCCTAAGTTTTTAAATTTTAGTATGGTGGTGAGGCCTGCAATGCTTTATTGTGCCGAATGTTGGCCATTAAAAGAGAAGAATAATGCTAAGTTAAGTGTGGCAGAGATGAGGATGCTCAGGTGGATGAGTGGATTTACCCTTAGAGATAAGATATGAAATGAGCATATATGTGAAAAGATTGGAGTAGCTCCAGTAGAAGATAAGATTAGAGAGAGTCGTCTTAGATGGTTTGGTCACATAAAACGGCGGCCTTCCAATGACCCGGGTAGGAAAGTAGAGGTATTAAATTTGACTTGTGCTAAGAAAGATAGAGGCATACCTAAAAAGACTTGGTTAGAAAATATTAGAAATGATCTTTCTCTATTAGATTTAAACGAGAATTTGACTTTTAATAGGACACAATGGAGAAAAAGGATTCATTCCCCACGTAGTGGGATAAGGGCTTGATATTATTTTGTTGTATTAATAAAATACCACGCAGATCATACCATTTTTACTATACACGCTTTTTTTAATTTTCGGTTGAACACGCTCATTTTGCTTAATTAGGATTATGATAAGTTCTTTCTTATAATTTGGTCATTCATACCAATTTTAAAATAGAACACTCTATTTTCAATTATCTCATGAGTCATTGACCTCATTGAACCATTAACAAAGATGGTCAAGGAAGAGCCCATTGAACCATATCAATTTGAGGGAGTCAAACCAATTTTTTAATTATGTACTATAATATAACATGACAATTAAGGTTTCGTTTGGGATAGTTTTTTTGCTACTTTCTAAAATATTTTTTTAGTACAAATATTTTTGAATTAGAAATTTTTATACTAAAAAGTCATTTTAAAAAGCAATAAGAAAGTTGTCTCAAACGAATCCTACGACTTACAAGAGAGCTAGAAATGGCTAACATGAACGTACACAAATATATAGACTCTTACATCCTTTTTTTTCATTTTTACCCTTCTTTGTTTTCGGCAAGTTAGGGGATTCGAGCACGGATAAGCGAGAGGAAGTTATTCCGTCAACCAACAAGCCATAGCTCGATCTTCTTATTACTATTATAAGAACCGCCATATGTCACTCATTATAAGAGCCATAAGTAAATCTCCCTCTAAATCAAGGAGTGTGTTCATCAAAGATAATATTTGTAATTAATATATCAAAATTAAATATTAGTACTTAATTATAAAAATAATGCAATTCTATGAGTAAAAAATATATAATATTGTAATATAATGAATTATATATTTTACACAACAAATAAAAGTGTTTCATGATATATACACCAAAAGTAATAAACTTCTAAATAAAACATAAAAGCTGTCATTATTAAATTGTATTTACTTTTAATAAAAGTGTTCTTAGATTTTTAAGCTATCAATATCTAAGGATAGAATAGTTTAATAGTAATTAGTTTTTTAAGCTTGTTTGCAAAAAAAAAAAAAAATTAGCTCGGTATGAAAGAAGTAAAAGGAGAAGAAGAGAGCGGAGAACGACAGAACAGCGAAGTTCTTGTTAGGAGGGAAAAAGATGGGTCGGCCTTAGTG
Source organism: Dendrobium huoshanense (assembly GCA_016618105.1). Classification (NCBI taxonomy): domain Eukaryota; kingdom Viridiplantae; phylum Streptophyta; class Magnoliopsida; order Asparagales; family Orchidaceae; genus Dendrobium; species Dendrobium huoshanense. The sequence goes on from CM028351.1 coordinate 66,322,521, forward strand.
TCAGTGTCGGTGTTGGCTTCGTCGTTAGCGTCGGATTTGGCGTCAGCCTCGGCGTCGTCGTGGCTGCGGAGGATGGAGGTCGCGCGGAGGAGATCGCGAGAGGTCCAGACGACGTATAGAATGAGCTAGGGCTTTAGCGTCGACTTCGTCGTCAACGTCGCTGTCATCAAAGGAGATCGCGATTGGAGGAGGCGGATCGCTCACGCTCGGAGGAGATCGCTCACTGGAGAGAGCTCGCGCTTGAAGAAGATCCCGCGAAAGAGAGGTTGGGACAAGGTAATGCGCTTGGAGGCTGGGGCGCGGTTTACTTCCAATTTCGCGCCTTAATTTTTATTTGGTGCGAATTAATAACATAAAAGAAGCGGTTTAAGACCGCTGTGATTTCATGTCTATGGCAGCGGTATTTATTTTGCTACTAATAAATGCTGTAAAAAAACATCTATTTTTAGTAGTGTAAGAACTCGTGCTTCACCTTAGTCATTTGATAAAAATCATGCATCTAATAATAGCAAACTATTTATATTTAAATAATTTCACAAAACAAATTAAAAATAGTTCAACCCAATTACTTTCTTTAGCACTTCATAATATTAAGTTAATCACACATAAACCTCATAGGAATTGACCCCTTACAAACACACAATTTTCATTGTTGACCTTTTACCCTTATGTATAAAATTTATATCAATTAATAAAATAATCATTATTGCTCATAGTAAGCATCATAATTATTTGATTCATGCAGAGTCAAATCTTTATAAGATGTCTATGATAATAATATATAAATATACATGTACTACATTACTTGGTCTAACCAAAAAGATAAATTTAATTAAATATATTGAATTTGTCAACTTACCATTATTTTATTCATTTGGAAATTCCTCTTCTTGAATCTTATTAAATTATTCTTCGATTATACACAAAATATCTCTATATTTCTTAGCATCAACATCAACTATATTGCATGATAATTTTTTTTTAATAATTTTATAAACATTAATAAACTTGAACATAAAGTGATAATTTTCATTAAATTTTATAAATATTCTTTTTGGCAAGTATTGGATGTATTTAGGGGTGTCAAAATAGTTATTCGGATCTTGTTCGGGTCGGACCAAGAATTGACTTGGGTCCAATTCAACTGATCTGAGCCCAAGCCGTTATTTATAAATGGATCATAAATTCAGACACAGACCAAATCCGTCGGGTTATCAGGTTGACCCAAACTGACATGTAACTCTCATCTGCGAGAGCACAACACACGAGCTTCTAGTGCGGGGTACATGCAAGACTGCATGAGCGCGACTGCGCGAGTGGGTGCATGAGTTAGATGCAAGCTCTGTCGGTGTCGGTGCACAGCTGTAGACTACAAGCGGGGGAGGTCAAGGTTGTGTCGTCGCAACTACGCGACTACACGCATGTGCATGCGCAACATCTAGCAAGGGTGGGATGGCGCGAGTGTGGGTGTGCGAGTGCAGGGTGAGGGCTGCTAGTGCGGGTGTGAGCGTTAGGGTGGTCGAGACTCAAGTCCAGGGCAAGGTGTTGTGCATGGTTGACTGGCGAGTTCAAATGGGGACAGGTCCAATCTGAGTCAAATTCGAGTTAACGGGTTGACCCGTACCCTATCTAATTTTTCAAACGGGTCATAAATTGGAACAAAAAACCAACCCCTTTGTTAAATGGGTCGACCCGAACTCAAATTTTCCAGTTAGTTTTTTTGTCGGATTATCGGGTCGGCTTAATAATTGGCACCCCTAAATATATGCTTTAAAGGCTTCCTAATATTTTTAAAATTTGAAAGATATTCCATATCACTTTTACACTTCACTGTTATCGCCACCAAATCTAAAATGCAGACATATCCTTAAATAAATATGCCTCTCATATCGAACCTTCAACTTTCTTAAAAGTTTTTGTATGCCTCAAGTTACAAATTAAAATATGTGAGTAAATGTTTGCTTAACAATTATAAAAATATAAATTTGAAATCTGTACTTAAAAAAATATTAAAAAAATTATATCTTTTAAATGGATATATTCTTCTATATTGAATGAGACTTCCAACTCTTGTGTTAGATGCCATATGCTAATAGATAATTATTTTATTAAATTATAAATTAATGCTTTAAATATTTTCTCAAACATGAAAAAAATTACCACTATCATATATTCAATATTCATTATTAATCGGCTATGTCCTCTATGCAACAAGCTCCAATTATGCGATGTTTGCCCCAACGATTGAAGCAAAGCTTCAAACAAAAATTTAAACCAATATTCGAACAAATATTCAGTAACCAATAATTCTCATTGCAACTTATGATTTGTTCAGTCATATTATGGATTTTAAAGGACTTAAAAGAAGAAAAGATATCTTCATTATTTAAAACAATTTCGCTTGAATGATGGAATTTGGTTAGAAATGCAATGATGCGGGGAGTAGAGTGTGATGCAAGGCATTCTCATCCATATCAGGCGAAATTATTACATGCGGTCATCAGACACCGTACGGAGGTCAATCAAGTTGCATCATGTCACCAACTTATTGTGTACCGTTAGTGTGTACCCTTATGTATCGAATGAGATAGCGTGTCCTGATTAACCTCTAGACAGTCTGATGACCGCAAACATTAGAACCAGCATCAGCATTGGAGGTTTCATACAACAATAACCTCATGGGGCATTCATGTGAGTTCGACGAGTTTTCACATATGCACTAAAAAATGGAGTTTCACGCAAATTCAAGTATATTTTGGATGGCTTTCTTATTGCTACGTTTAAGATGACTTTTTTACTATTTTTCAAAGCAATTTTTTAGTACAAAAATTTTTCTACTAAAAAACTATTTTAAAAACAGTAAGAAAGATATTCAAATGAAGCTTAAGACTTCATTTAAAACAGTTTTCTTTCTACTTTCATATTTTTAGTACATTTTTTTTAAAAATAATAATAAAATGTAGTAATCAAAAGCTGTCTCAAATGAAACCTAAGCCTTCATGTTAGATAACTTTCTTACTATTTTATTCAATAACTTTCAAACGCAATTTTTTTTTGAAATTAGTGAAAATAATGATGAAAGTTATCCCAGGAAAGGTCAATATAATTTTATTTTGTGATTTCTACTTCTTTCTCTCTCTCTCTCTCTCTCTCTCTCTCTCTCTCTCTCTATATATATATATATATATATATATATATATATATATATATATATATATATATATATATATATATAAAATTATTCCCTCGTTTTCAAGGTTAAACTAATCATTATTTTTTGAGAATAGTAGATAATTAAATTAATATTAATATCAAATTGCAACTAGGGTTGTCAATATTGGACCCAACCCAAAAATTTTGGGTTTGGATTAGACTCAAACCTGAAGTGGGTCGGATTCGAGTTTTGAAAACCGACCCATTTGCAAAACTGGTTGACCTGAAAACCTGGAACTTACCCGGAGTGACCCGAAAAAACAAGTATGCTTGCTCTAACCGCCCCTGCACGAGTCTACCCGCATAGCCTGCCCCGCTTGGCCTGCGGTCCACTTGCAAGTCTACCCCGGCTGCCCGCATCACATCGCGCCATCGCATCAAGAGACGGCATCGAGTCACGTCGCATGCCAGCTGTCGTGTCACCAGCTGCACCATTGTCACGTCGCCGCCTACACCGCTGTCGTTGTGACTGCTCCGCCGACGGCCACTGCCGTCTTCCACTATCGGAGGACTAAACAGCATGCGGGAAATCAAATAAGGTTTGAGTCTTACGGGTCAGGTCAAGTTGACCCGAACCTGAAGTGGGTCAGATTCATGTCCGAATAACCGACCCGTTTTTTGTGTTGACCCGAATGGTGCCGAGTCAATTCTAGATTTAACCCGAACCCGAACCTAAATTAAATTATATGTTGAAATTTCTTGTTTTTATTTTCTTGGAGGAGAAATGAAAATTTGTTTTAAAGAAAATTTCAAACATACTAAAAATTTCTTCTATATTTAAGTATCTAATATAATAAAAAATTATAATTATTTATATAATACTGAAATCCCAAAATCTTATTAAAAATCACTAATATTAACTTATTTAAAATTTAAAATATATTTTTACAATACTTTAATAAGATTTAAACTTTATAATAATAAATAAATAAATATTAAATTCAGTTGTTAGATTTTTACAATATGTATATAAATACCAAAAATTAAAAAAATAAATAAATAAAAGGTGAGCTATAAAGAAAGACAAGCCCATGGAAACGGATCCGAAGCCGATCGTCCTTTTTTGGGCGATCAGAAACATTTGCAGACCCCTTTGATCTCTAGCTTTTTTGTCTGCCACGCCTGGACCCACCACACGCCCAGCTTTGCAATTTTTTAAAACTTTTTATTTTTTATTTTTAATTTAATGCATCATAACTTCTATTTTTTACCTAAAAAAACGTTAATCTATTTTGATCTAATTAATATTCTCCTCAAAGTTTGATCTGATTTAAATCAAAATTATTCCAAATTACTTTTATTCAAATTAAGGATCCATCTAAAGAGAGATTATTCTGTGCGAACGCGGAACGAAGTTCACCGTCCGGAGACCAACCAGAATGCACCACGTCAGTGGTACAGAACCGCGGTACCGAACAGTACCGAGCAGGGGGTGAGATGACGCATTCTGGTTAGTCTCTTGGCGACGTTTGGCATCCGCACAAAATAATTTCTCCTATCTAATATGACTATAACTTATCATAGAGATAATTATATAAGTATTATTGAGTAAGTAATTTTTTAAAAGCTATTGTAAAAAGTAGTTTTCTAATATAAAAATTTCTTAGAAAATATTAGTAAAATAGAAATTATGATTGAGGTCCCGTAAGTAACGCAGTAAGAAAGCATTCCAAATGAAGCTTAAAATAAAACAAATTACATAAAATACATATTTACATTGTGATGAGAAGAGAATTTTCAAATAAGGCGTAAAAGAAAAGCTAATTTTATGAGCTCATGAGAATAAATACTTCAAAAATATTCATAATGGATTGATACTCATAACAAAAGATCACAAAAAAAGGAGAAGAAAAAAAAAGCATCTTGAAAGAATCCATGACTTAATTCAAGTTGTTAACAAAAATATATTCAAAAATCAAGGTGTCGTCGTAGAATGAGATCGACCCTAAATCATGATGTCGTGTTTAGCCCTCCACCTAGTAAAAAGACCGTCTTTTTTTTGGGCCATTTGAACCATCAAGACAAATTCGCACGCACATCACATACATAAGTTTCGAATCCAATACCTTTTGATTAATAATCAAAGCTCCTAACGAACAAATCAATATGAGCTACTCAAAAAAATGTCATCTTTATGCATAAAATCCTAGAGGAGCTCTACATGTTATAGGTGTTGCTAGAGAAGTCAAGCCCACCTTTAGACTTAGGCCTAATTGTATGATCTCAAAATAGGATTGAAGCTCTTTAGAAAGGTCTCCATCAAAGAGACACTTAGAACACTATCTGCTCATCATTTTGATAATGTTTTAGGGAAGGAAGACAGATCTAAACTAAAAGAGGAGATATAGCTCCAAACAGTATATTCAATAAACTATAGCCAAACTATCCAATTTTGGGATTAATTATTCTGTGTGGATGCCGAACGTCATCCAAAGACCAACCATAATTCGCCGCATCACCCCACCGCTCGGTACAGCTGATATGACGCATTCTGGTTGATCTCCGGATGAAGTTCTGCGTCCGATCTTCGCACAGAATAATTTCTCTATTTTGGAGTGTCTAGAAAGCAATATATTCCTTTACAAAAAGCAAAGCTGAAAATAATGGAATTCTTGTGTAGTTCAAAGGCAATAAAGTGCAATTGAAATCAAGAATTACCTGCAGAAATTTATGTTTAGCTATAGATTTGCCAAAGATGAGACTGGAATTATACTGGGAGTTAATCAAGCATTCTTCTGAACACACAGACTGTTTTGTGATCAGTTTGCCCACAAGTGAGCTATGTCATCTGCATAATTTAAGTGAGAAAAGTATCTTGACATGACTAATAGGAAAAAAACTCATTATTGTTGCTGCCAGCTAACTTTTAGTTGAAAAAAAAATTGAAATTTGTTGACAAAATCCTGAATTCGAATCTCGCCAACATCAAATTTGTACCATAGCACTTGCCTTATGAAAATATTAAAAAAAAGTCCTTAACTGACCACATTATCATATAAGTACATAAAAATGCATCTTTAGATAAGAGAAAAGAAGATATCTTACGGCTTCATAAGTAACTTTTTAGTACAAAAAATTCCAACTCAATAAAATTTTGTACTAAAAATTGCTTCATAAAATAATAAGAAAGTTGTCAGCCTAAGTTAAAAGAACAGAAGAATACAAAAAACAATGATTAATAATTACAAAAAAAAACAAAGATGTATATTTTATCCATTTAAAACTTCATATCACAAAAAAAAAAAAAGACTGAAGAATAAAAAATTATCCTCAAATAAATTTATGCCTGAAATTCTAAAAGTAATGTTTGATCTTCCAATAATCAAATGGTCAAAAACCATTGTCTTTACAAAAATAAGCATTAAAGTTTGTAATAAGTTTCCATGAAAACATTCATGGTCAATTACCCTTTCTCTTCCATGTGATGTTTTATCTTCTTAAGACTTGAAATGCTTATAAATATCATGAAATTTATAACATGATGATATCTTTGATGAGTTGAAATTTGAAAGTGGGAAGATTTTTCCAGTGGCTTGAATGGTGAGAACACCTAAAGCTCTTTGCATGGTGACTAGAGTTTACCTGTTAGCTAAGAGAAATGTTTCTTTTTATTTTATTGAATTTTCTTTACAATTTTTATTGTATTCTATTCCTCGCTTTCCCCTCTATTGAATTGGAGTTTCCAATTTCATTCGCACACTTCTATACCAAGCTTACTCACAAATAGCCAAACCAACCTAAATCAATCCAAATTGGAGTTCCCATTGCATTGGGCTTGTTGTGTGATAGAAAAGTCCCCCTTGAAAATTCTATAAGAAGTTGGTGAGACCTGAAATTCTTTATGGTGCAGAATGTTGGCCATTAAAAGAGAAACATAATATTAAGTGTTGCAGAGATGTGGATGCTCAGGTGGATGAGTGGCTTTACTCTTAGAGATAGGATACGAAACGAGCATACATGTGAAAAGGTTGCAGTAGCTCCAATGAAAGATAAGATTAGAGAGATTCACTTTAGATAGTTTGGTCACATGAAATGGAGGCATTCCAATGATCCAGTTAGAAGGGTAGATGAATTAAATTTGGCTTATGTAAAGAAAGATAGAGGTAGACCTAAAAAAACTTGGTTAAAAAAATATTCGAAATGATCTTTCTTTATTAGATTTAAATGAGAATTTGACTCTTAACGTGACATAATGGAGAATAAGGATTCATGTAGCCAACACAACGTAGTGAGATAAATGCTTGATGTCATTGTTGTTTGTTGTTGTTGTATTTGTAAAGAGGAAATGGTTAGTTTAGACTGTAATTTATCTTTTCTTTCATTTGCATATAAATATTTGCATGTTTCCCTTCTAATATCACAATGCATATTTACTTTCATTTTTCTTTAAATATCTGATAGGAAGTAACGCATCAATAGAGACAAAAAATAACAAAATGCTCTACAAATCCCATGAGAAAATCAACAAAACAATAATTTTTATTGAAGAAATAAAACTAACAGAAGAAACAAAGCAAGATACAATTGATCCTCTATTCGAGAGGATGATCTATCTCTCCCAGATCTCTAGACGCCGCTAGAGCCCAAAAAAACTAAACCCAAGAGATCTCAAATTTCAGCCTAATTCAAGATGAAAACCCTAACCCTTACAAAAGAAACTATTTAAAGCAAAGAATATTACAAAATCCCTAAACAACCCTTAATTCAAATTTTCCCTCCCAAAGCAATATTTAATTGAGTTGTTCCCTCCCAAAGCAATATTAATTGAGTTATTCCCTCCTAAGCAATATTTAATTGAGTTGTTCACTCCCAAAGCATTATTTAATTGAGTTGTTCCCTCCAAAGCAATATTTAATTAAATCCCCTAATTCAAATTGGACCGGTCTAACAATACTCCCCTCCCAAAGATTCACCTTGTCCTCAAGGTGGAATGATGAGATGTTGTTGATAGCTTTGTTCAACTGCTTTGTTAGTGGCCATGCTATCATCCACTGGAACCAAGCTAAAGCTTTCCTCTCTAGACATAGCCATGCAACCGTAAACTTCACATCCTTAGTCAACCCATTCACTATGAAATATATCTCCACCCGGTACACACACCCATAAGCATCCTCCCTTTTAAATACTGCCATCCCCCACTTCCTCACCCTAGGATCACTACCACCCCAATAACTTCTTCCTTCTCCAGCATAACAGTTGTCATGATCCCTCCATATTTCCCTCATGTATCGTGGGTGGGAATCCCACCTTCCTTTCCTTCGCCTCACAGGACCTGATCCCCATGATTCGGCCCATCCCCCTCCTTCGGTCGTCCTCTTCCCTTGCCCAAAAGACCTCCCATAGGAGTCGGCCACCCCACCACCTTCACCACGAAATTCCCTTCCTAATGTCCCCCCATCCGATAACCCTATTCCACCAATTTTTGGAGCCCTAGGAGGTGGCTCTTGACCCCCTCATCCGATGAGTGGCTCCCCTTGCCCAAAATAGCTCTCATAGTGGTCGGTCGTCCTACCACCTGTGACGCCCCAGGCATCTAAAGTGAAAGGATTCGTCGACAGTCTTGATCAACCATCACTTCCTGCTCCCTTGCTCTGACCTGAAATTGTTAACCACATATAATGAGCTTCAAAAAGCCCAGCAGGTCACCAAAGCTTATAACTGAAATCAAAGCACGGTACTGAAACAATATGCATGTAAATCAATCAAATTCATAACAGTCAGTTGCACATGATCAGTGAATCTATGCAGCATATACGAAAATAAGTAATCAATGCATGATCGATACAATCCACAATCATCGGTAAAAGAATCGATAAACAGTAGGCAGAAATCCATAAAGCTCAATAAATCAGTACATACGTCAAATCTCGGAAGAATCCATAAACAGTAGAAAAAATCTATATTCGGAAGAATCTCAGTTAAAACGATCAGTCAAATTGATAGAGAAAAATCGTCGTCTTGATAATATCAGTTAAATCAACATCGTATCAATAGAATCAATCATCTCTGGTCAATAATATCAATCGGTATAAAATCATATAAACAATCAAACCAATATATCGCAAGAACGGTTGAAATCAAATCAATACAATAAAACTAATTCCATATCAGTCAATGAATCACATGCAGCAGTTCAATATAGTGTATCAATGAAGCGATAGTATCAATGAATCAATAGTATCCATGTCCATAGTATCAATAAGTCAATGCAATATCGATATCCATATCAGTATCATTATCAATGCTCAGTGACACGATGCGAATATCAATGAAATCGTATAGTAACAATAAACTCGTAAATCCACAATAAATCCGTCAATATCAATAAATCAATAAATTCATACTGAGATCATACGGACAATTCTGTACACATGCAATATAATACAATAGTCTTACTGAACAAGTACAATCACTGGCTATTAAGACATTTTTCAAGTCGATGTATCGTTGTATATCCATTGTGCTGTTGTAGAAATATTCATATATCCATTGTGCTATTGTAGAAATATCCATATATCCATTGTGCTGTTGTAGAAATATTCATATATCCGTTGGCTCAATAATGGAGTCGTCACTCTTTGCCCGTCGGCCGCCCGTCGGCATAATAATCTCTTTATGACTCCCAATCGTAATATCAATGATCAATAGAGGATAACACCAAACCTTTTTTAAAGGAAAGTCTGTCGGCCCACCATCCTGTACAGGTCAAGTCAATCTCCAACCAACGGTTCAACCAGTCTTCACTTGTCTTTCAGTAATAGTAATATATATTCAATCATATATCCACATTCATATGCATATTCAATCATTCAAATCATCAATTCAGAAAATCAGAAGTCGTACGAGAAATCGGCGACATAACGGCAGTGCACGGAATGTACACAGAAATCACAAATTTAGAAATTTACCAAATTATCATAGATCATGGCAAACAATAATATAAGACTTTTATCGTACTGAAGCAACATTTTTCAACAACCAGATAATTTTCTATTCGATAAAAACCGCACATAACTCAAAATATCCGGTAAAAACTTTATAGAAAATACTCAAATAGTGTAAAAATATCATATCAAAAACATATCAAAAGTTATGCGGTAAAACTTTCGTCAATACAAAATTATGCGCATTATTCGGTAACCGAAACACAAAACTGAGCACAGAATTATTAAAACTCGAAATCTTCGAAATCAAAAATAGGATTCGGATTCCTTACTGTGAGATAAATAATTCTTCCAACAGTAACGACAGACGAAAAGCGCTCCGCGGCCTCCAAAATCAAGCTTTCCCTTATCTTTCCTTCTCTTTCTCTCTCCTGCCTTTCTCTCTCTTCAAAATGATCCAAAATATCTCAAGTCGGATATTTATCAAGCAGGATCGTCCAGGACGATGCCCAGATCGTCCCGGGACGAACTCCTCCGGACACGGATCGTACAGACAAAAATTAATTCCAATTTTCTTCGTCCGTAGACGAAACTCTCTGTTCGGTTCGTCCTGATGCACCCAGGTTCGTCTAGACGAAATTGACAGATTCTTCACAATTTTCTTCAGTTCGTCCCGTACTAAGGCCAGTTATTCCGGACTAACAGCACTCAAAAAAATCAACTTCGGAGGGGTTTTACACCGCCTCTGTCAAAAAAATTCATCTTTATTGTCCCCTCATCCAGAGACCCTGATCCACTCTTTATCAGAGCCACAGGAGGTGGATCTTGATGAAAGAAACTCCCCTCGCCAAACTCCTCTTGTTTTGCTTCGGCCAAGGGAATCCCGGTCAAATCTTGGTTAAGGTTAGCCATCGGAACCACTCTTAAAGTTTTTGTTTGCATCTCCAAGAGCCTTCTTAACATCTCCTCCACCCTTCTAAATCGATTTTCCATACGGTTTTTCATATATGAAAATATTTCTTTCATTGTAGAGAACTTCTCCATGCCGGTTTTGAATTTCTCCATCTTGCCTTCTAGCCCCTCCATCTTCTTTGATGTCATTAATTAGATCTAGTCCCCAATTGCAAAAACAGCAAATATATCATATTTTTCGCCCAAGAAAATGCTCTGATACTAATTCGATAGGAAGTAACCTATCAATAGAGACAAAAAACAACAAAATGCTCCATAAATTCCATGGGAAAATCAACAAAACAGTATTTTTTATTGAAGAAATCAAACTAATAGAAGAAATAAAGTAAGATACAATTGATACTCTATTGGAGAGGAGGATCTATCTCTCCCAAATCTCTAGATGCCACTAGAGCCCAAAAAACCTAAACCTAAGAGATCTCAAATTTCAGCCAAATTCAAGATGAAAACCCTAACCATTACAAAAGAAACTATTTAAAGCAACGAATATTACAAAATCCCTAAACAACCCCTAATTCAAATTTTTCCTCCCAAAACAATATTTAATTGAGTTGTTCCCTCCCAAAGCAATATTAAATAAGTTGCTCCATCCCAAAATAATATTTAATTGAGTTGCTCTCTCGCAAAGCATTATTTAATTGAGTTGCACCCTCCCAAAGAAATATTAATTGAGTTGTTCTCTCCCAAAGCATTATTTAATTGAGTTGTTCCCTCCCAAAGAAATATTTAATTGAGTTGTTCCCTCCCAAAGCAATATTAATTGAGTTGTTCCCCTTCCAAAGCAATATTTAATTGAGTTGTTCCCTCCCAAAGCATTATTTAATTGAGTTGTTCCCTCCCAAAGCAATATTTAATTGCGTTGTTCCCTCCAAAGTAATATTTAATTGAATCTCCTAATTCAAATTGGATCGGTATATCATATTAATTTGTCGCATTTATATTTTTAAATTTAATTTCAACATCACTGATTTAATTATAAAGAATAAACTTCTTGAAGAGGAGAAGAGATGATCCTTGAATATCCAAATATTTCAAAAATTATCAATATATTTTGGAATTTCAATATTTAGAATTTTCATGAGCAAACACTAGATGTATTTGTAATGTAAGAATGCCAGGAAAATGCAAAATGCTATGTGAACTGAACTTTTAGTCCAAATGAAAGTAAAACATTGTTGTATCACCTTACCATTTCATCCAAAGTTAAGTCAACACGATATGGCTGGCCCGTTTATAGTACTATAAAGATTCTAAAAGTGAGTTTTAATATTCCAATGAGTAATCTCAAGTTTGCAAAGAGAAGTATTAATGTTTGAAGCAAGTATCCATGAAAGCATTTATGGTCACCCACCCCCTTCCTCTTCCACGTGATAATTTATCTTCCCAAGACTTAATCCTATACATATCATGAAATCTGTAATGTATGGATGCCTTTCATGAATTGAAATTTGAATTTAGTTTAAGGCCAAATTTAATGAAGTTTTAGGCGTAGTCTCTCTTCAATCATTTCCACATAGTAAAAATCAAAAGATAAATCAATCATTTCATAATTATTTTGAAAATGACTTAAGCCCCTTTATAAAATCCTTATATCATCTCTATATAACCATTTTAGAGGGAGATCCGGCTTTATGGATGGTCAAAGAGTGCAAAACTCTAAACCTGTGAAAATGCACATGTGATAAGTAGAACAATGAATGCACTCATGGATCGTCTAATGATCAATAAAATGTGATTGTGCATCAAAACCCAACAACTAAAATCAAGCACTCCTTATAAACACAAAGGACGTGAGTAATTGAACACAAACTTAAGAAAATAACTCTGCCACACTTTCAAAGCAAGCTTCAATCAACTTCGACTAATCAATTATCTAGCAAATTAGGACACTATTGAAGGTCTTATTGGTTAGATTCCAAAAGTTGATAGTCATGACACACCCCATAACCAACTAAATTAACTCACATATTCTTCAAACTCCAAGATATCATAAATGACTAAGAACATCTCTGATAAATAATGAATGTAAACCAATGTGCCTCAGGTTGACTTGCCTATATGGTAAGGTTGTAAAGCCCATCATTGTTCCTTCCTCTAATCGAGATGTTGTCCGTCTCTTTTCGTGATTTTTGCATTAGCTGAGTGATAAGACCCACACCGAAACTTCCCTTATAACTTAGCTTGTATGTTCCAATCCCTGGGCATCTTTGATATTAGAGTAATAAATCCATTGAGCTAGTGGATCAAATAGTAAAAGGATATAAAATTTAATAACATCTTCCAAGTCTTCATCGCTTTAAAGTTGTAAGCCTCTCCAAACAAAATAAGTCAATTATTAAACCATATGAACCTACTATGTCAAGACACATCCTTCAGACATCTTTTTCGTAAATGTTGTCGTCCATTTTTAGGCATATCCAACATTAGGAGCCATTCTAATAAATCCAAAGCCACAAGCCCCAACCTTCCAAATATTGGGACTAGCCCACTACAATGAATTTTATTCTTCAAAGCAGCAACAAACCACATTCACATTTAATGAAACATTTGAAGTAATACAAGGCTAGTTTAGAGTTTTCTATTTTTGCAGCTAGTAGCTATGATGGTCCACTGCCATGTAGCTTAATCACCTCAGCAACAAAAGAAAATTCTCAAGGATTTCCCTCAAGACAAATGTCTAACTTGGGACGGGCTTTACAGCAATGTTGTACAACCATAACACCCAAATCATATCTACATACAGCAACGACAACAACAACATCAAGGATTTAACCAACAATTATTGACCTTCAAAATTCCCTTGAGATATGTCAACACCTTTTTAACCTATGTATACCCTAATTGACTCATTGTGATTCCTCTGACTAAACAAGTGTAGCCAACTATAACACAAAGTTACCCAAATTAATGAAAAAACCCTTAGTGCTTGTAGTCTGGGTTGAATCAACATGATCCTACAAAAGGCACTAAGATGGTCTTGTACTATATTGACAAATATAGTATGGTTTGAATTTACTTGATCGACTCTTTTCATCTTTGTTGGCTTAATCTTGCCTTAGATGACCAAACTAGTTATGATCAACCTTGATATAGTCTTCATTGACCTGATTGGGTCAATTATATCTTATGTTGGTTATACAGAATTAATTAGGCCTTCCCAAATCAATGGGCCCATTGATTAAACCAATGGCCCAATATTGGTCCTTACAAGTAAGGGTTTTGCTTATCTACTTCGATCCAACTTAGTTGGTCTTGATTAAGAGATCATAAAGTTTGACCTAACTTAGCTAGAGCACATTAAACCCCCTAGGTGCAGGCCTTAGCATCTAATCGTCCCGTTAACTTTAGAAAGGTTTGATTGGGCCAAATCTTTCCTTTAATACCCACATATTAAATCTAATTAATAAAAAATTAATATGCTTCATCATAATTTCCTAAGCATGATGATTATTTAGGAGGTTTTAAGAGTAATATTAATATTCTAAGAGATTATAGGTATTTGTTATCAAAAAAGAAATAAAGTTTGGAGGTGCAATATTCACATGCATACAAAATAAAATGAGGTGGATAAAAAAAGTTGTAGACAGATTGATGGTTGTTTGGAGATATTACTATTGTTGCTCAACATATCATTAGCAAGAAATGTATGTGATTTAAAAATTTCCACCACATTGATATCCTTTATCATACCTTAGACCTTGTCATTCATTAAAAGCTTTCAACTCCTAATGATCTTTGGTATTTGTTGGTCAACGACTCAACATTAATGGAGAATGGTATGAAACAGAAGCCTATAGAGGTTGACAATATCATTCGAATAAACGGTCACAAAAACCCATCCAATGCAATTTGCTAGTGAAATTGGTTATACACACATAGGTAAGGATTTTAAGCTGGGCGAGTTCATCCTTTGAGTTAAAATTCTTAATGGTTGAAATATTTT
The DNA here is from genome assembly GCA_016618105.1 of Dendrobium huoshanense. Lineage (NCBI taxonomy): Eukaryota > Viridiplantae > Streptophyta > Magnoliopsida > Asparagales > Orchidaceae > Dendrobium > Dendrobium huoshanense. The sequence continues at coordinate 66,337,533 of CM028351.1, forward strand.
AAAGTCTTTGGGAGCTGTAATTTATCTGCAATACATGAGCCTGCTCAAAATTAAAATCAAGATCAAAACTCGATCCTTGTTTTCTTCATTAATATTTTGCATTTTGTTTGTTTTTATTCCATTTTGTTTCGCTATAAGACTATCAATACGATAAGATTTTTGGGTATTGGATGAGTGAGCTATTATCTCATGAATCAGGATTCCTCTGAATTTAGTATATATTGAATAATTTCTTAATTGATTATTCTTCTTATTTAAAAAAAGGGAACTACATCTACATATATATATATATATATATAAAGAATGTCTAATAACGGAAATAACTAACTAGCATAATTCTCTCCTAAATTTTAGGAAATAGAATCATAGGAGAATAATTCTTTCCTAAAAATTAGGAAACAGAAACATAGGAGAAGATCACAATTGATCTCTCATTTTGTTCCTAAAAATACTTTTCTAAAATAAAAATAGAATCATATAAGAAGATCACAATTGATCTATCTTTTTATTCGTAAAAATATTTTTTTAAATAAATTCCTTATTTTGACTTTTAAATATTCAACACTCCCCCTCAAGCTGGAAAATATATATCATATAATCCAAGCTTGCAAATTAAGTCTTTAAAGTTAGACCTAGGTAAAGCTTTGGTGAGGATGTCTATAATTGGTTTTTTGGTAGGAATGTATTTCAATTTAATAATCTCACTAGTCACATTTTCTATGATAAAGTGTCTACCAATTTCAATTTGCTTAGTCCTATCTTGATTCATGGGATTCTTAGCCATGCTGCTAGCTGCCTGGTTATCACACAACATCAGAATAGGATATAAAATCATTTGTCCCAATTCACTAAAAACTCTTGTTATCCAAATTCCTTCACAAATTCTCTATACTGAAGCTCTGTACTCAGCTTCTGCACTAATAGCTACCACTGATTGCTTATTACTCCTCCAAGTAACAAGATTACCCTAAACAAAAAATAATGCCCAAAAGTTTATCACTTTCAATGATGTATCCTGCTGAATCTACATCTAAATACACTTCAATGTCATGATTCTCTATTTTTCAAAAAATAGGCCTTTCTCTAGTGTTATCTTCAAGTATCTAAGAATATTGTAGATTGCTTCCATGTGTTCCTTTGTAGGACAGTGCATGAATTGACTTAAAACACTCGCTGCAAAAATAATATATGGCCGAGTGTGTAAAAGATAGATCAGACGTCCAACAAATCATTGATATCTCCCACTATCTACAAATGTACTTTCTTTCTCAATGCCAACTTTCTTCTGACTATCCATAGGAGTATCAACAGGTTTGTATCCAAGCATATTGGTCTCCTTAAGAAGATCTAAAATATATTTTCTTTGAGAAACAACAATACCCTATCTTGATCTAGCCACTTCCATTCCAAGGAAATATTTAAAATTTCCAAGATATTTAACTTCAAGCTCTTTTGGCAAATACTTCTTCAAATTTTGCAATTCCTCCACATCATTCCCGTATAGAATAATATCATAGACATAGACTATCAATATAACAATTTTCTTAGCATGAGATTTCTTGACAAATAGAGTATGATCAGCTTGACCCTGTATGTAGCCTAACTTCAACACATCCTTTATGAATCTATCAAACCAAGCTCAAGGAGATTGTTTAAGGCTGTACAAGAAATTCTTGAGTCTGCAAACCTTATTCTTTGCCATATGTTTTTCAAAACCATGTGGGATTTTCATGTAGACTTCCTCTTCGAGGTCACCAATCAGAAAGGCATTTCTTATGTCCAATTCTTGCAAGTACCAATCTTGATAGTCTATCCCATTAGATTGTGTAAATCCTCTAGCTACCAACCAAGCCTTGAATCTCTCAACTACATCAATGAAGAATTTATTAATTGATTATTCTTCTTATTCAAAAAAAAAAGTACTACATATATATATATATATATATATATATATATATATATATATATATTAAAAAGAGTGTCTAATAAAGGAAATAACTAACTTAATTTTCTCATAAATTTTAGTAAACATAATCATAAGAGAATAACTCTTTCCTAAAAATTAGGAAACAGAACTATAGGAGAAGATCACAATTGATATCTGCTTTTATTCCTAAAAATACTGTTCTAAAATAAAAACATAATCATAGGAGAATATCACAATTGATCTCTCTTTTTAATCTTAAAAAGACTTTCCTAAAATAAAACCCCTAACTTTGACTTTCAAAAATTCAACATATGTTTATTCTCAAGTTTTTTTTGTGGATTTTTATATGCTTATTTTTATCACACTTTAAGTGAATTCATATCTATGGATAATTTGGAACAATTTTAAAAGGATTTTAATCAAAGTTGTGAAAATTAGCACTCTTTGGAAGCTTGGGACATAGCATCAGGAATTCTTGTACCATACAACAACACAAAGAGGGCACGTTTTCATCTAGGACTGTAAGCCTAGGCAAGTAGTCAAGATAGCCGCATGACACCTAGGGCATATGCTTAGAGCATAGGCGTTGCGATGCAATTTTTTTTTTAAGTATAGGGCTGAATTTATGGAAATTGCATATTCTTGCTTATACATATTATTGCATATAAAAAGGATATTTCAAGGCTTTACAAGAATTTTTTGGAAAATCTTTTATCATCTAAAAGTTTTGGGAGAGAGGAAAACTTAGGGAAGACAATGGCTCAACCAAATGACATTGATGACGAAGGATTCAACTTTGATTTCTTCTTCCTTTTTCCTTCTGATGTTGAAGAAAATCATGGGGTTGTATTTGATTTTATTATGAACAATTATATATATATATATGATAGAATCTCCACATTAAACTTTAATAATGAACACTTCTTCTCATTGTTTAAAATTGCACAATATAAGACTCGCCTTGAGGCCTGCCTAAGTGTAATTCCAGTAAAAACAGCCTCAAGTTTTTTTTTTTTTTTAAGAGGCTTACACCTTCAGTTTTTTCTTTATGAGGCTACACCTTCAGTTTTTTTTTATAAGGCTTACGCCCTTAGGCTTTTTTTTATTTTATAAAGCTTGTGCCTCACCTTGGTTGAGGCACGCATCGCCTCGCTAGTATGAGGGTTACACCTCACCCTATTTATATAATTTTTTTATTAAAACTTACACACATGCTAAAGTAAATCCTGAACAAATCAGACCTTCAAGCACCCTCGAATCGCAACAACTTCATCTCGACTATCTCAACCTCCAACCCATCGCCTTCACCACAGCCACCGCCGTCGTAGCCTCTGTCAAGGATCACCTGACAGCCGCAAACCACCACTACCTTCTCATCTAAAAATTTTAGAATATTAATGTCATATTTATGTTGATGAAAAATATATATGAAATAGGAAGATGACTAAAATAAATTAAGAAAAAGCATATTGGGAGGCATTGAACTCCACAAGATGAGACGGGATAGACTAATTTGTTATGATGATGACTCAAATTAAGACTCCCTCAATGATGATAGTACAGATGATTTTTTAGTTGTTGCCAACTATTTTAGCCTTTTTAGAAATTAAATGTAGATGAGTAAGAAACTAAGAAAGAAAGAATTTGGAGTTGAACTTAATGTGATATGATACTTTTATGCAATTTCTATATTTAATATTTTTTTGCACATGTAATATTTGTATTTCAATTATTTTTAATGTAATTTATCACTTGTCACTTTATGTCTTATGCAATTTTTTATTTCATATGTATGTTAATTTGTTTGTTCATAGTTCAATAAAAAGTTAATATGTCATCATTTAATATATTTTTTTGGTATTATATAAAAAATAACTTTTAACCTTCATTTGCACTTTATGCAATTTTTTTTTTCTCTGAAGTCTCAAAATGCCTTGAGGCATACGCCTCGCCTTACTGAACAAAAAACAACTTAATATTCAACTGCTCAATTATAAACCTTGCTTCTTCTATCAATGATTTGTTCTATTATGTGATTGGTCTATCAAGTCCTAAATGTAAAGTTGGTTAGAAAACCATTAATTGATTTGATTTGTTAAACCCTAATAATTTTAGAAGAGCTATTTGTGCTTAGGATTTGAATATAATAACATGTGTTGGTATAAGATAGATGTATATTCATATTGCAAGTGCAACCATTTTGAGAGTTTGTTATTAAAGTTTCTTTTTTAACTCATTACATAGACATATAGTGGGTTTATTAGAAGGGATATTTCTGAATCCATTGACAGAGTCTTGCATAAAATTAATGCTTTTGCTTGACAATCAAATTAGAAAAATTATATCACTAGATTGATGAAGTTTAATGAAGTGAATTGTTAGGAGAAAATTATAAACCTAGGCTTAGCCATCTTTAGTTTAACATCTTGCAATATATGCTTTCATTTAATCATAAAGCTTTCAATGTTAATTTTGCTAATTATTATTTTAACAATTGTTCTGATGAAATTAAAATGTTATAAATTAGTAATTAGCATAGTAACTTAGTTTTTAGTATCAGTGGGAATGATATTTTCACATAATTATATTTCATGTTTTGATATGTAAACTTGCATGTAAAATTAATAAGGCTTCAAGTTTAGGTTAGGCGAGATGTAAGGTGAGCCTTCGATGGCTTAAAATGGGTGTATCAAGGACAAAGTCTCATAAAAAAATTTAATATATATATATATATATATATATATATATATATATATATATATATATATATATATATATATATCAAGGACAAAGGCTGAGGATGGGATGAAGAAACCATAAACACATCCATAATATTTTGAAAAGAATTCCCAATATGTTGATCTTTCTAGAGGCAGACTGTTGATTGCAGGAACCTTGATCAATTCTTTAATGTAAGAACTCCATTCTAATGTCAATTGATGTAAAATGAAATCATAGTACTGAAGCCTTGAACCAATAACAATTAATACAAAAGAAATTTAGACCAAAATAGCATAAACAAAGAAAATAACAAAAAAGACATGACTGCATGCGTCAACCCTAAACTCCAAAACAGTAGGTGCCATTTGTTGCATCACCTACTTGCTAATAGTTTATCTAAGCGTAGTTAGGATGTTTGATACTAACACTATATCTTATCAACATTTTTCTTCTTTTCTCAGTCTAATATAGTAAATATGATTTGCAAACTTTAAATTCTATATTTCAAAAGCATTAATTTAAACTTTTTTATGATTGGTTTTTATTATCAAATTATCATTTATTATAAGGGATTCCCTATGATAATGAATCCCTTTTTTCATTCAGTTCAAAAGTAGGCAAAGTCATCATCATCATTAGCCTTATCACAATAGCTTGTTGTTGGCTTAACAAACTCATCTTCTCAGTTCATTTATTTTGAATTTTGCACAGTATTAAAATTAGTTTACGCAATATTTTGTTCACAATGTTAATTTATCTTTGCAAACACTCTTCCGATGTAATTAATATTAAATCCATCAATCTAGCTTATTGGAGCATGTTCTCCTCGTTGTTGGGTATGCCCAAATCACCCAGGTTCATTTTTTCATTCTTTTCTACAAAAATTTCTACTACAATAACTTCTCTAATACATATTTTGTTTGTACTTACATCCATCTTATGTCAACAAAAAATTAAAAATAGGAAGAGCAATATGGGAAAAAATCTTACATCACTCCCATCTTCATCTGTCAAATACAGACAACAAGTATTTCGAAAGGAATACAAAAAAATTGGATAAAATTTGATAAGAAGAGGCCAATAAGAAGATGCTATTGGCAAGAACAAAGATGCAATCCTCAATGTTAGAGCAACCAGGTACAAGCGGGACTATGTAAGCATCGAATAGCGCATTTTAAGTTAAGTCTTGATATCACTGTAGAAAACTTACGGGCAAGAGAACAAACTGAGACGCCTTAAAAGTAGCAGCCTCAATCGCCCTTCGCGCGTGGGCGATCTTCATCGCCTTGTCCGCTATCACAGACAGCTAGCACAGAGCTATCTTAAACTGGAATCGAAACCAGCATCAAAACACCAACTCCAAGACCCTGAAGCGAACGAGAAGTTATCTCAGGTTACCTTGGAAAAAGGAGGAATCGGAGGCTGGACGGCTGGAGGAAACCTTGCTTCATACGACCCGTAAGCCGAAGCCCTAGTAGAAATTGCAGCAAAGCGACGAACAAGGAACTAAGCCAGAGCCAGCAGCTTCACTGAGATCTTGCTCGCAGTGTTAGGGCTTTTGATATTTCACCATTAAAGCACTGTCTGACCTCCAACACAACCGTCACCGTTGGACTACTACTGCCTGAATCGCCACCGCCCTCAGCCACCATAGACGCTACCATACTTTTTTGTGAATTATTCTGACACTTGTAATTTTGTCGTCAAATAAGGCTTCGTTTGATTCCAAACGATTTATGATTACATAAAAAAGAGTTTTAGAAAAAGAGGTTGAGAAAAAATTGTTCAGTAAAATGGAGTTTCAATAATGAGATATGTTTGAGTAATATTTTTAAAAGTTCTTATTAATACTTGAAAGCATATTTAAATTGTTTGTTTAGGAGTTCAGCTTTAACAATTTTATTACAAAAGACTAAATTATCCATACTTAAATTTAAGTATATGTAATTAATTTTTTTTATTTTACAAGGTAAAATTTATATAAATATATTTATGCTAGAAAATCAATTTATGTTGTCAACAAGAAAACCAATTTCATAATTCCATTTTATTATATAAAAGACATATTTTCTCAAATAAACTACAAACACAATCTCAAAATGTGACAATTCACATTAATCCAGATGTCTAAATATGATATATCGATAGCAGATTTGGGTTTTCTTTGGAGTGAGTGAAGCGAATTAAAGGACCCTTTATTTATGAGAAAGACGACGAAGAGCAAATAAGGCATGCTTTGAGGTGCGTGGTGGCTAGGTTAGTTTAGAAATTTTGCTTCTAAAACTCTGTTCTGTGACGGAAAAAGCAGATACAAAACAAATTTTGTAACCGCCAAAAAAACAACGTTTACTAAAAAGTAATTATGAATAAGTTTTGATTCCAAACAAATAACACTAACTGATTTTGCGTATTAAAACAGAGAACAGAGGAAATACGCCTAATCAAACGAGGCCTAAGTTCAGGGCCGGACGAAAATCCTTATAACCAACAATCACACGGTGGAATCATTTATTGTGTTAGGACTGGTGATTTTTTCTTTTCTTAAAATTTTCACATAAAAATTTGTGTGTTATATGTGCTCTTTTTTTTATGGATTTTTTTGTAAAACTAGGATGCAAAAATGCACGTAGGCTTCGTTTGGGACGGTTTTTTTATTGTTTACTAAAACTTCGTTTTAGTACAATTTTTTTTATTTTTTATTAAAACTCCGTTTTAGAAAGCAATAAAAAAGTCGTCCCAAACGAAGCCTTAATCTTCTGCCGTGAATTATCTATCCTCCAATAATATTATTTTTTTGTTGAATATCTAATAATATGATGGTGGCGATCATAGGTGAGCAACGACAACAACCAAAGAGTCGATGACACCATTAATGGTGGTGTGGCTGGTGATGGCAGCCGATTGTGATAATTATTTTTTAAAAACACTTAAATCACTTCAACGTTATTTTGAGTTTTTTTTTTTTAATCATTTGATTTAATTTTACAAATAAATATAAAGTAGTTAACACATATAATAAGCAAATATGCTTTTAAAAAAATGAAAAATAAAATATAAAATTGATCCAACAATATATTTTTTGCCTATTGTTCTCCAAACTATTCATGCTTCCTCCTCAAAAGCCCACCTTTTATTTCTTCCTTCCCAACACCCTTTCTACGAGCTCCTCCATACTCCACCCACCTACAGCCACCTCGTCTTCGATCACCAAACCTGCACACATCGAATGTCTCCTATCAAAATTGTCATCTTTCATCATCCACCTCACAAAAGTCAAACCCTAACCAGTCACCACTGACGGGCATATACTTGTGCTTGTGTAATTTCAAGCACAAGGTGACCCATACAAAGAAGGAAATTATAAGTCATTATATCACAATCAAATTCATAAATAAACAAAAGCAAGCTCACCAACATACTCTCAAAAAATATGCTAGTGGATAGAATGCAATCAATGAATTATATATATAATTAATATTGTTTGATACATCATAATGGAAATTTTCTCAGGTTCATCATAATGGAAATTTTCTCCTGTTTGATACTCAATTGGTAAGTGTCTGTATTATGAAGCTTTCTTGGATGTCATTCGAAAGACTTGGAAGCTCAAAGGTACACTTCAATTTCTTTCATTCAGTGATGATTTTTTTCTACTTAGGTTTTTTTTATCTCCGAATGATTATAGCATGGCATGGACTATAGGAGCATGTTTCTTCCTTGGGAAACCATTTCTTCTCTAAAAATAACCTCCCCATTTTCTTCCCCAACGTAAAAACTTTACCATAGTCCCTATTGAACTCAAAATACATAACCTCCCATTAGCATGCTGGAACTCCAAAGGTATTTTTGAAATTGCAAGCAAAATTAGTTTTCTTTCAGCTGTTGATGCCTTAACAACAGAGATGTTGAGGCTTACCTACGTTAAAGTTTATGTCCAAGTGCCTAACACCGCTGTCTACCCCGACTACATTACAATATCCATGGAAGATGATGTGAGAACTCGTAGCTCGTTTCTTTGATTTCCTTCTGGGATCGTTCGGGACGATGTTGAGATCGTCTAGAACGATCAGGAAATGGCTGAATTCTGGGTGGATCGTCCAGGCCGATTCTGGATCGTCCTGGGACGATCAGTTCATGGCTCAAGTCAGTGAACAAGGGTTTTTATCGTCCAAGGAAAATTAATTATCGGCCTGAAATATCGTCCTGGACGATTGGATTTTGTTCACATCGTCCTGGACGATGTGGCGATCGGCCGGGCCGATCAGTTCATGGTTATAAGAAAATCAGCTCGTTTTGAGGAGAGAGAAAATCATTTTTTTTAAACCAAAATATCTGAGGAGAGAGAAGGAGAAGGAAAGTAAAGGAAAAGCTTGGTTTCGGAGACCGCGGAGCGCTTTTCGTTCGTCGCCGCTGTTGAGTAAAGTGTTGATCTCGCGGTAAGGACTCCGAATCCTATTTCTGTTTTCAGAGATATTGAGTTTTGATCGTATTGTGACCTGTTTTGTGTTTTTGTGATCGAAAAATGGACACGGTTTTGTATTGACACAACTTTCACCGCACAACTTTTAATATGTTATTGATATGATTATTCTACACGTTTTGAGTATTTTCTGTAACGATTCTACCGGTTATTTTGGGTTCTACGCGATTTTGATCGAATAAAAAAATATCATGATGTTTATTGATATTGATTCAGTAGAATAATAGTCTTATATTATTGTCGTGAACGTTCTATTGTAATTTGGTGAATTGTGATTTTGTAGGATTTTTGTGTAAATTTGATAGACTGCCGTTATGCCGCTAGATTTTCGTACGATTTCCGATTTTCTGAAATTGATGATTTGAACTGTATGCATACGAATATGAATATATGATTATTGATACTTAAAGACAAGTGAAGCCTGGTTGAACTGTTGGCTGGAGATTGATTGACCTGTACAGAATGGTGGGCCGACGGGCTTTCCTTTAAACTATTGATCATTGATATATTGATTGGGAGGCATAAGGAGATTCTTATGCCGACGGGCTCAGAGTGACGACTCTTATTGAACCAACATATGGATATCTACAACAACACTATTGATTATTGATAGCCAGTTATTGAACTTGTTCAGTAAGACTATTGTATTGAAATGCATGTGTTCGGCATTGACTCGTGTTGGTTTTATTGCTTATTTGATTTGGATTTACTAATGGATTTACGGACTTACTGTTATTATACGATTTCATTGATACCTTCATTCTATCACTGTGCATTGCTACTGTTATAGCATACGGATATTGATACTATTGCTACTGCATTTGATTCATTGCTAGTATAGACTGGACCGTATTGTATTGATTTATGATTTCATACCGATCGATTTGATTGATCAGATTGAATTATTTTGATTGATTTGACTGATCGCTGTTCTATTATTTATTGATTCTTCTACCGCTGCATTGATTACTGATTTGATTTCCGCTGCATTGATTCACTGATTATGTGTAATTGATTGTTTCGACTGATTAACATGCATATTGTTTACAGTATTGTGCTTTGATTTCAGTTGTAGGTATTAGGTGACCTGTTGGGCTTTTTGAAGCTCATTATATGTGGTTAATATTTTCATGTCAGGGCAAGGGAGCAGGTGATTGAGGTTGATCAGGATCTCCAGGTTTCTGTTCTTTTTTATTGTAGTGATTCTTTTGTACTCAGGACAGGATAGATTTCAGTTCATGTGTATTTGGTGTAGTTCCTGAGTATTGTATATGATCTTTTGAGATGAATAGTATCATTTATTGATGTTTTAAATGTTATAGAATTTTGCTAGACTATTTGAATTGATTGTTATAGATAGCTCTGGTAAATTGTTGATGGTTTGATTGAAATTCTTTCCAAGTTAGATCTTAGGGCGTGAAAAGTTGGTATCAGAGCAATGTTATTGGAAGAATGAATTGTTACCAGAGTTATAGGTTTGGATTGAGAGATTGGGTAGAATGGGTAGCTATAAGTGCATCATTTGGAATACATAATTGCATGTATGTATCATGTATTCTGAATTGTGTAGGTGAAAAGATAAATGGATAATCAGGAATCAAGTATACCAAACGAACAACACAGTGCAGCTCCAGTACATTCAGAGAGTATGATGCAGTTGGCTACTGCTATAGCACAGGTAATGGGGGATGCACAGAGCAAGATGAGTGGGAGTAAAGAAGAAGAAGCTGATAAGCACTTGCAGATATTTCAAAAGCTGAAGCCTCCGTTGTTCAAAGGAGCTGTAGGACCCCAGGCTGCTGAAGATTGGATAATGAGAGTAGAGAAGATCTTTGACAGCATGCAGTGTCTGGGCAATCGAAAGGTACCATTGTGGGTCTCCGAAAGGATTCCGCTCGTGTGGTTCGAATGCAAAGGGTACGATCACACTATCCCGTAGGACAAAATGGTCGTAGGCTTTTACACTCGGCACAAGCAGGCCGATGGAAGAGCAGATGGAGTTATAGATACGATTAGCCATGGAGGATAGCGGGTTTTCACCTACACACCTCGATGGATAATAATATCTATAACCCTAAATTCACGAGATTTCCCCCATTCGATACATCAGTTCGAATGAGGTTTATTTGATTGTGGGGATCGGTTTCCTACGGGCGCAAGCCCTCGTAGTTAATTACATCTTAGACCTTGATCTAAGAAGACTCTCGATTAAGGACGTTAGATTATCTCCTCTAAAGTGAGTTTAGTGCAAGGGATTTCTAGGTTTTCCTAATCAAAGGGGAATGTCCCAACTTGGCTCGATCAGTCACGCACGGTTCAATCATCATTCGGACGGCTCAAAGAAGTGAAAAACTGAGAAAAAAGAAGAGAAGACACTGCACTCATACATGCACGAGAGAAGGAAGGAGGTGGCGTCATCTATGTGATGCGGATAGGCAGGGTTTATAGTCTCCGAAAGAATGGAGAACTCACCCACCATTAAGGTGTATAGGGATACACTCGTATCCCTCACCTTTAGACCCTAAATCTATAAAAGATGTAGTGTTGTACACACAACACTAACATCTACGACCTAGCTAATGCAATCCTGGACTTATTCCTTGTCTGACAAAGGAAGCCAGCTAAAACCACCTAATCGTGTAAAATCCATGCTGTCCAGTCTGTATGAAGAAGGGTGGGTAGTTTAGACACTGAGTTTGGGATCGACAAACTAGAGAAATCCCCAATTGATCCCACATTTATGAGTGGTATAATGCTCCTAAAACTAATGCAATTAAATCTTAATTTTAATTAGTTACTAATGCAATTTATGCAGGTTAAAGTCTCCAAATCAGATATGTATGAATTTTAAAAAGGCTTTATAAAAATAACTTTTGAATGACTAAACTTCCCCAGGTCCGGCACTTCATCCTCATAGGCCAGATTATCCGGACTCTACCCTCAGGCGGGGAAATTTGTCTAAAAGGTGAGAGAATGCATGTATGCCACCCCGGACGATTCCGGCTATTTCCTAGAATCGTTATGGTTTCTATGTGAATTAATCTTAAGTTTTATTATTAATTACAAGTAGAAGAATTTTTATCCTAAAAGAGCCTAACGGTCAGACACAAGCACATGCAAGAAAGAAAACTTATAAAAAGCATGCCGGTTCTACTGCGCAAACAAAGTAAGTAAATCGCAACACAGAAAAAAATCCCACGAAAAAGAGTGTCCATGGCAAGTGCCATACAATATTACATCACAGAGTATAGTAAGCAAAGGTGGCCGGGCTCCACCATCAACAACCCGGAAATGACGCAAATCTTTAAAATGAGGCATTTTTATATCTCTTCAGTCTTCTTCTTCTCTTCCTTGATTCGTCATTGGATCGTCTTCGTTCTTCCTTCTGGCTCCTCGTAGTGACTCCCCCAAAAGAATACCCAAATGAAAAAGGAAACCCCTGTAGGGGTTTACTTTTCCCTTTGGACTCCTCGTAGTGGGTGCTCCAAAAGGATATCCAAATGAAAAAGGAAACCCCCTGTAGGGGTTTACTTTTCCCTTTGGATCCCTATCGCTTTAGAAAATGCCTCATTTTAACTATTTTCACAAAATTTACATCTCAAATACATCACATTATTGAAAATAGAAAATCTAGACTCTCCTGCAGGGGTTATCCTAAGCAGTTATAATAAAAATCCATCCAAACAGTTGTATATATGAAAATGCTGAAAAATAAATCACACTTGGCCGTGCTCTAATTATTGGGGGCTAAGCAGCTGAAGCAGGTACCTAAAGCAGTTATGAATAATTATTATTAATTTTTAGCCCCCTTTTTAGCAGCATTATATGAGCACGGCCACCTGCAGGAAGACAGCATTAGTGTAAAAGAGCGTGCCTAACCTATGGGTATTCTAACGTCACAACCACAGTGCAGAAAAGAAGAACAGCTAGCAAAACAGTATGAAACAACATCACAGAAAAGCTACAACAGGTAGCGAAAACAACCAGCACACGGGTCACATGCATGGCGTCACAACAAAGTACAGAAAAGTAAAGCAAAACAACAGCCTAACCTAAAGCTAATAGTCGTGCCCTATCAAACTCATCTAAGTATGTGAAAGCTGTGTGGTTTTGGTAAGTCCTATATAGGATTAGTTTTAGTTAGAGTTGTATGTGTATTATTTTTATTTGTTGAAAGGGCAAAGAAGAGATTTTAATTAAAGTTTAAATATTAGTATTTTAGAATTGATTTTTAGGATGTTTTATTTTTAATGTTTGATTAACTATAACCTTTGTTTCACACCGAGGCCGTGAGGTTTATTTCACCCTCCTTGGGGCTAACTTAATAGCCTCGTAGGCCTGGGTTACCCAGTGATAATTAATTTTGTTTGATTTATTTTAGTTTGTTGTTAAAAGAGAAGGAAAGGGTTAATTAAATCATTTATTAATTAGGTTTGAATTATGCCAATTAGAAAAATTAATTTTAGATTTTGACGCTCCATTAGATTCATTCATGGTGTTGTGCCACCAGGCTCGAGGAACCAGCCTCCTTAGGACACTTAGCCCCGCAGCCCGGAGTAGTCCATCCAATAAACTTCACTTTTGGGGCGGGTTGTTATATATTAAGGGATTTGTTGATTACTTTTTAAAAGATTATTCTAAGTTTAAACCTTTAAGAAATCTTTTATCCTAATGAGTTTGGTTTGTAACTTAATCTCCTAATATGATCTACATCTTTTAAATTTTAGATTGGTTATGAATCAATTATTAAGTTAGTTATGATTGATTTAGGTTTATGTTTTAGAATTATGATTTAATGATTATGCATGTTAATTAAAACTTAGTTAAGAGTTAAGTGTTTTAATAGAATTTAAGAATTAGATTAGAATTGGTTGGTTGATTATTAGTGAATTAAGAAAAGAAAATCTAGATCTAGGAAAAAAAAAACGTGTCACTAAGTTGTTGTTTTAAAGTCTCTATCCTATAAGGAACATGCACCCTAAGTCTATATTTTCTAAGACTCAGTCCTTAGCTTTTTGTCCTTAGATGTCACTAAAGTTGTAGGATTGAAAGTTGTGTTGTTTTCTAGTTCCTAAGACTTCTATACGGATGTCACAGGATTTTGGGGATCTAAAAAAAATGAAAGCAATCCTAAATATATAATTGAAGTTTCTAAGGACCTAAGGGTGGGAGGCGCACAATCATCTAGGCCCCTAAAGGTTTTCTAAGTTTTTTTAGTAAACTTACAGCACCGGGGGCTACGACCCGGTGGTTCCGCCCGTAGCGCCCCTACCAGATGGGTAGGGACGACTGATGCTTGGATCCGATTGTCCTAGCTCCAGCTCCCAAGTGCTCCTTGTCCATTGCTTTCCAAAAGGTACCTCGCAAAACATAGAAGAAAGGTATTAGAGCAGTTCTATAATAATATGAAAGAAGGAAAATGCATAAAAGAGAAAGAACGTACCCTTTAGTTATTTGTTGGGCCACTTGTCTTTTAGGTTCTCCTTATTTTGTACTTGCGTAGTGTCAAAGCGCAAAAGAAGCGACCAAGAAAGCTAACGGCAAAGCAAAATGAGACTAAATGCAAAAGAAAGAAAGAGAAAACGAAAATCGAATACGAAAAAGGGATGTGGGCATTGTTGTTATTGGACACACTTCGTAAAAGTCAAGTGCATCCTATTATATCAACAATGCCCTTTGCTGTTCCCACTCCAAATGAGGCACTTGATACGAATCCAACTCTACTAACCGACACATTCTAAACAAATCCTATATCAACTAAAGGGATATGCATTCTCAACTCTAAATCCAAAATAAGAGTCTCTTTTGTTTTATATTTCTCCCAAAAATTCTATATTTATTCTTCTTTTAGAAACTAATACTAAAGGGGTCTAATTCAAATAATTAAGAACTATCTTACTTCCCAAAAGGACACTAGAGACCTTCCTACCTAAAGCTCTCTAATACTTCAAACTCCAAAATTCATCCTAAAGATCTCAAAAAGACTTGCAAGAGCTTCCAAATGGACTACTACTAAATCCCCCCAGAAGTTATCTACCAAAATCTCTTTTCTGTTGTTTTTAACACTTGTCTTCTAACAAATTAGTAAGGATTAACAACAAGACAACTTGCATACTAAACACTACCTTATTCTCCAAAACTACTAAGGGATCTTACTACACTAAGCGGATTCCCAAACTAGAAGTCTCAAAAGATTCTAAGAAAATCTCTAAATTGAATGCCACACCAAATTTTACACAAACTATCTACTAAACCTTTCTTTTAGTTTTGACTCAAAACCCTACAAAAAATCTTCTTCCAAAATCTCTTTTTGACACAAAAATTCTACCCAACTACCCACAAATCAAGTGCCTCTCCTCTCGTTTGGAGTGGGGTAGAAAAAAAACCCAAAGCTTCCCAACAAAAAGGTTTTATAAAGACCTCTCATTGCAAAGCGTTCATCACAAAACATTCGCAAAAATCTTCAATAAAACCTTTCGATGTAAAATAATTAGCCAAATCTTTCTAGCATGAAATCAAGTATAAAATTTATAACATTTTCTAACAACCTCTATTCTAGAATTTCACAAAAGAAACATTCCAAAGATCGCATTTAGACAATTTCTAAACGAACTAGCTTATCATATAAAAAAAAAACCCAATGCAAGCAAAGTAGACTAAGCTCTCTTTTGTAACATTCTACTCGACATTTAATGTGCACGATTTGAAGTAAAACAACATGATCATTTTAAGACTTGCCCCCATTCTCATTTGAGCTATATATAACATGACATGAATTAAGCATAAACCTCTTATACTACTAAGCAATTACTCATTCTCAAATGTCGTAACTTCAACATGCTACTAGCTCATACCATATGAAACCATTTAATTCTAGAAATACACATAAAGTTTCCTCAACCAACTATAATTTAAAGAGGTCAAACAAATACTTGTTGTGCCAACACAAGGGAGGCATAAGTCTATTTCTCGTTTCAAGAACAATGCACATAATCAAGCGATATTCATCTTAATAAATTTCAACAAGCTCAAAGAATTTTTTTTTTAAAGAGGAAAGCATATAGATATTTTCCAAAATTTATCTAAACAAAGATTTAAGGCACAAAACGAATGAAAATATGCATCTAACTTGTCTACAAACCAACTTGGAGCATAAAACAATTGAAAATCTGACTTAGCTCATTTCTAACACAATTTGGAGGCTACAACAACAAGAAAATCTGCACATGCTTTGCTACTCAATGCCATTTGGAGCCTAAAATAGTAAAAAAACTGCACCTCATCCATTCCCAAACGGTTTGGAATTTAAAATATAGGAAAATCTGCATATAGTCTATTCCAAAGCAACTTGGGGCATAAAAAAAAGTAAAATTCTGCACTCATTTTTGTCTCCAAGAGATAGTTTGGAAGCTAAATGGAAGAAATTCTGCACTTATACCATTCCTACAACAATTTGGGGTATTAAAACATGAAAAATCTACATATGATATATTTCCAAAATAGTTTGGAGCCTTATTTTCAAAAGTATGTGGAGATCATGCTTTCAAGTACATGTGTAAATGCTTGGCTCATGAACCATTTCTTGTCTAACATTGCAATGAAGAACAATCCACAGAGTTAAAGCATTTTTATAACAATCTCAAGTAACATGCTCTCCAAGTTTACTACCAAAGTCTTTCAACCATTGTGCAAGAAACGACCAAGCAAATTATTCATAGATGGCGATTGAAAAGTCTAAAAAAAACAGATCACAGAAGCTCTCGACATGTTCAAATGAGACAAGCCATGTTCACCCAACACTTCTCTTTTATCGTTCTTATCAAGACTTGTACAATTTTCTAAGGATGCATAAATACCAACGACTAATGTATATGCTTTGACAAAGAATTAGCCATAGCTTCTCATGATTTGTCACCCTCTACTCTTAAAGTTTTTAAATCACGTGGTATAAGATAAATATAGGCTCACATGCTAACTACCCATTTCAAAACAATGCGGGATCAACAAGTTTAGTAAAATTGCGAACCAACACATAATGCCAAAATCAACCATAAAATTTACCATGGAGAGTGAATACATTCACTTAGAAATCAATAAATTCTAAAAGTGTAATGCCGTACACACCACAAAGCCTCATGAGGCTACTCAAGATTTATGCAATGGCCACCTCAACAGGACACATATGGAGCAAAAAGAAGAAATTTAAACAAGGTTGATTCTCATATTTTGTACTCAACTACTTATAAAGCAACAATGCTTCCATGTAGCAATTTTCATGAAGTGCAAGAAGCCTTTTCAAATCACATATCATCCAACGATTAAACAAACACTAGGTAACGAACATGAGATTTTTTTTTTTGCCAATTAGTAGACAGGTAACACAATCGAGCCAAGCCACAAGACTTTGTACGAGCGATACGCAACTAAAAGGGATAACATAAGAAATACAACCCTTCCAAAGCATTTAATCAAATAACTAGTGTGGAAAGTTAGGAAGCAATGCAAAACAATCTTTTAGGTATATTTCCATGTCATATCAAAGCCCTCTAAACCACATGCTATGAATCCCAAAAGTAAAGTACATGTATCAATTATTCCTCTCAAAATGAAACAAGCCCATGAATACTTTGGCGAACTCAATAATAACATTTGGCCTCTCCCAAAGAGGATTAAAACATCACTTGATAACCAAGTAAATGTAGTAAAACTAGACGACAAGAAATAGTGATGAATGCATCCTCTAATTTATAACAATGTTCAAAGCCATTTCAACCCTCACACATTAGCAAGCGACGAGTTGGAAAAGAGACACTTATGGAAAGAAAAAAAAACCCATGACCATCCACAATCAAGTGGCCATATGCATTTTAAGATTTTCCTTTTTCCTCTCTTTTTTTTTTTTAACAATGCATCAAAGAGGATTCTCAAAAACGATCTTACCAAATTAACCAATATCTATGGCTTTCTCTTGAAAGCATTTCCACAAACATCTTATATGCAAAGTTTGTAAAGCTTTGTAAAACATGCTACCATGAGAACCATGGCTCACGCCTAAATTCCAACTAAAATTCTCCACACAATTTATCAAAGACCTCTTTCTCTACCCACATAACAATCATAAAAAAAAACATGAGTATAAAGGCTAAAAGAACAATCCAAAGCAATTTTGTTCTCAGATTTTTGTAAAGAGTTTCAACGATATCATGCAATCTACCATAGAGAATGTGGGCATTCACTTAGAAACTAATAGGGCTAGGAGTGTAATGACATATACACTACAAAGCCTCACAAAACCACTTAAAATTTGTGTGATAGCCATCTCAAAATACGTATATGTGAAGCATAGAGAAATGAAACTCAAACAAGATGAGTTCTCAGATTTTTTTTTTAGAGGAGAAGGAGAATGAGAGAAAGGTAGAGGAAGATCAATGGAAGAAGAAGAAGGAGAAGGACAAGAAGAAATGGGAGATCAAGCAGGAGAGAAGAAGGAGGATACTCACCTTGCGAAGGAGGATTCGGTTGGTCCAGACGTCGGGTCGGGAAGGGAGGTCGGGATCAGTCCTGGCGGTGAGAGCAGGGAAGTCGGGTCGGTCCTGGTTCGTGCGAAGCAGAGAGGAGAGAAGCTAGGGCGTCGGGCGTGAGAGAGGGAGAGCGACGTGCTGAACGAACCAAAACTGAGAGAGAGGGAGGGCGTGTTCGGGTCCAGGAGAAAACGAGAGAAAAACGAGAGAGAGAAGGCGCTAGTGAGTTGTGATCCCTAGCCGAAGTCATCCTGGAGTCTTCATTCGGAGCAGACATGAGTCGATGCCGCAGATGGAAGCCCGCCAAATGTCGCCTTGTGTTCCATCTTCCGAAAACTCCCTGAAACAGCTCTGCTCGTCGCTCGACGTCTGCTCCAGCCGCAAGAAATCAGCTGAGACGCGAGATTTCGGCTGAATCACAGATCTCACTCGATCGTGGCCGTCGATGCTATTACTAGATTTAGGGAATTAATTCAAAACGTGTAGAAAGTCAATAGGGCAATTAACAGGCTCAAATTGAGCTGAATCAAATTAGATTCGGCTAAGATCGGGTTGAACTCGGGTCCGAATTTAGCTCGATTCGAGTCGATTCGGGCTCGAGCCGACTCGATAAAATTGGTTAAACAAAATCGGGTAAGCCGCGATGAAATCAAACTAATCGAGTCTAATCGAACGTGTTCGAGTCCGCTCCGGCTCGAGTCGGGTTGATTCGAGCTCGGACTGGGTTCGACGATGCTCGATTAAATTGATCGAAAGTGCTCGAGCGAAAAATGAGGTCAACAACCATTGGCTGTGTTTCTGTTTGAGGGAGAAGCAGAGAGATGGTAGATTGGACAGCAGAGGGAGAAATTTCAGGGGAAGACAAATGCTGAGATCACCTGGGATGAGTTTACTGCAGTGTTCCGGATGTGGTTTGTACCTCCGTCAGCTCAACGACAAATGCAGGAAGCTTTTATGAGATTGGAGCAAGGACGCAAGACAGTGATGCAGTACAAGGCTGAGTTTATTGCACTTACGAGGTATGCTTCTCATTTGATTCCTACTGCTGAAGAAAAATGCTATAGATTTCTGCACGGATTGACTAGAGAGCTGAGACATCCACTAGTGCCTTTCCGAATCCATGAGTTTTCTGAGTTGGTGGAGCAGGCCAGACTGATAGAGATTGATTTGGCAATGCCAGTATCAAGATATGACGACACCAGGAGGAGGAGAGATGAAACCAGATGAGAGGAATCAGGTAGAGAAAGGGATAGAGATAAGAGAAGCAAGTATGGTGATTCGAGGGGATCTGCATCGGGATCTGCATCAGTAGTGTCTTCTGGTTCCAACGAGTGCATTCATTGTGGTCGACGACATGCAGGTCGGTGTTACTTGTTGACGGGGCAGTGCTTTCATTGTGGACAGCAAGGGCATAGAGTAGCAAATTGCCCTCAGAAAGGATTGAGCGGAAGGACTGATTCTGGTACAGGACAGCAGAGGATAATTGGCTCGAGAACATACAGCGAGAGATCAGGGAACCGGATGACTGATAGGACTGATAGAGCCGTCAGAGATAGTCAGAGGGAGACTGTTGCGCCACGACCTCCTGCACTTCCTCCAGTGTATCCACGTATCTACAGTCTACAGCATTATAAAGATCAACAACGACCAGAAAGTTCCATTGGTAAGACGATTTGACTAATTGATTGATTGACATATGATCATACATAGTGACATGTGATTGTGATTGACTGGATTGTATGATTTGTATGATTTTTGCCGAGTTTTGATTTTGATTCGAATTTGATTGGATTTATTTTGTCGCGATTTGCTTCGGACCTTTAGGGAAATGTCGGGACGACATTTTTCTAAGGTGGGGAGATTGTGAGAACTCGTAGCTCGTTTCTTTGATTTCCTTCTGGGATCGTTCGGGACGATGTTGAGATCATCCAGAACAATCAGGAAATGGCTGAATTCTGGGTGGATCGTCCAGGCCGATTCTGGATCGTCCTGGGACGATCAGTTCATGGCTCAAGTCAGTGAACAAGGGTTTTTATCGTCCAAGGAAAATTAATTATCTGCCTGAAATATCGTCCTGGACGATTGGATTTTGTTCACATCATCCTGGACGATGTGGCGATCGGCCGGGCCGATCAGTTCATGGTTATAAGAAAATTAGCTCGTTTTAAGGAGAGAGAAAATCATTTTTTTAAACCAAAATATCTGAGGAGAGAGAAGGAGAAGGAAAGTAAAGGAAAAGCTTGGTTTCGGAGACCGCGGAGCTCTTTTCGTCTGTCGTTGCTGTTGAGTAAAGTTTTGATCTCGCGGTAAGGACTCCGAATCCTATTCTGTTTTCAGAGATATTGAGTTTTGATCGTATTGTGACCTGTTTTGTGTTTTTGTGATCGAAAAACGGACCCGGTTTTGTATTGACACAACTTTCACCGCACAACTTTTAATATGTTATTGATATGATTATTCTACACGTTTTGAGTATTTTCTATAATGATTCTACAGGTTATTTTGAGTTCTACGCGATTTTGATCGAATAAAAAAATATCAGGATATTTATTGATATTGATTCAGTAGAATAATAGTCTTATATTATTGTCATGAACGTTCTATTGTAATTTGGTAAATTGTGATTTTGTAGAATTTTTGTGTAAATTTGATAGACTGCCGTTATGCCGCTGGATTTTCGTACGATTTCCGATTTTCTGAAATTGATGATTTGAACTGTATGCATACGAATATGAATATATGATTATTGATACTGAAAGACAAGTGAAGCCTGGTTGAACTGTTGGCTAGAGATTGATTGACCTATACAGGATGGTGGGCCGACGGGCTTTTCTTTAAACTATTGATCATTGATATATTGATTGGGAGGCAAAAGGAGATTCTTATGCCGACGGGCTCAGAGTGACGACTCTTATTGAACCAACATATGGATATCTACAACAGCACTATTGATTATTGATAGCCAGTGATTGAACTTGTTCAGTAAGACTATTGTATTGAAATGCATGTGTTCGGCATTGACTCGTGTTGGTTTTATTGCTTATTTGATTTGGATTTACTAACGGATTTAAGGACTTACTGTTATTGTACGATTTCATTGATACCTTCATTCTGTCACTGTGCATTGCTACTGTTATAGCATACGGATATTGATACTATTGCTACTACATTTGATTCTTTGCTAGTATAGACTGGACCGTATTGTATTGATTTATGATTTCATACCGATCGATTTGATTGATCAGATTGTATTATTTTGATTGATTTGACTGATCGTTGTTCTACTGTTTATTGATTATTCTACCGCTGCATTGATTACTGATTTGATTTCCGCTGCATTGATTCACTGATTATGTGTAATTGATTATTTCGACTGATTGACATGCATATTATTTCCAGTACTGTGCTTTGATTTCAGTTGTAGGTATTAGGTGACCTGCTGGGCTTTTTGAAGCTCATTATATGTGGTTAATATTTTCAAGTCAGGGCAAGGGAGCAGGTGATTGAGGTTGATCAGGATCTCCAGGTTTCTGTTCTTTTTTATTGTAGTGATTCTTTTGTACTCATGACAGGATAGATTTCAGTTCATGTGTATTTGGTGTAGTTCCTGAGTATTGTATATGATCTTTTGAGATGAATAGTATCGTTTATTGATATTTTAAATGTTATAGAATTTTGCTAGACTATTTGAATTGATTGTTATAGATAGCTCTGGTAAATTGTTGATGGTTTGATTGAAATTCTTTCCAAGTTAGATCTTGGGGCGTGACAGATGAAGTCATAAATCTAAAGGCTCGGTATGAATGGAGGTCGATGCCATGTAAATTATGTAGTTCCCTAATGCATCCCCCCATTATATGTCCAACTAAAGGCACCACTTTATTTAAAGCTAAGGTACCCAAGCGAGGAAGAAGCACTAGCGAGGACGATGCACTATCAAATCTCATCTCAAGCATATTCCAAGCACCTCTCTTACCCCCATACTTATAATATTGCCAACCAGCCTACTTAACTTCATCCTTCTTAGTCACTTATAACACCACCTCGGCCACTACTTCTACCCCAGCTACCAACCCCAACACATATGCTCCTCCTCCAACACATGTAGCCTCAACTATTATTTCTTGCACCATAGCAAATCCCAAAATCATTGTCCATACTCAAACAGTCAACCCCACTCTACCCAACCTAAACTCTCCTACAAAGAAAACTCTTTCCCTTCCTCAGACCCCACCATCCAAGACAACTTAGCTACTCTAGGAGTAATATCACCCAATAAATTTGATGTTCTATAGAAAACCACTATAGTCTCTCAATTGATCTCCTCAGTTGATGCCTCTCACAAGGTTACAGATTTTGATATATCAACTAATAATTCTATCCAACAAGTCAAAACTACTAGGGGTAAGAAATCTAACCCCCCCCCCCCCCCCCCCCCATCCCAATGACCCTTCTGTATATAGCTGCATGCCTACAAGGAATATTAGGGGCTTCTGTAGTCCTTAAAATGTCTTGTCCAAACTAATGGTTATAAATGTTTTATGTGTTAGAGAATAGGATTTGAAACTCTTCCCTCTCAAATCCTTGGTTCTTTGCCTCACATTTTATTTTTGATGTAAAAGAAAGATGCCATAATTTTGAGCATTCAAAATATTATAGGATATGGGTGAATTTTCTTCCCTCTTACTTCTCTTCTCAGATGATTAGTGGTATGTTATATTATTGCATCATTACCCAATTTCAGTTATTTGTTATTTATGCTTCAAAAAATGTTGAAAAATGAATGGAGCTTTGGGATAGTATCAGGGCTATTATTTCGTCCTCTAACATTCTTTGGATTCTCATGAGAGATTTCAACTGTTATAAATTCTCATCTAAAAATGTTGGGGGGAATGTCCTTCTATAAAATAAAATTTTAAAGTTCAATACACTTATTTTTTATGCCAATTTGAAGGATCTTGCATTTGTTGGAAACTTTTTCACTTGGTTCAACCAAATAACTGAAAATCCTATACATATTAAATTTAATTTTGCTCTATTAATGAAGCATGGATGAAGAATTGTGCATGCACTTATTACTTTGTTCAGAATCCTGCTTACTTTGATCATTGTCTTGTTGTCCTACACACTGATTTTACATATCCAAGTCATCACATATTCCTTTACAAAAACTACTAAGAAAAAATTGACAAGTTCAAAAATTTACTCATTTATGTGTTTGCTACTCTCTCATATGGAAACCCTCTTATGGATCTTTGCACTAAGCTCGGGCAACTTAAATCTTCTATTAAATCCAAAAAATGGGCTAACTCAAATATTGTTGTTTCTCACTTCTCTTATTTTGCAATGTAAACAAAGTGAATGCTTGGAAAGGTTAGGAGCTGACCCTCTGAATGTTGGTTTGAATGCTAAACTTAAGTAATTAAATCTCCAATTTTTTGAATTCTCCTCTGCTTGGGCATCTTGGATAATTTAAAGGGCAAAATCCAAATGGCTTTTACATGATGAGGATGATCTCAAATTCCTGTATTATATAATAAACATGAGGAAAAACTACATAAATTCTTCTATTACTTTGGCTATGGTTGGTTCTTCCTCTAGTTATGCTAAAGCTATTAACTCCACCATCTAGCATTTTTAGAATATTTACAACCCACCTCCTCCTTCCTCTCCTAATGTGAGTTGCTTCTCAATGAGTAATGTTATTTCTGTCCACCTTGCTACCTCTCTCATCCTCCCTATCTTTAATATTGAAATCAAGCAGGAAATTTTCTCGAGCTCCCCTTTATCTACCTCTGGCTCTAATGGGTTTAATTTTGATTTTTATAAGTCTACTTAGTTGCTGGTTGGACCTTCTATGTGCAAAGCTATTAAACCTTTTTTTTTTTTTTGACAAAGGCTACCTTTCTAAGGGTCTTAAAGCCACTGCTTTAGCTTTAATTCTTAAAATTACCCATGCAAGCTCAATCTAAGATTTCAAGCCCATCTTACTTTGTAAAATAATATATAAAATTATAGCCAAAGTCCTGGCTAGTAGGTTTAAACCCCTCATGCCTACCATCATTAAACATTATCAGTCAGGTTTCATTAAATAAGAAATTTCTACTAATGAAGTTATACTAGCAAAGGAAATACTTATCTACTCCAAAAAATCTACAACCTTCATGCTTATGTGTGCTAAATTTGATATCAAAAATCATTTGATACTGTTTCAAGGAAGTTTTTACTTACTAGTCTAGCACATAAAGGTTTCCCTTCTACCTTTATTCAATGGATTAAAGCTTGTATTTCAAATGTTTGGTTTTTTGTTGGTATAGATGGTTCACTATAAGGTTTCTTCTCCTCCTCTGCTAGTCTTAGGCAAGGCTATCCATTAAGCCCTTACCTAATTTGCATAGGAATGCCTTTTCCTACCTCATTGATAATTCTACAAATGATGATAACTTTGTATCTTTGGATTTGGATGTGTACAAGTTGTCTCACCTATTGTATGTTGATGGCCTTCTTATTTTTGGGAAAACCTCTGTTCAAAATTGCACTAAATGTAATCAAATTCTTACTACTTTTTGCTAAGTCCTCTAGCCTACAGAGAAGAGTTATCTCATTCTCCCTCCTAATTATCCTAATGCTAATAGAACATCTATACTCTCAACATTACATTTCCATCCTTACTTATTACCCATCATGGCATTCTTATTTATGAGATCAAAGCTGGCTAATTTCTCTCATTAGCTGGAAATTATTACTAATAAGCTTTCTGGAAAAGCTAATGCTCTCTCTTTTACATGTAGGCTCATATTCTTAAGGTTCACCATATGGAACTCAATTGCTTATTGGATTCGGGGGGGGGTCTATCATACCTCAAACCACTATCAAATTTATTAACAAGTTTAGTGCTAATTTTTTTAGGTGATAGTACGGTTAGAAAGTTACACCTTATTTCATGGGCTAATACATGCAAACCAAGGTCTCAGGGTGGCCTTGGCTTTCCCTCATTACAAGCTCTTCAATTCAGTTTCAACTGCTCCCTTATTAACATAATTTATAACATACCAAATCCCCTCTCCAAATGGATCTTCTTCAAATATTCTTCTCTGTAGAGTCCTCCTCCATATGCAACCGCCCCTTGTTAGCAAAATGTTTATATTTCTGCAACCACTGCTATAGAAAAATTCCATTTCATGATTACCTCCAACTACCCTATCTCCTTTTGTTGGGATCACTGGTGCAATGAAGCTACCTTATCTTAATTACCATTCTTTCATTCTTTTCTTAATATTTTCCCCTCCAATACTCATGTTGATGTATTACTTGATGATTAAGGATGGTCCCTTCTTGTTTCTATCCCCGCCCTTATTGTTGATGTTATTTCTCAAATTTTGATTGGGGGTCCAACACGTGTTTGTCTAAATTTGAAGAAATATGAGGAAAGGAATTTTAAGAGGTTTATTGCCAATTTTTATAAAAATGTGTTGTCTTGCTTTTGGCATAGATTTGTTTGGCATAAACACTATGCCTTTCATTTTTCTTCTTATAGTTGGATGGCTCTAGTAGGTGTGTTAAAAATAATTTATGTTCTCCTTAAAAGAAGTATTATGGTGGATCCTATGTGTGCCTTTATCAATCTTCTATAAAAAAAACTCATCTCATCTTTTCTTTGAATGCAATTTCTCTTTTTATGTAAATGTTGAGCAATTCCTAGGATTAAAGACTAACTATTCAACCAAGTGTGTTATATATTTTTGAGATAATTGATGCTATGATTCCCTCTGTTACTACTGCAAAGAATCCTTGCATACTTGTTGCACTCTTTATTGTGTATGGAGAGAAAGGAATGATAGGAAATTTGATAACTCCTATGCTTCTTCTACTACTATCCCTTAACTTCAAAAAGTTGTTTTTCTCAAAGTTTCTAAGTGGAAGAATAGAGAGACTCTTATGGCTAGTTATGCTGGAGGGCAAAAATTCTCATTGTTTCTTGGTGAAAATTAGATGATGTTTTTTGGAATTATTATTTTGGTGGTATTGGTTAGAAGTTTCTCTGTTCCTCTTTTGTAGGATACTATCAAGATGTCTTCTCATCTTTCTTAAATCTGGCCTGGAGGGGATTTGCAAGCCCCTAATGATGATGATCTATGTATTTTTCTAGGTCAATCTCCTTGAAAGATATACAAGTAGCCAAGGGAGTGTGTGGCAGGCCTTATATGAACTGATTCTATTATTTTTCTGACTATTATCTGAGGCCAAAATTTTTCTGTGAACTATTACCTGATACATTTTTTTTTTTTTTGGTAATGCATCCTTTGATAGATTAGTTTTGTTTATGGTCTATTCTATCCACATATATGAGTGATTTTTGGCTCATGTTGAAGTAGCTCCAATTTTTGTCAGAGTTTAATAGCTCCCTTTACTTGTATTTTCTTTTTACTTGTAAGCTTCATAGATTAATGCAAGGACCTCGCCCAAATTTTTCACAAAAAAAGTTATACAAACACATTAAAAATCGTACCAATCTTCTAAAAAGTGTGTTAATAAACTTAAAGCACCCCCTTATTCATATTTCAATAAGCATGCAAATGTCAAAATTAAAATCTTGGCAAGTTGAAAGTGTTGTATGCACTCTTCAAGAAACTTTAAACTCAAACTAAGTTGCTCTAAAAAGCATATTAATGTTTTTTGTCAAATACGGGCAATCATTTCAATATCTTGTCAATTCTCTTTCAAGCGCAAACTCATAATATCTCATATATGCGGTTGAGCTGGCAACTCTGCTTATTGGGCATAGTCGTAAGTCCTAGTCTTCCATCTCGATCCCTGACAAAATAAAGGTGGAGTCGACTAAGCTAATAATTTATTAATATATCAAATTAAAAAATTAATAATAATGGACCACCTTGTTTATAAGACAAGGTCGTAAATCCAATCTTAAGAGTGAAGTTTATAAGATCTACCCAATAAATCTTTGAGTTTGAACCTCCCTCCATATTTCAAATATTAGAATATATATAATATTACAATATTAGATAGAACTCCACCCTATATCAGGAACTTTTATTTTATCCAGTGAACGTACGCTCCTCTACGTTCGGTTTTAGACCAAAACAGCGCAATACCGAGTACCGAGTACCGAGTACCGAGTTGTACCGAGTTTTTTAAAAAAACTCGTTATTGCGCTGTTTTGGTCTAAAACTGAACGTAGAGGAGCGTACGTTCACTGGATATCAGCTTCTTCTTCTTCTTCTTCTTTTTTTCTTTATTATTATTATTATTATTATTATTCAATATCAGCTTCTTCTTTCATCCTCCTCTATCAAAATTTTCTTCAGCTTTCTCTATGTCAAATTATTTAAGAGAATTTATGAAATGGCCGTTGAAAAAGAATTGTGATAGCTATTTTATCAAAGGAAGATCATTCTTCTATAAAATTGTCGAAAATAAATTATTGCGGATTTTTCTTTTTTGTGATAAAAATTGTACAAATTCAAGAAATTATAAGAATTAAAAAGTAGACCTGTCAATATTGGACCCGAACCGAAAACCCGACCCGAAAATTTTGGGTTTGGGTTGACCTGAACCCGAAGCGGGTAGGGTTCGAGTTTGGAAAACCAACCCATTGGCAAAACCGGGTTAGGTTCAGGTTGACCCGGAAACCCGAGAATGACCCGAATTGACCCGGAATAACACATAAACCAGAGTGCCCCAGCTGCCCCGCGACATCCTACCCCGCTGCCCGGCTGCCCCGGCCAATCGCTTCGCGTCCCGAGGCCTGTGTTTCATCGCGTCCCGAGGCTTGCGTCAGTTCCGTGTCGGCGTGTCCCACTCCACTCTCCCGTGTCAATTGGAGCCTGCCGGCGTCTCGCCGTCACCACATCACTTCGCTGCCCCGTCAATTGGAGCCGTCACGGCGTCACCGCATTGAGCCGCAAACTCCTGCAGCGTGCCTCGTGGTCCCGCAGCATTCCCGCATGTGACCCGCTGCCCGCGCGTGATTTGGAGAAATTTTTGAATGCAGGCGCGGGACGGCGGGATTCGGCTGAAATAGGTGGGGTCGGGTTGAACCGAAACCGAAGCGGGTCGGGTTCGGGTTCAGAAAACCGACCCGTTTGCAAAAATGGGTCGGGTTAGGGTTGACCCGATTAATGCCGGATCAGTTCCGGATTCGACCCGAACCCGACCCGTGACCCGAAATTGACACCTCTATTAAAAAGTCTTGAAATATCTTGGCTCAAAAAGCTTAAGAACTTCTAACCATCCATCGTCAATGCTAATTTATCTCATGATAACATGATTATGGTACAATTATGACAAAAGCTGAATATTTCCTAATAACTAAACTTATAAGTTGTGCAAACCGCATTCGTGAATAGGCGCCTGTGCGCTCTACGAGTTCATTTTCAGTGGCATGAGCCAAGCTCGAGCTCGCCTTTTGGGCTTGACCCGAGTTCGAGCTGGTGATTTGGCTCACAATTCGAGCTCAAATTTGGCCTGACTCGAGCTCGACTAGACTTGTTTGTACCCATAGAATATGCATTTTTAACATTTATTTGTTTCATCATAAGAATAAAACTTTTTTATGACATCTATTTATCTATGTCTTATAATTCCTTATAATGAGATGCTCCAATTCTCCAATAAGACCGACCGACAAAAATTACTTCATGACCTCCAAAACCTATGTTTTATTTAATATATATCCTCTCCTTTTTCTTCTCAAATTTGTTTATGTTTCTCTGGCTTTGTGAAAAACGAATGGGAAAAAGGAAATAATTGGCATTTGATTAATTCTATAAATGGATTAGGATATTTAGATTAAAATAATAATAATAATATATAAATGTAATTATGTAAATATTTAATTTTAGTAAAAAATTGATATAAATTCTTATATATCTTCAAATTCGGATTTCTAAAATTATAGAAAAATATCTATAAAATAACTTAGCATGTTTAAAATTTATTGGTGAAATCGGTTTGTAAAACAGATACCTAACAATTCTAAAAACCCCACTTATACCGACATGTATTAATTTCTTAAGGAATTGCACCAATGCCAAAAGATTAAGAAAAATATTATAACTAGAGCACAATAATATCTATGTTATGGAAAAGACATTTTATAATTTGGACTTATAATTAGTATTGAAACAATTTATTTGATTAGGTCAAAATATGAGTTATTACAACACATTTGTTAAGAGTTCTTCTAATATAGGAAGTAGATCTGGTTTTATGGTAGGGAGATCGTTCGACAGTAGTCAGAGAGAGACTGGTAGTTATGTTACTCAAGCTCCATTTTAGGCACATGTATATAGTCTGACTCAACAAGAGACTAAAAATGCTCTCAATGTGATTATAGATACATATTATATTTTTATCAGAGTTTTATTTGATTTTGAAACTAGTCATTCATTTATTTCCATGTATTTTTTTTATTTATTGGACTTGCCTTCAATTTTATTGACTTTTTTTTCTGTTTGTTATTTTACCAACTAGAGATGGCATGATAGTCAATAAAGATCTAATTCTGTGACATTGAGATTTTTTATAGGAAATGAATGTTTTGTTTTGATTTTATTACACATTTTTATATTTGATGTTATTTTGAATATGAATTGACTGAATCAATATAAGGCTCGGATTGATTGGTTGAAAAAGTGAGTTATTAAAATTTTGAGGAATCAGACTTGTGTATTCCAGAGAGTTGGAGGTATTTTGTTCTGTTTTATAATCTCTTAAGTGAAAGTGATAGATTGTAAAAGATTGATTGTTTGATATTTCTAGCATCAATTCAAGATAGGAGTATATGTTCTGGTAATCTTTAAAATACTCTCGTAGTGCGAGAATTTTCAGATATATTTCTTAAGTTAATTAGTCTCTGGACAAAGACGTCAAGTTATGTATTGATGTGTTTTTGGGTACGATCATTATTTTTAAAGCTCCATATAGGATGGCACCTAAAGAGTTTTAGGAGTTTAAGAGTCAGTTGATCAAGGGTTTGTCCATCCTAGTGTGCCTCTATGGGGAGCATTTCTTCTATTTTTGAAGAAAAAGAACAATAAGATGCGTATATGCATTAACTACAGGGAGTTGAACAAATTATTATAAAGAATAAGTACCCTCTAACACGGATTGATAATCTGTTTAATCAACGTGTTGGATCATCTATATTTTTTAAGATTGATTTGCGATATGTATATTATTAGGTAAATGTGAGAGTCCGATGTGATAATGCACCAATGATTTTTATGGAATTGATAAACAAAATGTTAAGTGATTTTTTAGATCAGTTTATTATTATTTTCTTATATAATATTTTGGTTTATTCTGCTTCCAAGGAAGATGATATCAGACATATGAGGATTATTTTGGAGACTTTGAAGCAGCACCAACTATATACAAAATTATCTAAATGTGAGTTTTGGGTGAAGGGTATTACTTTTATAGGGAACGTGATAAGTGATGAGTGGTGATGATATTTATGTAGAACCTCAGGAAGTTCAACCAATTACTGAGGTTTTGGTAACAGTGGCGGTGACGTCGGAGGTGGCAAGGTAGGAGGCGGCGAGGTGTGCGGCGGTGATTTTGGAGGTGGTAAGGTGGGCCGCGGTGACCTCAGAGGTGGCAAGATTGAAGGCGGTGAGGTTAGTGGCAGCGATGTCGGTGGTGGAAAGGTTGGCGGAGGCAAGGTGGATGGCTGTGATTTCGGCGGCGGTGATGTGGGTGGCGTTGACTTCGTAGGTAGCAATGTGGGCGGAGGCCACTTCAGAGGCTACGAGGTTTGAGGTGGAAAGGTTGGTGGCAGTGACTTGGGAGGTGGCGATGTTGGCGGCGTCGACTTCGGAGGCGGCGAGGTTTGAGTGGAGAGGTTGGCGGTGGTGACCTCGGAGGTGGTGATGCTGGCGGCGGTGACTTCGGAAGCAGTGAGGTATGAGGTGGAGAGGTTGGCGGCGGTGACTTCGGAGGTGAGGATGTTGGCAGCGGCGACTTAGGTGGCGGTGAGGTTTGAGGCGGAGAGGTTGGCGATGGTGACTTTGGAGGTGGCGATGTGGGCAATGTCGACTTTAGAGGTGGTGACTTGGGTGGCGACGAATTCAAGGGTGGTGAGGTCGGAGGCGGCAAGGTGAGTGGCGATCGATCTCAGAGGCGGTGAGGTTGGAGGTTGCAAATTTGGCAGTGAGAAGCTAAATGGCGAAGACTTCGCATGCGGCAAGGTTGGAGGCGATAAGCTATGTCGCGGCGGTGGCTGTTCCAAGCATAGGCCGGAGTAGGGGTGTCAATATTTGACATGACATGAAGAACCGACCCAAAAATTTTGGGTTGGACCCGACCCGTTTGAAAAATGTGTCTTTTTTGGGTTGATCCGACGGGTTGCCGAGTCAACCTGGAAACTCATTTAGAATGAGCTTGCTGAGGCTGCTCGCACATGCCCTGGCTACCCGCGCAGCTGCCCGCGCCCTGCTCGAGACTGCCCGTACCGTGTAGCTGCCGCTCGCGCCCGCTGATGCCTGCGCTGCCCCCCTTCTTGCCCGCGTCCACACGCCCGCCAGTGCGCTCGCGTCCGCACGCCTGCCTATGCGCCTGAGTCCCGCCTGGGAGTCTGTGTCAAGTCTAGTCAACCCGGCAACCCGACGGGCCGGGTTCGAGTCCGAATTACCGACATGTTTACCTATCCGGGTCGGGTTAGGATCGACCTGATTATAACTGGATTAATTTCGGATTCAATCTGAACCCAACCGTGACCTGAAATTGACACCCCTAGGTTGGAGGATGGCCCTGATTTGCGTGGCTGAGCAATGTCAGCATCGCAGTGAACGGTCAAGAGGATAAAGGTGACTAAGAAAGAAAATTTCTGGACCCACCACAAAATATTCATTTTTCTTTCTAATTTTTATCAAATTTCTTTATGATGTGGAGTGATTTATATGGCCATCCTGATATGAATATTTGCATATCCATCCATTGTTCATTATTCAGTATATTGAATCACATTATTGTGAATTTAATGCGTCGCATTCCAAATTAATAAAAATTTCTCACTGAATAATCCATCAAGGAAATAAATTCACTCTCCATATTTTATCGATATTTTTATTAAAATTCAAATCAAATTTATTATAATTATTTTTTATAATTAGTAAATTATAAAGTTTTATATATTCTTAATATAATAAACTCAATTTAAAATAAATTTAATAATTTTGATCTATGATGATATGCCTATTAATGTTTTTCTCAATAATTTTAACTTAATATATGACAACAAATTTTAAATTGAAATAATGCCGATCTTTAAAGGAATTAATATTTTATCAAAGGAATTATATACAATTTATGTCGAAGGAAATTTTAATATGTGACATGTATTTTATGCGTTTCATAATGAGATAATATTTATTATAAGTTTTATATTAAAATGTTATTGTAATCTTATTCATATAATATATATATATATATATATATATATATATATATATATATATATATATATATATATATATATATATATATATATATATATATATATATATATATATATATATATATATATATATATATATATATGTATATTTGACTATTTATTTTATATTTATATGTATTGTAAAAGCTCTTCTTCAATCATCTCCTAAGATCATATTTAATTACTTATGTGCATATTTGGGTTAGGAGCCCAAATATGTCTGTTGTTTCATTTCTAGAGAAGGTATATTTGAAAGTTTATTTCAGACTAAAATACTCTATTTAGTACTAATATCTTTCTATATAAAAATTGTTGCATCAGGGAGTATTCGCGACGATAGAGAAATATAAAGTTTAACATCTTAGCTTTGTACGAAGATCCAACATGCACACAGATAAAAAAAGAGGGTGCAATATTCATAGGAGACATCATGATTTTTACATAGAAAACCTCTAAAAAAGGGGGAAAAACCATGGGGGTCTGACCCAGCTTAAATGAATCCACTATTATTTGCTGTTGATTACAAATGAGTCCCTTCCTTTGGGAAAAGTCTTAGCTTGATGTACATCCTATAGAGTACATATCATTGATGAGAATACAAAAAATCACTATTGATGTGTTTGTTTGGTTGGAAGAACCGTAGTTGGTGGGTGAAGTAAGTCGAAAGGACCATAGTCGGTGGGTGATGTAAGTCAAAACGACCAAAGTCGGCGGGTGACGGAGGTCGGAATGACTATAGTCGGTGGGCGATGTAAGTTGGAAGGACCGTAGTCTGCAGGCGACGAAGGTTGAAAGGACTGTAGTCGATGAGCGACGTAAGTCGAAAGGATTGTAATCGGCGAGCCACGGAGGTCATAAAGACCGCTGTCAAGCAATGGAGGTCGGAAGGATGACGTCAGGTAGAAGTCCAGTGATGGACATAGGTCCAATGTCAGATAGAAGTCAGACAAATGTCTGGTAAGGGAAAAAGTCCGGCATGAGATAGAAGTCTGACGGAATTCCGGTGACAGGCGAAATTCTGGCGTATGGTAGGAACCCGATGACGGACGGAAGTCCAACATTGGGTAGGAATCCATTGATGGGCGTAAGTCTGGAGTTGGGTAGAAGCCTGATGGAATTTCGTTGACGGGTGGAAGTCTGACGTCAGGCAAGAATCCTACGACAGGCGCAAGTCCGCATTGGGTAGAAGCCTGTCAATGACAGAAGTCCGGTGTCAGATAAAAGCCCGGCAAAATTCCGGAAATGAGTGGAGGTTTAGCGTCGGGTAGAAGTCCGACGTTAGTTAGCAATTGGGCAGAACTCCGGCGTTGGTAGGTTATCGGGTGGAAATCCAACGGTGGTCAAGGAAGAGTCTGGGAAGTTTAAAACCAAAAAGGTAAAGAATTTCATAAAGAAAATGTCAATTCAAGTTGTCATATGCTTTAGTAATGTCAAGCTTCAAAATGAGATTCCCACCATATATTTTAGCATTAACATATTATGATCATATTAGAATTATAGGTTATGCTCTAGTTTGGTGAAGCACTGTCAATTGCTTCCACTAAGCTAATCACATATTATGATCTTCAATTTTTCTTAGATGAGATATACCTATATATTAAACATCAAGCTCTCCATGTGTTTGATAATAAATAAAAGAATTTAATTATAGTTCTTTGTGCAAATATTGAGGTTGGTGCAAGGCTAAGAAGTTCATCAACTTTCGTTGGTGTAGGTGATTTTGTGGATATTCCACACAAAAAATAGGTGGTACTATGAAGATATAATGATCAATCTTTAAATTAAAAATGATTAAGGTCTTCATGTTCCTACGGTTCATAATGCATAGATAACTCTCATCCTATAAGAATCAATTCTTGAAAGTACCTCCAGTTCAATAATTATATTGTTGTCCTCTACTTGATTACATGTTGGGTAGCTATCTGAGAGTGAAGAAGATTTGAAGTGGATATTACATATAAATGCAATGAAATAGAACTTTTAATTCTAACTAAAGAAATATGGTATATATATTGTTTTGCAAATTAGAGACTTATTCATGGAGTTTGCTAACTAAGAAATTGACAAGCTCACGTGTATTTGAGATAAGGAGCCATTAATCAGAACGAAGATCTACCCCAAATATAAGATTCAAAGTCCACCGACAAGCACAACCTTGACTTACTAGACATATGATCAAAGATAATCATGTATTATTCAATATTAATATGAAGCTGAAGATGATCATATTAGACATAAAGAGAGATCGTGATATTGATATATCATAAAATAATACTTGATAGTATCATGAGTAAGTCATCCTTATGTGAGATGGTCCCTTGAAACATCTTTTAAAAAAACTCTATCTTATTTAGTTATGCTACATAAGATAAAATTAGGGATGATTATTGATCTTTAGTGAGACAATGAAGGATATTTCAAATGTGTATTTTTATGGGAATTTGTATATACATATCCAAAAGTACATGTTACTTAGTATTTAGTGTTGATGGAACATTTATGAATATATGCTATAGAGGTACTTTATATATTATAGTGGTGTAAGATACTAATATATAGATATATCATGAAGCATTTATAGTTGTGGACTTAACAAATAATGAGTCATGGCAATATTTTATGTGTAGACTAAAGGAGTCACTAGACAGTGAATAGCTTAGTATTATCTTGAATAGACACAATAGTATCACCAGTATTTTATCAATGATTTTCCAAAGGTACACAATAGAGCTTGTACTCATCATATGATAATGAATATTATGGTGAAGTTTAAAATATATATTTATCATTAGAAATATCACTTGGCTTCTAAGTCTGATAAAATAGTTGAAGTTTTTAGGGATTTAAAGAAAATATTTACTTAGAATTGAGCACATCATCTTATATTAAGAATTAAGTTGGCATTGATACAACTTGATGATAATTAGTATTTCAAAGAGCTTTAGTAAAACTATGAAGATTGCATATTCCCATCTAGTGATTACATTATTAGAGTTATTGAAGCACAATACAAAAAATATTCTTTAATAAATGCAATATTGTAGCAAACATAAAAACTATTTTAGAAAAAAAAATTAAAGAAGAATCAAAGAAACTCTTGAATAAGGCTTAAAGCTTGATTGTCTTCCAAATTAATCAATTTAAACATGTTCTTGATGTTGAGCTTACTAGTAATATTATAATGTTGGAGTGCACACATACAAATAGAAGATTTGATGTTATGGGTCTCTCATTTGAACTTGCATTAGTTGTAGTTTGGGATGAAGGTGCTAGTCATTATAGTTTGGTTTTAAAGTTCTATACACAAGAAGCATGATTAGCTGCATAGTTGAAGAAATGTATCACAATAGAAAGAAAACACCTGAGATGTTTTAAATGATTTAAAGAGAGTTGTCATTGTTACCCCCATTTGTGAAGCCAAAGAGTAATCATCCAAAGAAAAATAGGTTGTCTTCATAGGATTTGAAGTATGCGGTCCAATAGGGGTGTAGCCCATATTGAGTTAAAAGCCATAATCAAGTCACAAGAGCAAGTTTCCATCACATTCATCAATTTTTTTTGTTTGTTTGGATCAATTTTACATTTTGAAATAATGTCTCTTAATGGTTGTACAATGATGCAATACTTGTCATTTTCATGTATTATGGACATTAATTGACTCTCCATCATAATCAAATTTACTATATTATATTTGATGTGATCGCTCTCGACTATATTAACATTATAGTTGGATTTGTTAAAGCTATTGAATCAATCTATGTTGTACAAGCCTTATCCGAATCTTATTCAAATCATTTAAGAGAATTTTCAAATCATATTAGAATCTTTTTTAAACTATGTTCGATCATTATTTAGCCCATATTTGAACTTTATTTGAACCAATCTTCAAATGTGGTATGAATACGACTTAAATATAGTTCTGAATTTTTCTCAAATATAGTTCCAACTTTTTTCGAACTTTGTTTGATGCTTTTTGAATCATTGTTTATTGCAACTAACTTAAATAAGTATTTTGCAATCAAACATGAGTGCATACTGATATGAAATACTCTTTTGGGAATATTTTCCTATAAAATGAAACATCATACACAATTACCCAATTTCATGTATTAATTAGCATATTAATTAACTTTTTCTTTTATAATATTAGTTTACATAAGATATTTTAGAACCGTGACTGTAAATAAACCTTTGAACTAAACTAAAATTGATTTTCAATTTCCTAATACAAATTTATATTGGTTTGTGTTTTATTATTATTATTATTAGTAAAGACATGGTTGTAGGTGGGATTAAAAAAGGGTTACATAGCTAAGAAATTGCTTGATATTTAGAGCAAAATTCACTTCATTTTAGTAGCAAAATTCATTGCATTTTAGTAGTGTATTGTTTATTCCTAGCCATAAAACTAATGTTGGGTTTTCAATTTTTTATTTTATATGTGATATATGTTTTCACTCCCATTTAATTCATAGTGCTCCAAAAAATAATTTCTTTACAAAATTGCATGAGTGTCTTTAATCTCATATGCAATTTTTAGTTGAATATATTTAAATTTTGGGGGGTTTTATGCATTTTTTATCATTGATAATTATTTTGTTTGTGTCAAAGTAGCTTTCAGTATAATTAGAAAACCTATAAAGGAAGGCAACCTTCTTCTTTTTTATTAGCATATGAGTAAAATTTCATTAATATATGTCAACCAAGAGTTATTGAATTTGAGATATTAAATATGTGATGTGTGCCAATTTATGATTAAATTCACTCAAATGTTTCTAAGAGAAATTTCCACCGATAGTGAAAGAGTCACCTTATTATGATTGAATTGCATAAATATAAGAGCTAAGAGAGAATGAATGCATTTTGCATTCAAAGTTAGAGTGTTTGTATACACAAGACTATTTATAGGCAAGTGGTAATAATGGTAAATAGTAAAACCTACAATAATAGATAAATTATATGTTATTAATAATATAAGCACAAGATAATAATATAAATGAGAATATACTGTCATAAAACATAGTTACATGCATGGGCGGATCCCCACTATATTCAGGGTGGGCAAAGGCAAATGCCCACCCTAAAAAAAAAAAAGAAAAATGTGTGATCTAGAAGAGGCATAATTTTGGAATTATGCACCCCCACCTCAAAAATAAATTTTTACCCTAATATGACCCATCTCGTGTTATTTGCCCATCAATTTAGACTTGTTGATAGAGAAAAAATAACAATTTTTATGTAGATTCATTTTCAAATAATATAAATTATATAATGAATGCATGTGATGCAATTATATATGCAATTTTTTATTATTTTTTAATATCATAAATTATAATGAAAAATTAGATTTTGCTTAGAATTTTAGCTTATATATATATAATTTTTTTGACTTATAAGTCCGCCCAACTTAAAAAATAAGGTTGGATCCACCCCTGGTTACATGAAAATGTGAACAATGTATCTTTTTTGTGGAGAGCTCCAACTGGGACATTAGTTGAGGCAATTCAACATTCTTAAATTTTGAAAATTTTGATTGAACATTTAATTTATATGCCATTATAAAGAGCTAAGAATATTTGTTAAAATGATTGACAAATACAATGTAATAAGAAAAACCTTTTATTGAACAAAATGGGGATGCGCCCCAAATATTAAAGTACACTAGATCAAGTGGGCAATGGCTAGTTGACCAAGCGTCCCAAAAGGTAATTTATGACTTTTGTTACATATAGAATTGAAGATTTTGAGTTAGTGCAAACATGGTTTGCAGACATAAAATGACGTAAGATTTCTTATGATGTATGGTAAAAATGATTATGCCAATAGTTGGGAGTGAATTTCGGGTTGATATGGGCTTCCTTGATTTCCAGTTGAGTCACCTTGATGTTGTCCAAGTCGTAAAGTCGTATAGATTATTCTGACTCCTCCCTCGAGCGAGAGTTGCACCCTTGGTCAGACCCTTAATACAAAATATATTGGGTTAAACTCAATTGAAGTATAATATGTTTTGCATAATTGACAAATAAATAGTAGATAATGTTGTATATTGTGATAACACAAAATATTATAAAGTAGAAAGGATGTGGAGGTAGAAGAGAGTGAGTCTTTTCTAGTTATCATGATTTGAACACATGTACCATCTCTAGTAATAATATTATTAGGATCTTCATAGGATTTACAAATAGAGAATTTAGTCATATAAAATGTAATGTAGTGGGAGGCACCATTGTCAAGGAGCCAAGTTGATGATGATCCACGATTGTTGGTGGTGACATGATTAACTTTGGGAGTAATATGGAGTCCCATCATGCGTTTTATAGCGTAACATTCTTGAGCAATGTGACCACGCTTTTCACAAAATTGACACACCAAGTAAGTATCTTTCATACGATGTGAGTTGGGTGATGATGTTTGGTTTTTTTGAACAAGAACAGTTTGATTTGGATGCTTTTGAAAGTAACCAAATTTGTTTTGAGTAAACCCATTTCTTTGTGAGTTGTTGGTGGAGATAAGAGGAAGCCAACTATCATGGAGAGGTTCAGATGAGATGCGATGCTCTCTATCACAATTTGCTCTTCCATTAATTTCTCTAAATTCAGGTCCATTAATGCCATTGAGGCAATGAAGGATGAGATCATCTTCTGGCTTTGGGACCCCAATAAGAGCCAGTTGATCATCATTGAGACTTTGGAGCATTTGAAGAAACTCATTGATAGATTTTTCACCATGAGTTGTCAGAGATAATTTCTCTTTGAGGATTTCAACATGTGATCTCAAGCGATTAGCATACATATGGTTGAGCTTATCCCATGCATCACAAGATGATGATGATGATGCTACATAAGCCATGAGTTTTTCAGATAAGGAGGTGAATATTGAGTGAAGTATAAGCTGATCTTGTTGGACCCAAATAAGATGATTTGGGTTGGGAATCACCAGATCTCCTTGTGTGATAGTAGGAGGAGGTGGTGGAGTATTTCCATTTATGTAGCCAAGTAAATTGTACCCTTGAAGAAGAGATTGCACTTGAGCTCGCCATGATGGATAATTGTTAAGAGTAAGTTTGAGTGGAAGTTGTGTAGCAGGATTGATATAAACTATTTGAGGATGGGTTGTCACTGAAGCAACAGGATTGATAATTTCTTCAGCCATGGTGGTTGTGGAAGGATCGACTCTCTACAGTCAAGAAGCTCTAATATTATATAAGAGCTAAGAGGCAATATGATAATTTGTTTGAAGGTTAAGAATCCATAAGAATGATTATATATACAAATAAGACCACTTACTTAATAGTAATAACTATAACAACAAATAAATTATATGGCATGCATTATATGAGAATTAGGTAATAATATGAATGAGAATATATTGTCATAAAGATACTATGATTCTATGATATTTGTGTTGATTGGTGTATAGAACTTCAATTTAAAACTTCCATTTTATTTTCATAGTGAATTAGATTTCACATTAATGCCTTGTTTGATTTCAAGGAATTGAGTAACAGGATCCATTTCCAAAAAAAAAAAAAAGATAAATTAAAGGGAAATAAATTAATTTCACCCATTATTTGGCCAAGTAGAAATTAATTAAAACATTATTATTTGTTTTTTTAGGTGATGCTTTTTTTTTGGTGAGAATATGAGTTAAATGACTGACTCACTTTTTTTTTCTATTTTTTTACTCATATTTGATGAGAAATTGTTAATAAAAGATATTTTTATTCATATTTCTTAAAAAAATAAAAATGGAAATAAAAAAAATGAAAAAGAAAATAAAATAAGTGAATTGAAATTAATTTCACATTAATATTTGGCTAAAGAGAAATAAAAAAAAAAAAATTAGCTCTTACATTGGAGATATGAAATTAAGTTTTCTTCTTCTGCAAGAATATGATCTATAATGAAATGTTTTTAGTTTTTTTTTTTCTATTATCAATAGATTTTTGTAAAATATAGTTTGTAACTTGTTATTTATTTAATGAAATAAAATATTTGTGTTGTGTCATATTGTCTCCAAATATAGTTAAACTTTTTACTCTGAATCTATGATTATTTAAAAAGCATGTATTACTTAGAATAGGTTTAATCTTTTTATATAATTCATCCTATTTTTAATTTTTTCTATGCTTCAATTGTTTTATGTAGAGGACATACATAAATTATAAATCTAGTGTGATCTAGAGTTTTGACTGATGAATAGAAGAATAATTAGTGATTTTAAAATATAGTCCGACCATAACATAGGCATATGGTGGTTAGGATTATGGGGTCCTATGGACATAGAAAATTGTAGTTAGGATGGATCCTAGCTAATAGTCTAACGAGCTCGCTAGAGATGAAGAGTACTTATGCTCCGATTCATAACTACAATAGGTAGAAAACCACTATAATGCAATCATGTACTTTTAAATATCATAGGTTAAAAACTTTTAAAAATAGTAAATTTACTTTTTGCATTTGAAACTTCACTACAAGAAAATCATCTATTACTGGCGGATTTCCAGCGAAAAATTTTTTGACGGTAAATCGAGCTGGAAAAACTTCCCATTGAATAAAAACCGCTAGAATTTTTCCGGCAGAATTTTCCTGCTGCAAAATTTTTCGGCAACTATCTGACGGAAAAACTCTGCATGAATAACTAAAATACAAGTTTTTAAAAAAATTGGGTGAGTTGCCCTATGCCTGAATAACTAAAAAACAAGTTTTTAAAAAATATCGGGTGCGTTGCCTACAAGCCAGTTTACCCGTGCTGCCCCCAAACCTGCCCGCATTACTCACTAGTCCGCCTGAGTTGCCAGTGAGATTCAAAGAGGGAACCTACTTATCTTTCAAATAGTCAACCACTTTGTTGTGGAGAAAAATTTGCAACTAAGCTTACTCTTTTATATTTATATTAAATAATATAAAAATTAAAATAAAGTATTTTAAATAATAATTAATTAAAATAAATTATTAAATTAATAATTAATCAAAACAAGTTATAAAATTAATAATTGATTAAAATAAGTTATTATATTTTAAATTAATTATTAATTTAATAACTTTTTTAATTATTTAAAATAACATAAAAATAAAATAATAAAGTGAGTTATTTATTAAAATTATCATTTTAATTGTTAATTAAATTTAGTTATTAAATTAATAATTAATTATCATAATTTATTAAATTATATTTAATTAAAACAAATTATTAAATTCATAATTAATTAAAATAAGTTAAAAATTTATTAATTATGAATATATTATTTTTTTTTAGAAATTGCCTAAAAATCAATCTGAAATATTTCATCGTAATATGCCGGAAATCCGACGGAAATGGGTGATTTTTCTATGGTGCTTTTTTATTTAATCTGCAACACCCATTTTAAATCACCATGTTAGATAAATTTAGTAGTTCATATTAATCAATACTAAAGTGAACTTAGGAATTTTTATTTTTTTCATGTGGGATTAACACTCTTCTCATTAGTATATTACTTGACACGACACATGCACTTACATTAAATAGGACTTACACATGCAGTAGCAAATTTAACCAACTTTAGATAACTCAAAAGTGTCTGTAAGCAAAGAACAAAGCTTTGCATTTTGCAAAGCTAAAAATAGCATCTTGCTAGATAAAAATTGATGATGTACGTTATGTATGCTATTACCAAAAATGGTTTGACAACCATTAACATTAGGTTATATCTTTCACATGTCCTAGTTGTTTTTGTCCCAAGAAAATTTCATCAGTGATGCTTTCCTCTAATATGATATATCACTATTTATGAGAGGACCTTATATACGAGATTGAGATTCTCCATTTCTATGAGATTTTATGTCTAATTGTTGACCTTATTTTTGAATAAGGTTGGCAAATTCCCTTCCTATGCTTAGCCTTGGCTTAAAGGTCTTCCTTTTAAGACCAACATAGGTGAATTATTAATGATTTAGTATTTCATAGTCATATAAAGCCCATAACCTTGTATTCATTTCTAAGGCCCATAGTATAGGTTAACCTTAGCTTGACCTAGGTGCCAACCATGATTCTTTGAGCTCTACCTAGACCTTCCTAAACAAACTAAATTTTTTTTTCAACCTTATATAAATCCATTTGTAACGGGTTGAATCCAAACACAAAACTTAAAGGATGTGTCACTATTGTGTGAAGCATATGAATGTGGAGATCTTTGTAAAAAGATGTGAAAACCTTCTAGGTGAATTGAGTCCCACTATTAATGATGATTTTATATGGGTACATATATATTTGATTCTTGTTTATGTCTAACTGTTGACTTTATTTTTTAATAAGGTTGACAAATTCCCTTCCTATGCTTAGCCTTGGCTTGGAGGACTTTCTTATAAGACCCATATAGGTGGATTATTAATGATTTAGCATTTCATAGTTATATAAAGCCCATAAC
Source organism: Dendrobium huoshanense (assembly GCA_016618105.1). Taxonomy (NCBI): domain Eukaryota; kingdom Viridiplantae; phylum Streptophyta; class Magnoliopsida; order Asparagales; family Orchidaceae; genus Dendrobium; species Dendrobium huoshanense. The sequence continues at coordinate 66,381,048 of CM028351.1, forward strand.
GTTGTATTCATTTCTAAGACCCATAGTATAGGTTAACCTTAACTTGACCTAGGTGACTACCATGATTCTTTGAACTCTAGCTAAACCTTCCTAAACTAACAAAAAATTTTTTTTGAGCTTATATAAATCCATTTGTATTGGGTTGAATCCAAACACAAAACTTAAAGGATGTCTCACTATTGTGTAAAGAAGATGAATATGGAGATCTTTGTAAAAAGATGTGAAAACCTTCATAGTAAAAGATTATATTCAAACACAAAACTTAAAAAAGATGCATTTAATTTATTTTATAGGTGAATTAAGTCCCACTATTTATGATGATTTTATATGGAGGCCAAAGCAAAAGATTATATTCTACCAAAAACGTTTTTGAGCATTGGTTTTCACAATCTTAGTATACAGCCCGACTTCTATTCACTTGGTAAACTAGTTTAGAATAATGAACTGTTATTACCCAGTAACTATAAAAAAGGTTTCATGATATTATTCATTATAATTTTATGAGTTTATAGAGATTTATTTCATTTTTTTTTATTTTTATTTTTAATGAATTTTATAATTTCTGGTTCAATTAGGAAATTTATTTAATTGGAGGGTGTAGATGAAATGTTAATTGGTGATTTATTTAGCTAGGTTATTATTTTTTATGATTTTATGTTTTTATTTGATTTGTTTATCCTTCATTCAACCTTAATGTATATTGCTCAGATTTACAGATTCTTATGTATAACTTAATTTCAATGATGAATTTTAACATGATTTTGAATTGAGAGATTTAATTTTAACTTAATTGAATTGTGTATGTGTATATTAGATTTGTATAGCTTTATAATTTATTTGATTTTAGGGAACAATTTAATGTGATTTGAATTAAATTAATTTGGATTACTTATATAATGAAATTTGATCTTGACTATTTTATTAAATATGTTTGAATTGATTTATTCCTCGTTGATGATTTTGTGATCAGTTTAACTTCTAGAATGATTGACAGGGGTCAGAAAAGTAAGAGTCAGAATGGGTAAACAGTCAAAGGGTAGAGACTAACCTACTAAGTCGGTATAATGCCCCAATCAAGATCATATGGTTCCATCATCTCTGATTTGTCAGTATATTTTATCTATTTAATTGAGTAGAAACTATTGTTAGCAATCATGGGTTACCTCATTCAAGGGGACCTCGTAGATCAATGGTGTAGATCTAGCCCTAGGCTAATAGACGAAAAGTTTGCTCCAATATGTATGGTGAACTTATGTCAACCCTATTCTTATTTTGTATGTTTCCATTAAATTTACTTGTGTGTCATGTTTAATTTTACTATGAAATGAGTTTCTAATACGATTATTAAATTTTGTTCTGCTCAAATGAGCTTGGCTTTGATTTGATAATTGGCTTAGATTTATTGTATAAGTGGGCTTAATTTAATGTAGTTAGCTTGTGGCTTAGGCCTATTTTAATTGTTATATTGATGCGTGCTTCATTTGAATTTTTGTTTAAAGATTGAACATTGACATATGGATTACTAATGATGCATTATTAGCTTGACTTCAAGAGTCTAATCAACACGTTTATGAATCAACTAAGGCTTTGTTTGGGATGGCTTTTTGCTGCTCCTTAAAAGAGTTTTTTAGTACAAAAATTTTAATTTTTTGTACTAGCTAGAAAGTTGTTTTAAGAAGCAGTAAGAAAGCCGTCTCAAATAAAACCTAAATCAATTTATGATATTTGGTTTAAGGCTTTGTTTGGTAAGGCTTTCTTATTGCTTTTTAAAACAGTTTTTTAGTATACAAATTTTAATTTTTATACTAAAAAGTTGCTTTTAGAAATAATAAGAAAGCAGTTCCAAACAAAACCTAAATATTATTATGAGTATAATGTTTATGTCACTTTATAATTTTATGTCAAATTTGATTTTAAAGTGAGTTAGCATTTGTTAATTGTACATATTTAATTTTGATTTCAATGAATAAATTTTGATATGAATGATTTACATGAAAATCTAAGAAAGAAAAAAAATCACAAGACGTAGCTCAGTTGAAATAGTTCAACTAGATAAGCAATGGTTAGAAAGACTTGCTCGTTTTCCAAAAAGGAAAAGTCGAGATTATAAGAGTATGAGTTGTTAGTTTGAATTTTTGTGAGAGAAAAAATATTGTTGAAATGATAATGGTTGAGAGATGTTGGAACATCAATGGCCAAAGAATCAATATTAACTAAAAAGCATTAATAAAATCGTCCAAAATGAAGTCTTAGGCTTCGTTTGGGACGACTTTCTTATTGGTTCTTAAAACAGTTTTGTAGTATAAAAATTAAAAATGTTGTACTAAAAAGCGGCTTTAAGAAGCGGTAAGAAAGCCGTCCCAAACGAAGCCTTAATCTAACCTCCCTCTTTTTTACTATGATTGAAAGAATCCGACTTGATTTTGATTTAAAATATATTAAATTTGACAGGAAATCAGTTTTCACCGCATATGAGAGAGAAAAATCAGCCTGAAGAGAATAAGTTCCAAATATCCATATGTAAATTGATAAAAGTTTTTCAATTTATACAATAGCCAATTTACATAAAATATGTGCAAAATATTAAGCTACCACAAATAGTATCAAAAAGATAGCTTTTTCGCAGCATATATTTGGGGCATGCAGTTTTAACAGCTTTAAATATGTAAGTTTGCTGCAGTTATAATCATTGCTAAAATCATCACTTCAACAAAACTACCCCACAGGTTCATAAACCGCTACGGAATATAGTTGCAGTGCATTACAATTACAGTAGCCGTCCATCAGTCCTAAAACCGCTGCAAGGAAAAAAAATTGCAGTTATAAATGTCAGTATAAGTCAAAATTTGTGCTGCAATAATAGCAAGGATCGATGTAATGTCAATAACGATAAAAGGAAAATAATAAGCCAAAAACTCAAATCAAACGCCATCTCAACCTTCAACTTAATGATAAATATACAGTCCAACGGGAAAGAATACTCTTCAATTAATGCAGATTCTCGTCAGTGGCAAAATCTGTATTTATTTTTTGTGACGAGGAAGCACTGTTCTTAGGCCAGTGAAAACCCCGGTCGACCTAGGATGCAACCCACACCAATTTGCACGGGCCAACACTTATGGCTTTCACTGCTTGCCAAGAGATTCGAACCAGGGATCTAGACTTTGTTCAGCCGGCTGTTCACCACCCGGACAAGCAGCGGTGGCTGCAAAACCTCCTGAAAAAATATGCAATATTAACTGTAATTTTAGAGTTCAATACTAAATAATAATGATATATAATATTTGAAAAAATGTTTAATATAATGGTATCATTAAATGATTATTATTTTATTAAATATTGAAAAAATTCAAAAACTATTATATCATATATTTATTAAAATTTTAATAATAAATATATAAATATTAATATTTATAAATTTATAAAAAAACATATTTATTTTAATTTTAACATAATAATAAAAATGTTAAAAGTTATATTTTATAAAAAAAATATTTATAAATTTAAAATAGATTTTTAAATATTTTTTTTTAAATTAATATGCATATTCATATTGAATATTAAAAATAAAATAATAGTTATTGTTAAATATTAAATATTAAATATTAAATATTAAATATTAAATAATGAAATATTTAAATATATTTTATATTAAATATTAAATCTAAAAATTATAAAATACACAAATTAAAACTTATAATAAATAAATACATTTTATATCATTAAAATATTTATATATTTAATTATTAAATTAAATTTAACATTTTAAAATATTCTTAGATATAAAATTTTCATAATATTATATTTAAAACTTATAAAAATTTTATATATTTATATCAAATGATCAAATATATAATTTAAATAATAAATATGTTAAACTTTTATAAGTTTTAAATAAAGCATTATTAAAAGAATATATCTAAATAAACTTTTAAAATTGTTACATTTAATTTAATAATAACATATATAAATACTTTAATGATTTAAATTTTTTTTATTATAAATTTTTATTTGTTTAATATAATCTTTAATATAATATCTATATCAATATTTGATTATTTAATACAATATTTAATATTTAAGCTCTTGTCCATGAATGGCTGAACTCATAATTACTAACATATTGAAATGAAAAATATATATGTATATGAATATTCAGATGAAAATTAAGCTAAGAGTCTGCTTGAGACAACTATAGATTTTTTATAAAGATGATTGTAAAGCTATTATGAAAAAAATAAATTTTTTTCATACTGAAAAATTGGTGGTAGTTAAAGAAAGTCATCATCATTATTGTTAGATTCATTTTTTACAATGATGAAAATAGAAAGATTCCAATTCTATCATGGAGCCTTTTGCCCTGCAAATTGATAAGAATTTGGAGTTGTTCAACTAATGTCCTATTACTTAATAAGTGGTGTATTAATTTTTTTTTGTCTTAGGTTTATTTGGGACAGCCTTTTTACTACTTTTAAAGATAGGTTTATAGCACAAAAATTTCTAATTAGAAAAATTTTCATGCTAAAAAACTATTTTAGAAAGCAGTAAGAAAGCTATCCCAAACATAGCCTTAATTTGGCCGGTCAACCAGTTTCCTCTTTTTCAATCATCAAGAATAATGGGAGTTTTATATGAGCTTTGAATCAAATCCGAACAATTTATTATATAGACCATACAATTATATAGATCAACATGACTCAATTAAACCAAATCTGACCTATTTAGCACAACTATCCCAACACAAATCCATCTAACTCAAATCCAAACAAATATCAAGAAGTTTTGAGTTGATTTTGAGTTATTTGGGTCAACTATAACTTGAATGAATGGTAATCGAGTCAACTCAAATTTGTATTTAATTGGTCATATCTTATCAAATAGTTATGTGATTTTGCTTCTAAAATAATTTGAAAAAAAAAAAGACAAATTATTTGCATTATATATTAGAGATTTTTTTCAAGAAAGAATTATGTCTATATTTAAATAAGTGCAATACAAAAAATAATTTATATTGCATTTATTTTAAAACATATCTAATAGCTTTAGAGCTCAACTTAATTTTTTTTTTGTCAGAATATATTGGCATTAATAATCAACTAATTATTGTGTTTCTTGTTATCTTGAAGTAAATTAAAATGTTTTAAAATAAGTTTTATTCAAATTTCGATGAACATTTTTTCTTTTAAAAGTAAGTCAAACTCTTTGAATGGCAAAGAGCAAAATCCCAAGTGAAGGAGAAATTATTTGATGCTGACGTGAGGTCATCGGGTCGTCGGGCCACCACATGGCTACAAGGTATTAGAGTCTGGACGTAGACCGCACTAAATAATTTCCCCGGTAAGGCCCTTCAGTATATTAATTTCTATGATGTCACTTCATTTCTTTAATAGCATTATTACCATAATGAAAGCTTGAATTATATTCATTTTCAAAGGTGCTATGAGCTCTTCCTATCTTCTTGATAAGAGTAGGGTGAAGAAAGCCTATCTATAAATACAAATCAATCACCTTTATCAAATTCTTCCCTCATGAAAAGATAAAAAAAATAAAGGATTTAATATTTTTATTTCTTATAGTATGGGAAGATTGTATTAAAATGGTCCTTTTTAACTATATTTAAATGTGACATTTACTCTTAGGCTTCATTTGAAATAACTTTGTCACAGCTTTGCTTTTTAAACCGCAACCATAGCTTCTGTTTGTCATTGCTTCTGAAAAATTTTAAAACTAGGAAGCTAGTTTTTTACGTTAGCTTTCAAAGAAGTTACTTTCTCCACAACAGATTTACAATCACCTTTACAGTAAGCTACAACTATCCCAAACGAACCCTCATTAGGACAAGAGATTATTAGGTACGGAGTGCGGATGGGAAGAACCGTCCGCACAAGCATTGGGTACCTAGCGATACCCGCACTAGGTATCGCTAAGTACCCAGTGCTTGTGCGGACGGTACGCACTCCGCACCTAATAATTTTTCCATAAGGACATAATAGAGGGAAAGATTCATGTAGATAACCCATATAGTGGAAAAAAAGCCGGTTTTTTTTATTGTTATTATATTTTCTTATAGTATGGGAAGACCCTTTAATTTATGGACAAGGAATCAATTATACCTAATAACAAACCAATGCTGAGTAGGTTTTTGTCACTTTGTTTAGTTCCTGCTGAGAGGATGATGATAAACTCCTATTCTCACAGTGACCAAACAGTATAATAAATAATAATATTGTATATAGAATTTAAAATCAAAATATTATAATTTCTAACTGCCTACAAAAATTATAATATTTTACAATATTGCCAAATTTAACTGCAAACTCAGACTAATTAAATCATCAGATCAAAAAAAAAAGAAAAAAAAAAAAGAAAAGAAAAGTGTTATCACTTGATCGTCGCCGGTCACAGCTACCCATCGCACGACCACAGCCACCGGTCACTGCTTGTAGCTCACCGCATTCGTTGCTGGCCTCCATCATCGTCGCCATCATTGTAGCCTTCTGCCGTCGGCCGCCGCCACCTTGCTGCCGCAAGTACAATCTTTTTAAGATTTCCATTATATTCCTTTTATTTTAAAACTAAACCAAAAGAAGTAGCATTCCTTTTATATTCATCGAAATAATTCTAAAATATTTTTTTGCAATATATTCTTTTTTAACTATATTCCGTTTATGCTGCATTTTTTTAGGAAATCAAACTGCCACTTAATAAAATAAGGTTTTCTTTTTATTGCAAATAGCCGGTCTACAGTTGGGCAAATTATTACGTACGGTGTTCGGATTCATCCGGACACCAATCCAGACACGCCGCCACGTAACCAAAATACACCGGATCTCAATGTATTTGAGTGACGTGGTGCGTCTGAATTGGATGTCCGGACGTCCGGTCACACTGGACGTAATAATTCACCCTCTGGTTGAGCTATAAACCCAATGGGGCTCAGGATGGCGACTGAAGAGAAAAAGGGCAGAATTGGGCCCGGCCATGTCGTTGTCATAAGGCCCACGGTTCAACCAAATCTTATCCAAAGACTGTGGCTGTGGGCTTAGACAAAACCTAGAGAGAAGATTTTGCCATTTTGGAATAAAAAATATAAATTAAATTAATCAAATAGACACACTTCACAAAATATTCCATGTTATCTATCCATCTGCGTTTCTATCCTTTATTTAAAAAATGAAATAATTTTTTCTTAAATTAATAAATTTTTTATTTCAAAGCTTCTTAATATTAATTTTGTAATTTAATTTTTGTTACAATTTTTATTATAAATTACTTATAAAGGAAAAATAAGATATACAAATTTTAAATTATATTATCAGCCACGGGCCTAAGGTTTTTTTATTTATTTATTATTATTATTATTTTTGATACGTCATCACAAAATTATCTTGATCGGGCACGAATCTCGATGCAAAATCAAGTTGGAAACTTCAAAAATTAATTTCGGGAGCATATGAACTCTGATTTCAGCGAGCTTACAGTCAAACTGAGCGTCTCGGAAATACAAACCCAACGACACCAAGATCAACCAAATCCGAGCCCAAATGAGTCCAAATCAAAGGTTCGAAGCACTGTTGGAAGGTTCAAACCGCAATTTGAGTTACCAAACGGTCTCCGATTTTGACGAGCTTATACTCGAATCGAACGGCTCGACGAGACGAATCCAACGAGCCTAAGATCATCAAATTACGACATCATTAAGGCCTTCAAATGTCCAACGAACGGTGCATGATCAAAGGATTCAATATCGGCCGTCCATTCAAAACACTCCCAATTCGCCCTTGATCTCACGCCTTTTTACAGGCTATGCCACTCCAGAAAAACTATAAATAGAGCCCTCATTCTACACCAAAGAGGGAGGCTCAAGTGAAGAAAGAGAAGAAGAAGAGAAGGAGAAGGAGAAAGGGGAATAGGAGATTCCTCACCTCCTCGACCACCGCTGCCGGAGCTCTTCCTGCCGCCTGAAGACGCCGGAACTCTGCCGGATTTTCAGGAAACGCAGGAATTCTGCACAACTTCCACGTGATGCTGAAATCCTTCCCAATTTACAAGAGAGTTCCCTCCTGACGCCGAAACTCCGCCCAAGTGAAGACGGAGTTTCTCCTCTGCCACCAAAGACGTCGGACTTCTACCCGACGTCGGACCTTCACTCTTCGCTAAGTTTCTACCCGACGCCGGACTTCTACCGGTTATCGGACTTCGTTGGACGTCTATGCGAAGATGCATTTCTTTCCATTGCTGGACTCCTACCTGACGCTGTCCTACTGACCTTCGTCGTCAGACTACAGTCCTTCCGACCCCCGTCGCCAGCCGACTACGGTCCTCCTGACTTACGTCGCTCGCCGACTACAGTCTTTCCGACCTCCGTCGCCCGCCTACTACAATCCTCCTGACTTACGTCGCTCGCCGACTACAGTCTTTCCGACATCCGTTGCCCGTTGAATACGGTTCTCCTAACTTATGTCACCCGCCGACTACAGTCTTTCCGACCTCTGTCGCCCGCCGACTACGGTCCTCCTGACTTACGTCGCCCGCCGACTACAGTCTTCCCGACATCTGTCGCCCGTTGAATACGGTCCTCCTGACTTATGTCGCCCGCCGACTACAGTCTTTCCAACCTTCGTCGCCCGCCGACTACGGTCCTCCTGACTTACGTCGCCCGCCGACCACAGTCCTCCGTCGCCAGCTGACTACGGTCCTCCTGACCTACGTCGCCCACCGACTGCAGTCCTTCTAACAAAGCGAATACGTCGATAGTAACTCTTTGTATTTACATCATGTAATGTACTCCATAAGATGTACATCAAGCTAAGGTCTTCTCCCAAGGAAGGGCCTCATTTGTAATCGACTGCAAATACTAGTGGATTCGTTCAAACTGGGCTAGGCCCCGTGGTTTTTCCCCCTTTTACAGGGGTTTTCCACGTAAAAATCTTGGTGTCTCATAAATGCTAGACCCTCTCTCACTTATCTGATTGCGTGCCGGATTTTCGTACAACGCTAAGACGTTAAATCTTATATTTCTCTACCGCCGCGAATACTCCTGGACGCAACAGTTTGGCGCCGTCTGTGGGAACGTGTTTCCCGACTGGGGGGCAACTTTTGCTCAAATCTCAAAAGATCGTTCTTATCAACTTTCTGACATCAGTCTTTGTTGCATCAGATGCGGACTGGGGGGCAACTTTGACCCCAATTCTGGTCAAAAAGATCCTCCGATGTTTTCTATATCAAGATGATATTTCAGGAATATCCGAGCAAATGCAAGGATACTTCAAATCAATTGCAAGTTTTATACAGTCCCTTGTTGGACTTTTACTTCTTGGGCAAGGTCTTAATCTTGACCTTAAAAATGCAGTAACGGTCTAAGATAGACCTTCTTCACTTTCGATTCGGGCTATACGCGGCGTTCGCCCCCTCCCAATCAAAGCAAAATCAATCCCAAGGGGGTTCGATTCGACCTCTTCCACACAGGTTAACGTCGTCGAGCAAAGGCTCCGACATACAACCTCGGAAAGGTCTCACATCCTTGGTGGATTCTCCCGACCTCTTCCACACAGGTTAACGTCGTCGAACAAATGTTCCGACATACAACCTCGGATAGGTCTCACATCCTTGGTGGATTCTCTCGACCTCTTCCACACAGGTTAACGTCGTCGAGAAAAAACTCCGACATACAACCTCGGAAAGGTCCTACATCCTTGGTGGATTCTCTCGGCCTCTTCCACACAGGTTAACGTCGTCGAGCAAAGGCTCCGACATACAATCTCGGAAAGGTCTTACATCCTTGGTGGATTCTCCCGACCTCTTCCACACAGGTTAACGTCGTCGAGAAAAAACTCCGACATACAACCTCGGAAAGGTCCTACATCCTTGGTGGATTCTCTCGGCCTCTTCCACACAGGTTAACGTCGTCGAGCAAAGGCTCCGACATACAACCTCGGAAAGGTCTTACATCCTTGGTGGATTCTCCCGACCTCTTCCACACATGTTAACGTCGTCGAGCAGGGCTCCGGCATACAACCTTGGAAAGGTCTCACATCCTTGGTGGATTCTCTCGATCTTTTCCACACAGGTTAATGTCATCGAACAAATGTTCTAACATACAACCTCGGATAGACCTTACATCCTTGGTTAACGTCGCCAGAATGCCGTCAAGGGACTTTCACTTAACTTCTCCACAAAGTTAAACTTCTATCCGACATCAGACTTCTGCTCGTCAGCGGACTCCTACTCGTCGTCGGACTTCTGCTCGTCAGCGGACTTCTACTCGTCGTCAGACTTCTGCTCGTCGACGAATCTTCGTCGGTCTTCTACCCGGCATTGAACTTCTACCCGACATCGGACTTCTGCTCGTCAGCGAACTCCTACTCGTCGTCGGACTTTTGCTCGTCAGCGGACTCCAACTCGACGTCGGACTTCTGCTCGACAGCGGACTTCTACTCGTCGTCAGACTCCTTCTCGTCGACGAATCTTCGTCGGTCTTCTACCCGACGTTGAACTTCTACCCGACATCGAACTTCAGCTCGTCAGCGGACTCCTACTCGACGTCGGACTTCTGCTCGACAGCGGACTTCTACTCGTCGTCAGACTCCTGCTCGTCGATGAATTCTCGTCGGTCTTCTACCCGACGTTGAACTTCTACCCGACGTCAGACTTCTGCTCGTCAGCGGACTCCTACTGGTTATCGGACTTCTGCTTGTCAGCGGACTTCTACTCGTCGTCAGACTTCTACTCGTCGTCAGACTTCTGCTCGTCGACGAATCTTCGTCGGTCTTCTACCCGGCGTTGAACTTCTATCCGACATCGGACTTCTGCTCGTCAGCGGACTCCTACTCGTCGTCGGACTTCTGCTCGTCAGCGGACTTCTACTCGTCGTCAGACTTCTGCTCGTCGACGAATCTTCGTCGGTCTTCTACCCGGCGTTGAACTTCTACCCGACATCGGACTTCTGCTCGTCAGCGAACTCCTACTCGTCGTCGGACTTCTGCTCGTCAGCGGACTCCTACTCGACGTCGGACTTCTGCTCGATAGCGGACTTTTACTCGTCGTCAGACTCCTGCTCGTCGATGAATCTTCGTCGGTCTTCTACCCGACGTTGAACTTCTACCCGACATCGAACTTCAGCTCGTCAGCGGACTCCTACTCGACGTCGGACTTCTGCTCGACAGCGGACTTCTACTCGTCGTCAGACTCCTGCTCGTCGATGAATTCTCGTCGGTCTTCTACCCAACGTTGAACTTCTACCCGACGTCAGACTTCTGCTCGTCAGCGGACTTCTACTCGTCGTCAGACTCCTACTCGTCGATGAATTCTCGTCGGTATTCTACCCGACGTTGAACTTCTCCTTGTCGTCGGATTTCTGCTCGTCAGCGGACTTCTACCTGACATCGGACTTCTGCTCGTCGATGAACTTTCGTCGGTCTTCTGCCCAAGGCCGTACTTCTACCCGACGTCGGACTTCTTCTTGTCGTCGGACTTCTCCTCGTCGGCAGACTACTACTCGCCATCGGCTTCTCGCTTGAATGCTATTTGCAACGCATTCTCGAACTCTCCCCTTTGGCTCCACACTCGATCGTTGACTACTAACGGGCTTTAACTCGATCGTCCATCGCCAGTAAACCTCCGCTCAGATGGAAAAGAGATCCCCGTAGGCTTCTGCGCGCGAGGAGGGGCGCTAATTCGAGCAAGGGAAGTTTCCCGCTCGCAAAATAGCGGAAGCCTCAACCGCCAGTAAACCGGAGGGGGAGGAAGGAAATCCCGTAGGTTTCTATCGCCAGTAAACCGGAGGGGGAGGAAGAAAATCCCGTAGGTTTCTATCGCCAGTAAACCAGAGGGAGAGGAAGAAATCCCGTAACTCCTGCACCAGAGAGGGAGCGCTAATTCAAGCTAGGGACATTTCCCACGCGCAAAACAGCGGTAGCCTCAATGTCAGAGAGCCAGAGGGAGAGAAAGAAATCCCGTAACTCCTGCACCAGAGAGGGAGCGCTAATTCGAGCAGAGGATATTTCCCACTCGCAAATAGCGGTAGCCTCAATGTCAGAGAGCCAGAGGGAGAGGAAGAAATCCCGTAGGTTTCTATCGCCAGTAAACCGGAGGGGGAGGAGGAAATCCCGTAGGTTTCTATCGCCAATAAACCGGAGGGAGAAAGAAGGAAGAGTTGCAAGTTTTCTAAAGGCCTAGGAGGCCTATTTATAGGTTCTGGAGAGAATAGGGGGGAGTTATTACAATTTTCGGATTTCCTATTTTTTCTAAATTTTTCTGAAATTTTTCGGAATTTTTTGGAATTTTTAGGAATTTTTTGAGAATTTTTTGGACCCAAAAATAGCCAAAAAACACTATTTTCGTGCATGTGGGGCCCACAATGGCGGTGCAGCCAACCGGCCGCGCGAAACGGCGCGGCCAGCTCACCAATCCGCGGCCAGAAGCGCGAATTGCGGCCGGCCACGGCAGCCAGCGCGGCAGACCAGGCGCGGCAAGCCCAATCGCGCGCGGGTGCAGCCCGGTACGGGCGCGGGAGACCAATCGCAGGCGCGGTGTAGCCCAGGCGGCCGATGTTCCGCGCGGCAGGCCCCAGGCGCCGGTGTTCCGCGCGGCAAGCCCAGGCAGCCGGTGTTCCGCGCGGCAGGCCCCAGGCGCGGCCACTGTTTCGCGCCGCTGGCGGCAGCCGGCCGGCGGTCCGGCCGGTTCGGCAGCCCAGATCATTCCGAGTCCGTTTTCTCGCCCGACAAGTCCAAATTCGACGTTTTTGGGGTCTCCGGACCCATTTTTCGACGTTCCGGACTCGATTACGACACTTTCGGAACTCAACGGGGTCTCTATGGTGAAGTTCGAGCAATATGTTAATTTTTGGAATGTATTTTTTGGTGTTTAGACCAATGCAAATTGTCAACACATGTATTTTCGGACTCCTGGGGCTTCGACGTCCGAAAATAGGGGGGCAACTGATACGTCATCACAAAATTATCTTGATCGGGCACGAATCTCGATGCAAAATCAAGTTGGAAACTTCAAAAATTAATTTCGGGAGCATATGAACTCCGATTTCAGCGAGCTTACAGTCAAACTGAGCGTCTCGGAAATACAAACCCAACGACACCAAGATCAACCAAATCCGAGCCCAAATGAGTCCAAATCAAAGGTTCGAAGCACTGTTGGAAGGTTCAAACCGCAATTTGAGTTACCAAACGGTCTCCGATTTTGACGAGCTTATACTCGAATCGAACGGCTCGACGAGACGAATCCAACGAGCCCAAGATCATCAAATTACGACATCATTAAGGCCTTCAAATGTCCAACGAACGGTGCATGATCAAAGGATTCAATATCGGCCGTCCATTCAAAACACTCCCAATTCGCCCTTGATCTCACGCCTTTTTACAGGCTATGCCACTCCAGAAAAACTATAAATAGAGCCCTCATTCTACACCAAAGAGGGAGGCTCAAGTGAAGAAAGAGAAGAAGAAGAGAAGGAGAAGGAGAAAGGGGAATAGGAGATTCCTCACCTCCTCGACCACCGCTGCCGGAGCTCTTCCTGCCGCCTGAAGACGCCGGAACTCTGCCAGATTTTCAGGAAACGCAGGAATTCTGCACAACTTCCACGTGATGCTGAAATCCTTCCCAATTTACAAGAGAGTTCCCTCCTGACGCCGAAACTCCGCCCAAGTGAAGACGGAGTTTCTCCTCTGCCACCAAAGACGTCGGACTTCTACCCGACGTCGGACCTTCACTCTTCGCTAAGTTTCTACCCGACGCCGGACTTCTACCGGTTATCGGACTTCGTTGGACGTCTATGCGAAGATGCATTTCTTTCCATTGCTGGACTCCTACCTGACGCTGTCCTACTGACCTTCGTCGTCAGACTACAGTCCTTCCGACCCCCGTCGCCAGCCGACTACGGTCCTCCTGACTTACATCGCTCGCCGACTACAGTCTTTCCGACCTCCGTCGCCCGCCTACTACAATCCTCCTGACTTACGTCGCTCGCCGACTACAGTCTTTCCGACATCCGTTGCCCGTTGAATACGGTTCTCCTAACTTATGTCACCCGCCGACTACAGTCTTTCCGACCTCTGTCGCCCGCCGACTACGGTCCTCCTGACTTACGTCGCCCGCCGACTACAGTCTTCCCGACATCTGTCGCCCGTTGAATACGGTCCTTCTGACTTATGTCGCCCGCCGACTACAGTCTTTCCAACCTCCGTCGCCCGCCGACTACGGTCCTCCTGACTTACGTCGCCCGCCGACCACAGTCCTCCGTCGCCAGCTGACTACGGTCCTCCTGACCTACGTCGCCCACCGACTGCAGTCCTTCTAACAAAGCGAATACGTCGATAGTAACTCTTTGTATTTACATCATGTAATGTACTCCATAAGATGTACATCAAGCTAAGGTCTTCTCCCAAGGAAGGGCCTCATTTGTAATCGACTGCAAATACTAGTGGATTCGTTCAAACTGGGCTTGGCCCCGTGGTTTTTCCCCCTTTTACAGGGGTTTTCCACGTAAAAATCTTGGTGTCTCATAAATGCTAGACCCTCTCTCACTTATCTGATTGCGTGCCGGATTTTCGTACAACGCTAAGACGTTAAATCTTATATTTCTCTACCGCCGCGAATACTCCTGGACGCAACAATTTTATTGAAGGTTGGGGAATAAAAATGATAGAGAAAGCGAAAGATTCCATGTAGTCCTATTTTATATATATAAGTCATCATTTTTTTTCGGCCACTTGGCATTTATTTGAAGAGGTTCTATATTTTTTTGAGAATCACAATGCCTTGATTTACGGTCAAAATAAGTGCATTAACAGATAAATTATTGCGTCCGGTGTCTGGATTCGTCCGGACACCAATCCGGTGTTGCCACGTCACCAAAATATACCGGGACCCAGTGTATTTGGGTGACATGGCGTCTCCGAATTGGATGTCCGTATATCTGATGACCGGACGCAATAATTTGCCGCATTAATAAGATGAATTCTTGGATACCAAAAGTAATTCACTATGAGTTTAAATAAGTTCAAATCAAATACTTGGAACTAAAATAAAAAACGTTGAATTATTGATTGAAAGATTAGACGATCTCTGAAATTTGCATTCTTATAATCAAAATCAAATGCTTGATGAGATAATCAAGCAACCTAAGATCGCTCAATTTTGATATCATTAAGGCACTAAAATGCTAAATAAACGGCCTAAAATAATAATAAAATTAATATAGGCATTTGTTGGAGTGATATAAACTTTTGATTAAATTTATGAAAATGTCACCCTAAAATACTATAAATAAATCTTCAAGTAGGCTTGAGTTTTGAGAGAGTTTGAAGTTTTGAAGAATACTAAAAATTTACTTAATATTTGACGCTGATGATTATTGCCACTTGCCGCTGCCATATGATCAATGTCTCTTGGCTACCATCATAGATCACCATGATGGCTATATTCATCTAACAACTTTCAATCAATCATCGTAATATATTCACCATCATCTAACCTTTATTGTTTCATTGTTTCTACCTGATCATCATCACCCAACTTATGTCACCGAGCTATCCTCATACAATTGTTACATCCTGGAATATTCATGGTCGTAGAGAAATATATAGTTTAACGTCTTAGCGTTGTACAAAGATCCAACATACAAACATATGAAATAGAGGGTATAATATTCATAAGTGACACTAAGATTTTTTACATGGAAAATCTTGAAAAGGGAGAAAACCACGGGGTGTAACCCAGTTTGAAAGAATCCACTATTATTTGCAGTCGATTACAAATGAGGCTCTTCCTTGGGGGAAGGTATTACCTTGATATAATAATTATACATCATATAAAGTGTATTACAAGATGGGACTTGAAATAATCACTATTGATATGTTTATTTCATTAGCAAAATCATAATCGGTGGGCGATGGAAGTTGGAAAGACCATTATCTGGCGATGGATGTCATAAGGATCGTAGTCGGCGGGCAATAGTGGCCAAAAAGACTGTTATCTGATGATAGATGTTAGAAAATCCGTAGTCGATGGGCGACAATGGTCAGAAAGACTATTGTCTGGAGAAGGATGTCAAAAGAATTGTAGTCGATTAGCGACGGAGGTTGGAAGTCCGACGATGGGAGGAAGTCCAGCGTTAGGCAGAATTTCAACGATGGATAAAAGTCCGGCGTTAGATAGAAGTCCAACAGATGTCTAACAATGGGTGGAAGTCTGGCAATGGATAAAATTCTGGTGACGAGCGGAAGTTCGACGTCGGGTAGAACTCTAATGAAAGTCCGGTGACTAACAGAAGTTCGGAGACTGGTGGAAGTCCAGAGTCGTGTTGAAATATGGCGACGAGCCGAAGTACGGTGTTGGGTAGAAGTCCGACAAAAGTCCAACGACAGGCAGAAGTCTAGCAAAGGGAAAAAGTCCGACATCGGGTAGAAATCCGGCGACAGGCAAAAGTCCGACGAAAGTCCGGCCACGGGGGGAAGTTTGGCAACGGGCGAAAGTCCAACGGGTAGAAATCCGGCGATGGGCGGAAGTCCGACTTCAGGTAGAAGTTCGACGAAAATTCGATGACGGGCGGTGATCAAGAGTTGGTCGATGAGGAGCTTGGTGGCAAGAGAAATCTCTAATTTCTCTTCCTCTCATTTCTTCTTTTAGTCATTGCTTTGGACCCCTTCATGAGGAATGAGTGATCTATTTATAATTTTCTAAGAGTGGCATGACCAGTATATAGGAGGGAGATCAAGGCTAATTTGGGAGTAGTTTGAATGGACGATTGATGTTGATTTCCTTCATCATGGACTTTTACTGAGCATTTGAATGTCTTAATGATATCATAATTTGACAATCATAGCCTCGTTGGATTTGTCTCGTCGAGCCGCTCAATTCGACTATAAGCATGTCACGTTTGAAAACCATTTGGTAATCCAAATTATGGTTTGAACCTTCCAAATGTACTTCAAGTCTTTGATTTGGACTTATTTGAGCTCGAATGGAGTCGAATTTGGCGTCGTTGGGTTTGTATTTCTAGACGTTCAGTTCCACTACAAGTTTGTTGAAATCAGAATTCAGTTGATCCATGATTTAATTTTTGAAGTTTCCAACTTTATTTTTTAGCTTCAGATTCGTTCCCGATCAAGATAATTTTTTAATGATATATCAATAATAATCATCATCAGAACTAAAACCACTCAAATGTTACATCTGTGCCACTTTCTCTCTCTCCCTCTCACATTCACATATAAATATTGAGATCTGCTATATTTTTTCGATTTAGAATGACTTTCTTACTAATTTATAAAACTGTTGTATGGAACGAAACTTTTTAAAACTTCATAGTAAAAAAAGATCATTAAGAGCAGTAAAAAAACAGTTGATTAAAAAAAATTGTGCTTATAATCTGAAAAATAAAACAAAAATAAAGTTATCAGAAATGAAGTCTAAAGAGACTACTTTATTACTGCTTTTTAAAATGATTTTTTTTTTAATATTTGAATTAGAAAATTTTGTAATAATAAATTACTTTAGAAATTAATAAAAAAGCTCTTCCAAACAAAATCTGAGACACCAAAAGCTAACACAAGTGTCAAAAAGACAAATTATAATCAGATTGAGCTGATCTTTAAATAAATTAATATGAGCGACAAACAGCTCAACATTTATCCGTACAAGACCAATTCATATTTATTTATTTATATAATTAAATAAATTTAAATACATTTTCAAAAGTTCAACATATAAGAAAATGAAATAGAAGTCTGATGCATGTTTATTTATATTGATAAGTATGCTGAGTTGTTATATAACAAATAACTTATTAATTTTTTTCTTATGACTCAATTACTTAATAACTTATTCTATATCCTTGTATAACTTTTCAATATTGTATATATGTTAAAATTTATGTATATTAATAAAAGTATAAATACAAATAATATATAATAGGGGTGTCAATATTTGACACGACTCGAAAATTTCGGATTATGATCAACCTGTTTGAGAAACGAGTCATGTTCGAATTAATCCGAAAATCCTATAAATCTGTGTCGTGTCGGGTCAACCCATAAACCAGACGAGTGGGTTCAACGTTGAACAAACTAGCCCGTTTGCAAAAACGAGCAAACGAGTCAGGTTCGAGTCAACCTAAATAGGGTCGGATCATTTCTGGGTTTGAACCAAACCCAAACCACAACATGAATTTGACACCCCTAAATTATGTATGGATTAAATTTCAAAATAGTCACAAAAGTATTTGTATATGATCATTTTGGTCCCAAATTATAACGTTGTTCCAATTTAGTCTCTTGACTATATAAAATTTATCCAAAATGATCTTTTTAGACAAAAACTTCAATTGGGGCTATTTTTTTACTGCTTTCTAAAACAATTTTTTAGTATAAAAAATTTTAACTAAAAACTTTTGTAGTAAAAAGTGTTTTATAAAGCATTAAGAAAGTTGTTACAAACAAAGACTAAATTGGGATCAATTTTGTAAAAACGAGAAACTAAATTGGAATCAATTGTATATCACAATTATAATTTTAGGGACTATTTTAGATCAATTTATTTAATGAAAGAACTAAGTTGAAATAACATAATACTCTAAGATTAAATTACTCATACATGAATAATCCTGAACCATTTTGATATATATATATGATTATGTCAATTTTAATTTAAATCTATAAATCTAACTAAGTCTAATAATAAAACTATATGTTTAAATTAATAGCATCAAATATATAATTAATTCTACTCAATAAAAAATTTAAAAATAAATTTCTACAAAATTTCAAAATTTGTGTCAGGTTCAATTTCAGCTCTAACTAAACAATCTTGAATAAAATGGACCTTAGAGCAATTCAATCTATTTAACACTAATTTATTTTATATAAAAGAAAAGAGAGAATGAGTTAAATCACAATAATAACTTCTATATTCTTTCTCAAGAAGTCACACATAAAATGAATTCTTTCATTTCATGTGTACTATATATATATATATATTCTCATTTGATATGTCCCATAAAAGCATTCACCTCACAAATATATCAATAAAAAAATAAAAAATAAAAACTAAGTGGGAGAATATTTAGGTGGCATAGGATTCCTCATAATGTTAGATTATTTTTAATTTATTAAAAAAATGATCCCAATATTCTTAAATTAGTTATATCATAATGATAAAATAAATACTCACAATAATAAAATAGATATTTAAATAAAAATTTAAATTTCTTGTAATTTTAAATATTTATTTTATACTCCTAAATATTTTATATTATATCATTAAACCAGCCATCTAAAGGACTGATCCTATGACTGAAAAGAAAAATCATTTTATTAAGATATCTAAATACAAAATATACAGTAAACTTCAAAATTTATTTATTTTAATTAGTGTAATTCATAATTTATAAAATATTAACTTAGAATTTTAATTTTTATAATAAAACGTTTATATTAAGATAGTGGTTAAATCTATAATATTTCATGGCGTAGAATGTTGACCATAAAAAATTAGCAAAAAATTAAGTGTTATTGAGATGAGTACACAGATCAATGAGTGACTATACACTTAGAGATAGAACGTGAAAAGAATATATACATGACAAAAGTGGAGTATCTCTTACGACAGATAAGATTAGAGAGGCAGGTTAGATGATTTGGTCTGATTATACTCAGATGGATGAGTGACTATACACTTAAAGATATAATGTGAAATGAGTATATACGTGATGAGGGTAAAGTCGCTCTTATGACAGATAAGATTTAGAGAGTGGCAAGTCAGATGATTTGGTTGCATAAAATGTTCTTCTTCCAATGACATGATTAGGAATATAAATGTATTAGTTTTGATTTATATTAAGAAATCTAGAGATAGACTTGTAAAGACTCGATTATAAAATATTAAAAATAATATTTTTATTAGATTTAAATGAGAATTTGATTTTTAACAGAATATAACAAAAAAAAATTATATAATTGATCTAAATGTTCACTCTAAATAAATTTGAAGATGTTATTGCACTAAAATATTTTTGGATTAACGAGTGAATAAAATAAAATAAAATAAAACTGCCCTTCATCAACATAACCGCACTTTGATCAATTGATTTGACAATCCACCAACCAACTCCCTCACTTAACCTATTTCTTGTCGAAAAACTCAATGCAAATTAATTCTGAAATTTAATCTAAGCTATCTTTAAATTGGCAGATTAAAATAGATTTTAACATTTAATTTTCTCAAAAAAAAGGGAAAAAATAAAGCAACAAAATCCCATTTTGGATTAGATTAGATTTGTTTCAAAGATTAGACATCGGCACTGAGAAAGAAGTGCAGAGGGTTTCACAAAACCTTCATGCTTTTCTCCATTGGAGCCTTTCCCAATTCCCTCACAACTAACACAACGAGAACCCAAACTTTATACAAAAGACAAAAGTTCCGAATCAAACTAAAAGAAAAATCAAAACTTTTTCTTGTGTATTTACTTTGCAGTTATTTTTTCACAATGCCCATACCTCAAGTGAAGTTCTCCTGGTTCTTCGCAGAGAGCCGCTTCAGGAACTCGTAGGTAGTGATCATGGTGGTAGCAGATAGGGACATGGACGCCCATCTCGGCCCCAAACCTCTGTAACAAGCCATCCATCCTCCTTCCTTCAACAAGCTCTTTACCGCCCGCCCAATCGTCATTCTCCTTTTTCCTTCTTCCTCGCACCCATCCATCACCTGCATCCTGGTCTTGATCGTGTCCAATGGCATCGTCACGAGCGCTGCAGCTCCTCCGGCAATGGCCGCGCTCGTCCCCTGAACCACCGCCACCGTTCCACAATCCGGCTTAAATCCGGCGGCGGAATCTCGACTGCGGCTTAACCAATACCCCATTCCGCTCCATATGATTCTCTGAGAAACAGAATAGGAAGCCCACCACACGGCGTTCGATGGCGCATAGATCAGGATCGACATCCCGAAGCCGCGGTAAAGGCCGCGGAGGCCATCGGAGGTTAGTATCTTTCGGAAGGCGTCGACGCCGCCGCGGTACTTAAACGGCGAATCTCCCTGAACCATGAGACGCTGGCTGACGACGTCGATAGGCGTCCAGATGACCTGCGCGGCAACGGCAGCGCTGAGGCCGGCGGCAGCGTTGGAGGCGGCAGCAGCCGCAGTCTCCGTCATACCGAGGCGGATGGCGGCAGTGCCGACGCTGCTCTTGGTGACTTCGAGCGCAGCCATGTAGAGAGCGCGGGCGGGGATGGTGCCGGTGAGGGAGGTGGCGAAACCGCGATAGAAACCGCGGGGGCCTTCGTGGCGAAGGATGTAGGTTACTGTGCGGAAGCAGGAAAGCGGGGTGTGGGAGACCTGGAGCCGCGTTTTGAGGACGACGGCAGGGTATAGCGCTGCTGAAACGCCGGAGAAGAGGGCGGCGCCAAGAAAGAAGAATCTCGACTTGTCAAGCATCTCCCAGTCGATTTCAGCAGGAAGGTGGATCTCCGCCGGTGACGGATCCTCCTCCTCCTCCTCCGCCGCCGCTGCCGTCAGGTTCATCTCGTTAGTCTCCACTTCTCTGTCTTCAGCTATATATAACCGGCCTACCCTTCATATCTACGGCAGTTGTAGAATCGTAAACCTAACCCTAACCATAATTCTCAGCTATCTATGTACATCTAATCGATCTAGAGATTTGTGAATTCAGCGAGTAATCTTGTCAGTACTCACAGGGGATGCGGCGTCTCTCGTGAGGAATACCTTATTCCGATGTGCTTCCCGGCGGCGGGCGTGGAAAACATCTCCGCTGGCGATTACCAGCAGGGAGGCGCTCCAGATCTAGGGTTAGGGCTGGCGGCGGCGATGGGAAAGCTCGAAGAAGTTAGGGGAAGTGTAAGAAAAGCAGCGGGGGGGAAAAAAAGGGCAAAAAGATTTGCTGGCGTGGAGAAGTGAAGGGTAAGCTATGAAATTTTTTAGTAACCAGGGTGGTTTGTGCATATTAATTTCTATTCGGCCTGCGGCGTCATCCACTTCGGTGTGATTGACACGTGTCCGTTACCTGTTCAAAGAAAGATGGTACCAAGACGCCCGGGGAGGTTGAGCGCGGTGCGTGGCGGCCAGACTCTTGTAGGTATTGCCGTATTGGCAGCGTGGCGCTTCGCCCTATCTGGATACGCTTCGTGGAAATCGTTTCGTACGATTAATTACCGGCATTTACAGGTAAAGTAACTGTATGAGTGGACCGATTTTTAAAATATATTATCTTCCATTATGATTAATTTAATTGATAAATATATATTTCCTAAAATAAAGTAAAATAAAATAAATATTTTAAAAAAATTTACCATGATTATAAATTAAAATTTTTGCAATAATTAAATTTATAAGAGAGTTTTATATTTTTGGGTTGTAAGAATGTGTTGCACTAACAAATGAAATTATAAGTTGTAATATAGAAAAAATCATGGAATTTGATTTAGCGGAAATGGTCTATTATAGAAATATGTTCTTCCCCTTAATTAGAGGGAGGGATTATAAAATAAAAATATAAGCTTGATCTTCTATGAATGTGGTGGAGAATACTAGAGATACAGTAAAGGGTGATGAAAGTGGTATACTATTGGCAATCATAAAATGATGGCTGAAACTAAGGAATTTTTATTGGGTCCGGTGTCCTGACGTAGTTCTACATTCGAACGCCAGTAAAATGGTGCCACGTGCTCTTACTCTTTACCGCGCGGCCCGACGACCTGACCCGGACCGGACCCAGGATTGCTATGTATTGGCTGATTTGTGCAGACTGTGTTATTGCTAGATATTGCTCGATATTGTTCAGCAATAATAAGAAATATCATTCTGTGAAGACCAATACCTAGCAATATTGAGCAATACCGAGCAATACCGAACGATACCCCGATTTTGCTAGGTATTGCTCGGTATTGTTCTTCACATAGCAGTATTTCTCGTTATTGTCAAGCAATACCTAGCAATACCGAGCAATACCTAGCAATACTTAGCAATACCGAGCAATACCTAGCAATACTGAGCAATAACTAGCAACACGCGAACATAGCAACCCCGGGTTTCGGTCTAGGTCGAGTCGTCGGGCCAGCGGTAAAAAGTAAGAGCACGCGGCGACATGTTATTGGCGTCCGAAGGTAGAGCTACGTCAGGACACCGGACCTAATAAAAATTCGAAACTAAGGTAGTTGATGATGGTGGTCAGACGATAGTGGGTGAATTTTGATGATCTGACAATATTGGTTAGACAATGAACAATCATGATTAAACAATAGTGGTTATTGGCAATTATCATAGACATTTTGTGTCTGACATGCTCTTTATATTTGTAAGCTCCGTCCATATTTAGGTTAAAGAACCTTTTATATAAAGAATGCCTTTATTTATAATTTTTTGGTAAGATAATTTAACAAGTTTAGTCAAAATCTCAAGACATTCTATCAGATAGGTCATGCTAATTCCATTGTGTTAGATTATTACTTCAATATTTAAGTGCCTTGTTGATCTTGAAATTGAGAAATCTTAGGCTTGTCGGATTTCTCTTGTCAAGATGCTCATCATGAGTATAAGCATGTTCGTTTCAGAGAATATTTGGTTTATTAATTAATATTTTAAATTTTTTAATAACACTTCAAAGGCCTTATTTGATTTCCATTTGAATCAGATTCGATTCATGCTTGTGTCATTGAGCTCATCTCATTAAAACGTTCATTCTCGCTATAAATTTGTTGAATATAAGTTTAATTGATTTGGAACTTAATTAAAAAAAATGATTCAAATATGGAATTAATGCTTAATCAAATTATTTTTTTGAATGTCAAAATCTGTCTCATGCAAACATGAATTAAATTTTGAAAAAAAATTAACTCAAAATTATAATTTCTAAAAAAAAAGGAAGAACCACTCTATGGGGGTGTCAACATTGACCTCTCCTCCTTATCATGAACCAAATTAATATTTTAAAATCAAAATTTCACTGTTTCCTAAAATTTGTGTTGTTGTGCATTGATTGGAGCAAAAATTATTAAGAAGTTTTACTCAAAACTTTTGAGGTTTTCTCAAAATTTATTGTAGAAGCTCCGGTGGACTCTACAACAACAACAACAACAACAATATCAAGCCTTTATCCCACTACGTGGGGTCGGCTACATGAATCTTTTTTCTTAAATATGTCTTATTAAAAGTCAAATTCTCGTTTAAATCTAATAAAGAAAGGTCATTCCTAATATTTTCTAACCAAGTCTTTTTAGGTCTACCTCTACCTTTCTTAACATAAGTCAAATCTGATACCTCTACTCTCCTAACCGGGTCATCGGAAGGCCGCCGTTTTATGTGACCAAACCATCTAAGGCGATTCTCTCTAATCTTATCTTCTGCTGGAGCTACTCCAACCTTTTCACGTATATGCTCATTTCGTATCCTATCTCTAAGGGTAAAGCCACTCATCCACCTGAGCATCCTCATCTCTGCCACACTTAACTTAGTATTATGGTTCTCTTTTAATGGCCAGCATTCCGCACCATAAAGCATTGCAGGCCTCACTACCATCTTATAGAATTTTCCCTTAAGTTTGAGGGGTACATTTCTATCACATAACAAGCCCGATGCATTCCTCCACTTCAACCATCCAACTTGAATTATGCTGATAATATCCCCATCTATTTCACCATCACTCTGAGCAATAGATCCAAGATATCTAAAACATGTACTCTTATTAATGACTTGATTGCCCAAAGTCACAATCCCCTCACTAGATCTATTACTACTAAAATTATACTCCATATATTCCGTTTTAGATCTACTCAAGTGAAAACCTTTAGACTCTAAGGTTGACCTCCATACTTCAAGTTTACCTTTAACTCCCTCTCTAGTCTTATCAATAAGAAGAATATCATCAGCAAAAAGCATACACCAAGGTACATCCTCTTGCAAATGTCTAGTGAGAACATCCATGACTAAAGCAAAAAGTTATGGGCTTAAGGCTGATCCTTGATGTAACCCAACCGAAATAGGGAAATACTTGGTCAATCCACCTTGTGTTTGAACACAAGTAATAGCTCCTGCATACATATCTTTAATGATTTGAATATAAGCATTATTGACTCCTTTCTTTTCAAGAACTCTCCATAGCACTTCTCTTGGAACTTTATCATATGCTTTTTCTAAATCAATAAATATCATATGTAGATCCTCCTTATTTTCTCTATATTTCTCCATCAAACCTCTTAATAAATGTGTGGCTTCCATAGTCGACTTACCCGGCATGAATCCAAATTGATTTTGAGAAACATTAGTATCACGCCGCAACCTATGCTCCATAACTCGCTCTCAAAATTTTAAAGTATGGCACATTAACTTAATACCTCTATAATTTGCACAATCTTGTGCATCACCTTTATTCTTAAAAATAGGAATTAACACACTCATTCTCCACTCATATGGCATCTTTTTAGTCTTCAAAATAGTATTAAAAAGTTTAGTAAGCCATGAAATTCCTTCATCTCCTAAGCATTTCCACACCTCTATTGGAATATCATCAGGTCCAACAGCTTTTCCACCCTTCATTTTCTTTAAAGCCTCTCTAACTTCAATTTTACTAATACGCGGATAAAAACAGAAATCTTTATTTTCATTTAGGGTGCTAAGGTCACTATAGTCAATCTTATTTTCACAATATTCATTAAAAAGTTTAGCAAAATATCTCATCTATCTTTGTTGAATATCATCTTCTAAGAAAAGTATTTTTTGATCTTCATCTTTAATACACTTCACTTAAATTAAATCCTTACTACTCCTATCTCTTTGTTTGGCTAACTTATACATATATCTTTCTCCATCTTTAGTATCTAATCTATTATATAAATCACTAAAAGCTAATGTCTTTGCATCGCATATTGCTTTCTTAGCATCCTTACGAGCCACTTTATATATTTTCCAATTATCAGAATTTTTAAAATTAAACCAATTTTTATAACAAAGCTTCTTATTTTTAATATTTTCTTGCACATTTGGATTATGAATTAAAAAGGATGTTAGGTTTAGAATGTTAGAATATGATTGTGAGTGTTGTTAAAATACTTGAAAAGGCCTTTTTAAACTTAAAACTAGACCTTAATGCCAAGTATTGGTCACATCTCTTGGGTGTGTGATGTGTTAAGTTAATTTTTTTCACAAAATCAAATAGAATAGTTTTAATTTTTTTTTTTTTCAAATTTACTTTGTTCACATTTCGAGGGGATATTTAGATTGATGTCTATAGAGTGGTTGGGCTTTGTAATTAGTCTAAAATTTTGATTTCACTCAAGATTATTTTTAAAATCAAAGACTTTAATATTCAAAAATTGGGAAGCAACAACTACATCACTATAAAAGCATGAATCTTGATGAAAGTATATGAATCAAAATCTCTTAGTAAACTTATGGTTAAAATTAACATTTTGATGAGATGAACCTATTGACACCATTTGAGGGATCAAAACACCTCTCCGAAAAATTATAAATAGACTCTCATTCAAATATGAGAAGGGCTTAACATGTGAGACAGCTGAAATATTTGAAGAATTCTAGAGCTATGTTTGATGATTGATTCTGAGGATTACTATAAATGATAATTGTTGCCTTACCAATAACATTTGATAGCTATTTCCATTGATTTTGATGTTTATCGCTATTATTGAGGCAAATGCACATCATTAACATAAACCCCAAAGACCATAGATGCTGACAAGTTCATTGCCAATTGCTTGCCACAATATCAATTTTCATCAATACCTATAAGGTCAACGCTCTCCATGGACACTAATTCTGATATTTGTCGATGCCAGCAAGGCTATCACCCACAATTGCCAACAATGTTGATGCTCGCTGATCCCAATAAAATTGTTGCTCTCCATCAACACTAACTTTGATGTCTATTGATGTCAATAAGATTTTCTCCTAGCATTGCATTTTTTTGTTTCCAATATGGATAATAACAAAGTTTGACATCTACATATGCCAATACGGTCACCGCCCACCATCACATTCAATGTTAATGTTCACTATCATCAACAAAGATAGCACCCTTTATCAACATCAACTACGATGTCCTCTAATGACAACAACGTTGTTGCCATCAACATTGATGTTCATTACCACAAATTAAGCCAATGCTCATTGGTAACACTAACAGCAACAACCACTAAAGTGAATGAATTCATTGCCCATCTTCAACATCAATGCTCACCAACACTAATAAGATTGTCAATTTGCATTGCCAAAATGTTAATGTCATTGACATCAATAATATTGATGCTCGTCGATGTCAACAATGTCATTGTCCTCCGTCCTCAACAATGTCTATCAATGCTGACCAATTTATCGCTCACCATTGATACTAATGTTTATGCCAAATTTCAACAAGAATGTTGACATTAACCATCACTAATAAGTTTTTTTTTTTTAAACACCATCACTAATAAGTTTTATGCATGTCATTGACACTAATGCTGATGTATAATGATGACAATGTGGTCATTACTCATCATTGTAAATAACATCGATGCCTATTATCATTATAAGGGCCAATGCACTTTGCGTACACCAATGTTAATGTCCACCCATACCAATTGTCACAATCCAATCCAATACAACTCACAAACAAAACATGCTATGTCGTGTTGGATGGTTCTAGACCAAGCCCAATATCTAAGTTTGAAGAATTTTTTAGATTTTTTTCAAATATCAATCAACAACAGAGCTACTAATTAACTTCCAATGAGCAGAAAATCAACTCATCCATAAAGTTTCTTTTCATTTCTTTCATTTTCAAAATGTATATACAAAAAAAATTTGTACACTATAGTGCATGGCTACATATCAGAAAAAAAATAATACAGAGAATAATCATGATTGTATAAAATCTAAAAAAACTAAAAAAAAAATACCTGCAGAAGATCAGAACCTACAACCCCAGCTACTCAACTGAATCCTTATCATTTCCTTAATCTCAAACAAAATGCATAATAGGTGTGGGCTAATACAACTCAACAAGTCACATCCAATTATCTAATTTTTTAATACCATATCCAATGTGCATTTATTTATTTAAAAGAGTTAACAACAAGCTATTATACTGATCAGAGTAAGGCTAGCAAATAACAAAAATTAAACAGACTTTACATTGAAACCAAGTAAACAAGTATTTCATATATCATAGTAGAAAGTAACAGAGTTTCATCAAGCCCTTATTCCTCCCATCATAAACAAATATCATAATTCAAACTCTTATGACTCTCTATGCTTAAATATCATATATTAAAAAAAAATTAGGCCCTTATAACTCCCATTGCATTTAGCTTAATAGAACTTCCTCAAACATCAAAACTTCTCATAATCACATATTCCAAAAAGATAAGCACATGTATAATGTCATTTCAATGAAATAAATGAAAATAACCAATTTGTTGAAATTCGCATAATGTTCTATAATTAGCCAATAAATTCAACGATTGAGCAAATTTTCATAAATTTTAGAATTTAATCAAATTATCAGGGATTGTTAAGGATGTTATTTTGAAGTTCTAATTGTACTACATTATTTTTAGAAGTAAAAAAATGTTTTTTAACTTTACTAAAAATAGTGCACTTTTTAATTTGCATGCTGGAAATTTTTAAAGAAAATATCCAAAATATTTGTATCTATAACATATAGAAAATTGAACGGTATAAGTTTAGCAGATGCAAAGTTATCCCCATTTTTATACTAAGAAATTATAAATTTAATCAGAAATATCTTAAAATTTTCACATTATTAAAAATTGAGATAGATAGAATGCAACCTACCTCGATTCGAATAACTTCCCAAATCAGGATAACAGCAGAAAATGGATTGAAGACACTCGAAACCAATTTTCTCTCTCTAAAACTCTCTCTTTCTCTAAGGCCTAAGGGGGGGGGGGGGGTTGATTTTGGCAACAACAACAACAACATCAAGTCTTTGTCTCGATTTGTGGGGTCGGCTGCATAAATACTTTTTCTTCATTGTGTCATGTTAAAAGTCATATTCTTATTTAAATCTAATAGGGTTTGATTTTGCAAATGAGGATTTTAGTGGAAATTGATATATTTATAAAAAATGACTTGATGTCGCTGTGCTCCAGACAGCATCACCGTCGTGTTGGCCTAGATCATTTTGAAATGACCAAACCTAATATCCCAAAGTGTCGTAGTGCTCCTAAGAGAAGACTTCGGACTTATATAATTCATGCACACAAACCCTCGTAGTGCTCCTAAGAGAAGTCTTCTTCCATTTGGAGGATCGAGTTCCAATTGCTTTTACATCCAAAGATAAAAGACAATACCCCTTTAAGGAGAAATTGTCTCTTCGTTTGGATATTCAAGCCATGACGAATCCAAGGAGACCGAGGAGGAGAGATCCAAGGAGTCCAAGGAGGAGATCCAAGGAGGACAGGGAGAAGAAGTTTTAAGAAGGCTGAAGAGCTGAAGATCCAATATCCCACTCAAAGTCATTTACGTCATTCATAGGTTTAGAAATTCGGGTTGTTGGCAGTGATACCCAGTCACTTTATTTTCTGTAGACCCTAGTTTGTAATTAAGGACAGTTTGCCTATGATCATTTATTAATTTATTAATTATTCTGATGTGTTTTACTTATAATTATTTGCCTATAGGATTGCTTATGTTTATTAATTTATTGACGATTTGCATGCCGCTTTTATTATAGCCTAGATTTTTTTAGACTCTCTAAGGACTAAAAATTTTTCTACTCATAATTAATCTTTAAAATTTTAAAAATTAAATAACATAGAAATCTAATGATCTAGGGAATATTCAGAATCGTCCGGGATCGCATGCATATTAAATGCATTCTTCTCTCTCCTTCTAATAAGACACCTCCTCGCCTGTAGTAGAGCCAGATAATATGGCCTATGAGGACGGAGTGCCAGACCTAGGGAGGCCCATTCTTTTCTAAAAATTATTTTTTATAAATATATTTTTAAAATCTCAAGCATATTTGATTTAGACTTTTAAACCAGCATATATTGCATTAGAAACTCATTAAATCAAAATTTAATTGCATTAGCTATAGGAGCATTCACCCTACATAAGTCCAAGACCAATTAAGAAACTCTCTAGACGTCGACCTTACTTCTAAAAAACTAAACTACCCACCCATCTGTCATAAAAATTGGATAGCATGGATTTAAAGCACTTAGGTGGTTAGCTGACTCCCAAATCTAGGCTGGGGTAAGTCCAGATTTTTCATTGCATTAATTAGGATACGGGTGTTAGTGTTGTGCATAGAACACTAAACCCAATTTAGATTTAGGATTTAAGGCTACTGCATTCGGTCTCGTAGTACACCTCATCGGTGGGTAAGTTTCCTATTTTTAGGTACTATAAATCCTACATATCTACGTTACATGGATGACGACACTTCTATCTTTCTCTCCTGTATGCTTGGAGTGCTTGACTTTCTTTTCTCCAGTTTCTCCTTAGTGTCTTAGTCCCTCCGAATGCTGATATGAACCGCGTGTGTTGACTAAGTCAATTGGACCTTTCTTCTCCTTGATTATGAACTTTCTAGTTTTCACCCTTGTGCCAATCCCATTCAAAAGGATAATGTAGGATCCATAATCGAGAGTCTTCTTAGCCTTCTACCTAAGATGTAATTAACCACGGGGGCTTGAGCCCGTGGGAAACTGAATCCCACATCAAATAAACCCTACTCGAGCTGATGTATTGAGTAGGGGAACTCTCATGACTGTGATTGGGTCATGCATATTATTACCCATCAAGGTGCGCATGCTAGAGCCGTTATCTTCCATGGTTAATCGTATGTATGGTCTAATTTGCCCTTCCATTGGCCCGTTTGCGAGGAGCGTGGAGGCCTGTGATTATCTCTATCCCTCTAAGTGGTGCGGTCGTATACCCCCTACACTCTACAGTAGGCGGTGTCCTTTCGGAGGTCCACAATCAATTGACTGGATGTTTAGTATTTTTTAAGATCGATCTGCGATCTAATTATCACCAGTTGAAGATAAAGGCAGGATGTGGTGAAGACTGCATTTAATATGAGGTACGAACAATATGAGTTTTTAGTCATGCCATTTGGGGTTACTAATGCCTCAACAGTCTTCATGGATTTGATGAATAGAGTTTTCAGGAAATTTCTGGACAAATTTGTGATCATCTTTATAGACGATATTTTGATTTATTCTAGATCTGAGGAGCATGCAACACACTTGATGACGATATTTTGACTCTAAGATAACATCAAATATATGCTAAGTTCTCAAAGTATGAGTTCTTGCTAAGAGGCATTTCATTTCTGGAGCATGTAGTGAGCAATAAATGTATTTCAGTAGATCCCTAAAAAGAATTCAAGATCTTTCTGATTGGCCAAGGCCTACTACAATTTCAGAGGTTCATAGTTTCTTAAGCTTAGCTTGCTATTATCAAAAGTTTGTACATGGATTTTCTCACATTTATGTCTTTAACAATATTAACTTAGAAGTAAGTAGCTTTCATATGGACTCTGGAGTGTGAGGAGAGTTTTCAGCAACTAACAAATTATTTGAATTTTGCTTCGATTTTGACTATTCCTTCAAGCACTAACGGGTTCCAAATTTTTAGTGATGCATTATTGAGAGGTTTGGGATGTGTGCAGATGTAGCATGGTAGAGTGATTGTTTGTGCATATCAACAGTTAAAACTATATGAGAGGAACAATCTGATGCATGATCTTGAGTTAGCTATTGTTGTATTTACATTGAAGATTTGGAGACATTACTTGTACGAAGTCAGATGCGAAATCATTACTGATCATCATAGCTTGAAGTATGTTTTTACTCGAAAGGATATGAAATTGAGCTAGAGAAGATGATTAGAGCTGATCAAGAATTATAATCTATATATTCAATATTAGCTCAATAAGATGAATGTGGTAGCATATGCTTTGAGTAGGAAATCTTCAGGTACTTCTTTTCATTGCTTACTTATATAGACTTTCTTATTCAAGATTTGGAGAAATTAGAGATAGATGTGGTATCTACTGATACATATTCGAAATTGTTAGCTCAGATGATTATTTAGTATACTCTACATGCAAGAATTCAAGAAGCTCAAAAATCATATATATAATATCTGAAGTTGAGTGATCATATTATGGCTGGTAAGAGACATGAATTGTCTTTAGCTTATATTGGAGTCATTTTCTACAAGGATAGATTATGGGTTCCTTCTGTTGGTGACTTGAGAGCTTAGATCCTACATGAGGCACATTACTTAGGCTACACTATTCATCCAAGAAGCAGCAAGATGTACAAAGATTTAAAATGTATGTTCTTGTGGTCTAGATTGAAGAAGGATATAATTAAGTTTGTTTCAAAGTGTGATGCCTCTCAGTTAGTGAAGGCAGATCCTTAGCGACCAAGTGGCATTCTGTAGTAGTTACATATCCATGAGTGAAGATGGGAGGAGGTGACGATGAACTTTGCTATGATTTTTCCCATATCAAGGCAGTGACATGATGCCATTTGGATTGTTCTTAATCATTTGACGAAGTCAACACATTTTATTCCAATCCAACGAATTGATCCGGTGGACAATTTGTCACAGATATATATATATCAGAGACATTATCAGATTACATGGTGTGCCAAAGGTGATTGTATCTGATCGTGATGGACAGTTTATCTCTAGATTATAGAGAGGAATTTAGTAGGGACTAGGTACAAAATTACATTTTAGTAGAACTTTTCATCCAAAGACAGATATATAGTCCGAAAATAATATTCAAGTATTGGAGGATCTTTTAAGACTATATTTTAGAATTTGGTGACAATTGGGAGGATTATATCCCACTGATAAAGTTTACATATAACAACTGTTATCAGTCCAACATTGTCATGGCTCCTTATGAAGCCTTGTATGATAGGAAGTGCAAGACACTTTTATCTTCAACAGAGGTGGGTGATATATAGGTGATAGGATTAGCTTTTTGTGGATGACGATGCAACAAAAATTCAGCTGACCAGAGAGAGATTGAGAGCAGCACATAATAGGTAGAATAAGTATTATTATTAAAAAACACAAGCTGGCAGAATTTCAGGTTGGTGATTTTGTTTATGTCAAAGTCAGGCCGATGAAAGATGTCCGTAGATTTGGAAGAATTAGTAAGTTGAGTCCAAGGTACATTGAACCTTTTGAGATTGTTGAGAGGATTGATAGTTCTACTTACAGGTTGTTGTTACATGATCATATGTCTGATATACATAATATATTTCATGTATCTTCTTTAAGGAAGTGGGTATCTGATTCTGGAAAGAGATTATCTATTAATGATGTCGAGGTTCATCCAAACTTGTGCTATAGAGAAGAGCCATATATGATTATAATCTATCTGATTTTGCATATTTCATATTTCATTAATTTTATGTTTTTTTGTACTTTTTCGATCAAATTTATATTTTCGTTACCAAAAAATGACGATAACTTTATTTTGGTAAAACTTTCACCGCGTAAATTTTTATATGTTATAAATATTGTGATTACAAATATTTTGAGTATATTTTAAAAGTTTTTTATAGGGTGACTTTGAAAAAGCTGATATTTTTCAATTCAGAAATTTATTTTGACATCTAAAAATAATATTTCAGTCCAATTAAAGCTTCAGAATGATATTTTACATAACTTGTGATAATTTTATTATGTTTGAAAATTATGAATTTTTACTCAGTAGTATTTATGTTGTCTACTATTGGGATATTTTTTGCAATTTTTGAATTCAGTCTAATTATACTTTAATTAATGAAATACATTGAAAAATATGTTATAAAGTGTTGTGATGTGATGCCGGCACCATTGGGCAGTCGAGGTGGGATTCTGTTACGTCGGCGCTAATGGGCGGTCGAGGTAGGATTCTATTATGATGGTGCTAGTAGGTGACCGATGTGAGATTATGCTATAAAGAGTTTGCTTATAATTCAATTCATTCTAGTATTTATTTAATTGTATTTAATTTCAGTATATGATTCAGCACATTATTCTCACTTCTTTTGGTTTTGATTATTGATTTCTGTTTTAGGCTAAGATAGCCTACTGAGTCGTGTTTACTCATTTCTATTTTTGCTTTTATTTTCAGGCCTGGGGAAGGGTAAAGAGCAT
Source organism: Dendrobium huoshanense (assembly GCA_016618105.1). Classification (NCBI taxonomy): domain Eukaryota; kingdom Viridiplantae; phylum Streptophyta; class Magnoliopsida; order Asparagales; family Orchidaceae; genus Dendrobium; species Dendrobium huoshanense. The sequence goes on from CM028351.1 coordinate 66,415,209, forward strand.
GCTGAGTAGTTTGGATAGCACACTCTGATCTGTGTTATAGGCATGTTTTGGTTAGTTTTGATTTTTGTAAGCTTAATTTTTATTTTTATTGTGCTCTCTGTTACCAAAAATTATTGTATATAGATTTCAGATTATATATGTTTTGGATGATATATAGAAAAATCATATTGAAATTAAGTAGTCTTCCGCTTTATATTGCATTCAATAGTGGCTATGTGCATTATATAAATTAGAAATTTTTGTTTTAGTATTTCTCTAACTAGATCTTGGGGTCATTCTTGTCATAATTGAAAGGTATGACATGTGTGATATCGAGTCATATCAAGTCGGGTTGTGACACTGCCACCACTTGCTCTTTTAGAGTATGTATATTGAAGACCCTATCCACATATAGGCATGAATTTTAGGGGTAGTGAGTGGAGATCCTATCAGCTGTTTATTCTCTTATGGTCTTTCTAGTGAGAATCATATCTACTGCTAGCTTCCAATTGAGGCTATCTGATAGGCATACTTTCTAAAAGGTTTTGTTAGATTCAATATAATTTATAAAAAAGATGACTTTATTGAGAATTTAAAAAAAAACTTATGTGAAAGATATATATTTATCTCTAATAGAATTAAATATATAAATTCTTTCCTAAATTTTAAGAAGCTCTTTTTTATCTACTTTATTTTTATGTTGATAATCTATATGTTATTCTTATAAATAATAACCTAAGTAGCAAATTATACATTAATATGTCTTTAATTAAAAATATTTTTCTATTGAATATCATTTTGAATGATGGAAGTGGTAATATTAAGATTAATCTCTATTGTTTTTTTTAGAGGTTTTGGCTACTTGAGGTGTTCAAAATTTTTTATCTCCATTAGAATGCTAGCCCTAAATGTATTTAATGAGGGTGTGTTAAACGACTTAGATTAAGTTTGATGAGAAGAGACCTACGGTCTCATGAGTGCTCTTATTTTTTCATTGAGAATCCTGATCAATTTTTTGTCATAATTTTATATTTTCTTTAGAATAGTCCAAATTGGTTTTGATGGCATTGATAGCTTTATTAATAGTTATTGTGTTTATACTTGATGAATAAAATCAATTTAAGAGCCAATTGTCTCTCACATCAATCATGAGTAGAAAAATCTATGATAGAAACCTCCAAGAAATAAACCTTATAGTAATTCTTGATCTACTCCCAATATTTGACTTATTTAAAAGAAAACTCTTGATAGTATTCTTTAAGAGTCTCTCCATCATTTTGGTAAATCATAGAAATATGGGAGGAGTTTTTAATGATTATTTTATTGGTGATGAACTAATAAAAAGTATTGCTAAATTGATAAAAGTATGAATTATTATTCTATTTATATATATATATATATATATATATATATATATATATATATATATATATATATATATATATATATATATATATATATATATATATATATATATATATATATAGAGAGAGAGAGAGAGAGATATAGAGAGAGAGAGAGAGAGATATAGAGAGAGATAGAGAGAGAGAGAGAGAGAGAGAGAGAGAGAGAGAGAGAGAGAGAGATCATGTGTGAGATTATTCCTTAGTAGTTATAGGGATGATGCAATATAGGACTATATCAGAAGTATTTTGAATGTATATGACGGTGTTGTAGTGATCTATATGTTCATATGAGTTGAAGTCCTATAATATGTATCAAATGCATGATCCTAGAGAATTATATCAGTTAGAGGTGAAGACGCTTAAAACTTGTGGTGAAGGATAAGTTGTTTCCTTTCCCTCAAAGAGAATTCTTCATGAACAAAGCATTACTGCTCATCTTTTATAGCATTGTAAGGGGTATTAATAAAGTGTATTAATTTAAGCCCTCCATCATTATGGCGAAGAATTTGAGAAGGATGGGTTGAATTGGAAATGTTCCGAGGAATGTAAAGAGATTGTGGTGGATGGAGAGGTGTCATATGAGGAGCAATTACTTTAGTGACATCAAATGGATCAACCCCAAATCATTGTTGATTTTATGATGAAAGAATCTCATCATATTATGATGATGCTCTTTATTGTCCACCCTCCTCTAAGAGTTGAATAATTTAAACTTGAAGTTCTTTCATTATGCGCATATGATCTTCCAAAGTGAGATCTAGGTGGCCTTCACCATATATATTGTGTTATCCTAGATTGAAAGATAGATTTTCATCCATTAAAAAATATTTATAGTATGTTGAGAATATTTTTCATAGATATTACCAAATTGTTACATCAATAAATTTCTTTGTACAAAAATCTAACATGCATATAAATAAGAATTGGATGAGGTACCAAAATATTTTTACATGGAAAACACAAAAGGGGGAAAATCAAAGGTCTGGCCTAGTTGAAATAACTTGTTATATAATTAATTATACATAATTCATCCTTTTTCACAATTGAAGAAGATTTACTTACAAACACAATTAAGTACAATTGTCAGATTCCCATTGAAGAAACTATAAAGGTTAAGTGTCCATAATCAAACAAAAGAAGTCCAATAGAGGTTCGATGTTAATAATCAGGTAACAATAATCAGAAGATAGAAGTTGATCTGTTCGATTTCAATACAAATACAAAATTTGGAGATAGTTTGGTCATCCAATTATTGTTTTAAAGTATTCAATTATGTTTCAAGTACTCAATTTGAGCTAATTTGAAATCGGATTGGATTCCCTATTTCATTGACATATTCAATTCAAATATAAATTTATTGAAATCAGAGTTCGAATTGTACTGAATTTTATTTTTAAAATTCTTAATTTCATGCAAACTAGTCACCTCCAAAGTCTATTTTATAACAACCAATTATAATATAAAATGAATGAAACAAGCTCTTCAATGAAACTAAAAACCAAGACATGTACTAAGGAAATAAGGAAATCAAGTAACAATGATTTCTTTTTCAATCAAAAGGAAAAAATACATATAAACCAGTTTAAATAACTAGAAAAGGTATAATCTCAAAAGTAACAGCTTTTAGTATTTGGCAGGTAAGTAGGTAACATACCAAAATAAGCAAAACTTCTAAGGATGACTCAATTTGTAAGAACTACAAACTTCCAACTATCAAGAGGAGATGACTTCATGATATCCTCCGACGTCGTCATGATAGTATATGGCAAATGATATTAAAGAAAAAAACCTTAAAACAAACAAGTACGTAGCTCATTTTGATCTGATGGTTGAGAGCTTTAGCTACCCATGAAGAAATCTTGGGTTGAAAGCTTGTATATGTGACATGTGTGTAAGTTTGCCTATATTGACTCAAATATCTCAAAAGAAAAAAGTTTCATCTATAAATTTGCTTACTATAACATAAAATGCATCATAGATAAAAATATTAAGGCTGAAAAGAATATGCATAACATAAGAAGTGGCAAATCAAACTTTCAAAAGATGGCCAGCAACATGAAACTAAGATGGTAAACATTTGATAACAACAACATCAAGCCTTTATATAAGTAGGTGAGGCCGGTTATATAATTTTTTTTTTTTCATATTATCCTTTAAGACTCAAATACTCATTTAAATATAATAAAAATGATCATTTTGAATACTTCTAACTAAGCCTTTTTTAAGTCTACATTTATCTTTGTTAAAATTAAAATTTTCTTTTTGAGCGAGATATATATATATATATATATATATCTTCCTAACTCCACAAACTCTCTCACTTGGTTGCTTGGCCCATAAGAAATTGAAAGAGGCGAAGAAGAGAGGAAAGAGAAAAGTCTTTGGATCATATTTGTCAACCATCCATGTGATAGATTTTGTTATATTCGTTGTTAGTGACTAATCTCTTTTTTTTTTCAATGATTTAATTTCTATGAATTTTATCTCTTCTAAATCTGCCAAAAATACATGATCTCTTGATTTCATAAGTTTTCACCATTCAAGTTTAGATGTTGAAAATTTGATCATTCTGAATAATTTTATATGATTTTATTGCATTTTAAATGAAGTACTGAACAATATCAAATATACAATCTGGTAAATTCACGTACAATCTGGTAAATTCACGTGATTCACTAATTGAGAGTCATAAAGAGCTAGACATTCATTGGGAGTTATAATGAGTCGAAGTGATTTATTCACGAGATTCAATGAGGAGTTATATATATTTGCAAATATCTTTGCCTCACCCATCGACTCCCTCGCTTGGTTGCTTGGCTATGAAGAAATTGAAATGGGGAAGAAGAGAGAGGAAAGAGAAAGATCTTTTGATCATATTTTTTAATCATCCCTGTTACAAATTTTATTTTTTTCGTTGTAAGTGACTAATGTCTTATTTATGTTTTCAATGATTTTTATTTCTATGAATTTTATCTCTAATAAATCTGCCAAAAATATATTATCTCCTGATTGCATAAGCTTTCACCATTCAAGTTTAGATATATTATATATTTGATCATTCTGAATAATTTGATATTATTTTATTACATTTTAAATGAAGTACTGAATGATACCATATATCACATTTTAAATTAAGTACTGAATGATATCAAATACATGATATGACAACATGTGATACCCTACTAATCAATGTGATTAACTGATTGGGAGTCATAAGGAGCTAGACATTGATTGAGAGTTATAAGGAGTCGAGATGACTGATTCACATGATTCATTGGGAGTTATAAGGAGAACATTGATTGAGAGTTATAAGGAGCAACTGATTGGGAGTTATAAGTACAGGAACAAGACACTCTTAAGATACACTCATTGAATATCTGAATACTAATACCAACACTGCTACAAATACCGTACTGATATTATGACTGACATTAATATTACTTTTTATCATTAACATTATTTAACATTATTGATCATAATATTAATATTATTATCGGCATTAATACTCTTGATTATTACTGATATTATGATTGATGATGTAATGGATTGAGATGTGATGAACTATAGAAGGATAAATTGATACTATGATTGATGATTTAATCAAATGAGTTATAAGAGGTGACTGATTGGAACTTATAAGTGCAGAAGCAAGATACTCCTAAGATATACTCATTGAATATCTGAATACTGATACCAACACTACTATCAATACTATATTGATATGGTGACAGTCACTAATACTATTTTTATCATTAACACTTATAATGTTATTGATCATGATACTAATATTGTTACTGGCATTAGTGTCGTTGATTATTATTGATATTGTAATTGATAATGTAATGGATTAAGATGTGATGAATTATATAATGATAAATTAATACTGATAATTAGTTTAGAGATTGATGCATATATTTTTTATATGATTTATAACATATTGTTCTCTTTTATCTTGAATTTCTTTTAGTTGTAAGATTTTAGTTACTTACTAGGCTATGTGCTTATTACATAGTTTTACATATTTTCAAAAAATGATAAGAATCATATGATATGAGACTTCGGACAAGACAAAAATATAATCATATTTCTTTTTTATGTTCATTAATAAGTTCTAATTAAATGATTAAAATGAAAAACATATGTAATTCTTCCAGTATATATCTTGGAATATAATAGTGATAAGGGGTGATGTAACATCTTTTATTATCAATGATGGCCTGGCAACCCTTCGTAAGAACTTTTATCTTTTGGGTGGGAGAAAATCCCTCTCAGATGTTCTTTAAATATTTCTAAAAGGACCTTCTATAATGTGTAATTGACTTTTAATAGTAAGAGGCATTTCAGATACAATATTGGTTCTTGCAAAAAGAAGCTATATATTCTAGCTTGTGCTCATCAAAGAGTTTAGAACTAACTTGAACTATCTATGAAGAATGCTCATCTAACATAAGGATACAAGTTAGGTCTTCCACAGAGGAAGTCTTCACATTAGAGGTCAAAATTATTAATGAAAAGGGTCACTAACATGTGTGGTTGAACTTGTTTGAGGTAGCATAATTGTGTTACTTACTAATTTCCACACATTGCACTGATCATGGTTTGAATTTGGAAGTTTAAATAAAAATGTGGCATAGAAATGATAATGGCAAAGAATGACTAGAAAGCCTTTAAAAGATGACATTATATGATGATTCTTACATGTCTATTATGAATTGGATTAAATGAATCACTTTCCGAAGGAATTTCTCTAAGTGTGATAGGGAGATAAATTATCACTTTCAATCAAATTAGTTAGTTATCAAACTCATACAATGGCTCAACAACAAGCTAAAGCTTCTCCCTAATCTAGCCCATATTAAGAACAATTGAGTAGAATAGGACATCGATAAAACTCTTATTATATATTAGAATTCTAAAAAACCTATGCTAGTAACAAGTGGGTCTTGATGTAGAATTTAGACCCCTTTCAAGTCAAAGTTATCAAAACTAACAGGTTGATAAATACAAGATTGCTTCTACATTGGCACTTCGACAATGGCAATGAATATTTGATTTGATAGTAGCATGCATCCAATGATGATTTCTATTTTAACAACTATTTGGTATTGTTGTTACTTTTGTTCTTGTTGCCCCCTAATGGGAGTAATGTTTGCCTAGGTGGGTTGGTTTTATATAAATAAATCAAGATATCCTTGTTGAATTAATCTCTCAATTTCTTTTTTGTGCTGCTTGCATGTTTCAATGACATGTTCATCACTTTGGTGGAAGTGATAATTTTACTCTTACTTTTTTTAGTTTCGTTAAATGGATTTAGCCACAACAATTTCATCTTGGATGATCATCAAGATATTACCACAACAAATTCTTCTAGTCAAGATCATATCTTTGGTGCAATTGTTGACGGGGTGCAGTCATGATTTAGCTTTTACTCCTTTTGTTAGGATGGTTGATTAGCAATTCTTTGTGCATACTCACGCTTGTCTGTGGGCCTTTCAAATGACTTTCGATGGGTATTAATGCCCTTGTTGGCTAAGACTTATGCTTTTACATGGTGGATCAAGTCAGCATATGGATGGATAGTATTATGCATTAATAATGAATGGAAAGGCCAATGACGAAGGCCTCCCAAGAAGACCCCTCTTAACAACTAAGATTTACTCATGGGATTCAGCGAGCTTTAGAAGATAACATCTGAAAGTACTTAAATATTTTTTAATATTTAAAAATATATATTTTTTAATATTTAAAAATATAGATTTTTTAATATTTTTTAAAAAATATTTTTTAATTAAAAAAACATATTAAAGTACTCCTTGTGTGACTGTCCCTCATTTTGATGAATTCAAAAGAGGTGGGAAAACTCCTTGATAAGTCTTTGATTTGTAATAAATTATTTGACAAAGAGTTTAGTAATTTTGGCAAAGATGTAGATGGTCATTATGGGAAGAGAGTATAACCACGTGCAAGCTTTTCCTTTTAAGGGTAGCAAGGAAAAGTTGATAGGGGAGTGCATCTAAGGCTCGTTGAATGTGCATAATAGTCCTACAATGATATATGCTTTCATAAGGGTTAAATACCTCATCATAAAGAGTATATATTCAAAAGATTGAACCATGTTGGATTGGAGTGTTAAAGGATAGCTTTAAAAACTAAAATAAAGAGGGAGATGAATTCCACCCCTTAAGAGAAATTTCTTTTATACTAAACATCATAGCTCATCACAGTGGACATGAGGGGTGTCAGATAGGCGATTGTCAATGTAGCATAGGCTCGGAGGGCTACATAGGTTGGTGAGTAGAGCTTGCCCTATTGAAGGGATCGATGTCTTGTTGCGACAAACAAGGAACCCATGCTTGATTGTGATGTAATCTATACTAGTGTTCTTAACCTAAACAACCTAATTTGGTAGTTGGTCTTGAAAGCAGTCTGTTTGCACTGCACTAGTGCTACTTGTGGAACCCCTAGGAGCTAAAGGATTTTATTCTAAGATTCCTACACCTTATGAATGTGATCTACTAAGAACATATTTAACATGCCTTCACCAATAGCGTTATGCCTATCAGAGTAAAAAGAGACGAACGTCTGGCATCCCTGATTTAAAGATTTGTACCCTGAATGATAAGTGTAAGAGCAGAACGCTCCATTATTATGTTTACTACATATATAGGCCATTGAATAGGCTTCCATAGGGCTTGCAAGTGGGATTGTTTCTATAGATGACACCAAACTATTGCATGCTGAAACATTCAAGATTGTTAAGTAAGAGAGTTTTTTGTTCTAGCTTTGCACGAATATCCCTCACATAAATATATAAATGAAAAATGCTTATGAGACACCATAGTTTTTACAAGGAACCCATGAAGGGGAAAAATGATAAGGCTTTCCCGAGTTAAAATAATTTCACTAGGTGAGTATTGATTAAAAAGAATATCCCATCTTTAGATAATGCGGGATTAAAAGAGTGTAAGTTTCTAGTATAAAATATCGCAAAGTTGGTGGGGGTTGAGAGGCCTTCTAACGATTGTGACAGAGTGACTACATTTTGATAATGAAGATTGGGTGGAAGCAAAGCAACAATTGTGTTCCAACGATAGCAATACTATAATGATAGAGGTCAGGTGATGGTGGTCATATAGCGATAGTCCAACAATGGCTGTGGTCCAAAAATGGCGATCCGATGATGGGGGTGGTCTTATGATGGATGTTGGGCAGTGGCAGTTTAACGAAGGTGGTTGAGCAATGATGTTCAAGTGATAGTCAAACAACGACTCTCAATAAATGGTCCAACAACAGTTGTTAGACAGTGGTCCAATAAATCGATGGTGTCCAATGATGATGATCTGATGGCAATCATTGAGCAACGGTCTGACAACGATAATCTTATAGTGGTTTAACATTAGTAATATAGTGACAGTCTGACGACAACAATAACCTAATAATGTGATGGTGTCAATCAGACAATAGTTTGACGACGACAATTAGGTGGTAGTCTAGTGTTGATGATCAAACTATGGTGGGCCGGCATCAATGGTCTAATAATTATTGTTAGATGATGGTCCAATAACGAATGTCAGACAATAATTTAATGGGGACAATTGAGCGGCAATTTAGATTATAAACCCCTCTTTTAGCATTTAAATATTTTAATGATGTCAGAATTAAGTAATTTGTGGCTCGTTTGAATCATCCTATCAAGACACTTGATTAGTATAATTTGGCCCTGCAATTAATACTCTTCTTTTTTTCATTTATTCTTCAAGTGCTAGATCTGAGCTCATTTGGACTCGAATCAAAACACTTTTGTGCATTTGAGCTCATCTTATCAAGCTAACCATTTTAACTATAAGTTTCATGAAACCAAAGTTCAGATAATCTAGAGCTAAATTTTGAAAGCTTTTCTCTTCAATTTGCATCAAGATCATGCCCAATCAAGCTGATTTTTCTACAACATATCAATTATAAATAACACGACATCAAATATTTTCCTTCATAAAAATCTTTGAGGTATAAGTCATCCATAGTATGATTTAGTTCCTAAATTTTGCAATTATAATTGACAATCAATGTAATACCATACTCCACCTACAATTTTAATGGAGTTTTAATTAAATTCATTTTCAGTCTTTATCCTTCATTATCTTTTTCCATAAGTTCCATTTTTTCTATGTTTTTTATATTTATTTGACGAATACAATAGCAATTAATAAAACAGAGACTTGCATCTTGGATTTGTTAGGTAAAGAGTCTATGTCCTCATCAGCAGATTTGCTTAAGTTATAATGCTTTATGATAGGAAATCCACCTTAAGCTATCTTCATATTTAGTTATTATTTGTGAAGCCTAAAATAGTTCTAAATTTATTCTTCAATTGTCAAATGCCACTAATGACTATTTTTATATGATTTTAATCTATGTCATATCAGAACTTGTTAGACTTAACAAAGCAATCTAATTGGTTGGTTAATGCAAGCTACTCAATGTATGTTATGACCTTTTATTTGTTGAGGGGATTTATATATGTAGTATAACACTCTAAATTGAATATTCAAGTCAAATCAAGTAAAATCAAGTAATCAAACTAAATTTATCGCCTTCATTTCATTTAGAATCACTCAATTTGATTTTAGGCTTCGTTTGAGACAACTTTCTTAGTGCTTTGTAAAACAGCTGTAAAAAAAAAAATTTACTTTTAAAATCTATTACAGAAAGCAGCTTCCTAGATTATCATTAAGGGTCAAGATCTAGGTAGACTCATGCGAGATTCAACTTGCTTTCAAATTTGATAAATTTATCAAACTTGTTTGATTGAATGCTCGAATTTAACATCTTGATCTAAAAAATAGAATCCCCTCAAACTATTGTCATTCTATCTTTTGGTCCTACAGAAAATGAGAAGGAAGAAAATGAGTAGCCAAAAAAGGAAGAAAATGAGAAGGAACTTGTTAATCACGTTTACCAATATCTAGAAATCCATTATGATAATATAGATCACATTTGTAGTTATGGAAATCCCATCCTTTATTTACATATAAAACATGTGAATGTTGATTACAACAAGTTCAAAATGAGATAATATGGTTTGACGGTTTGTTTGAAATGACTACAGCTTTTTATGAAGATGATTGTATAATTATTATGATGAAAGTAACTTCTTTAAAAGTTGTTGTAAAAAAGAAATTCCTACTACATTAATTTCTTAAAAGCAATGAGAAAACAGTAGCTTAATGAAATAATGATTGTTATCTAATACATTGTTTAAAATTGTGCAATATGAGGCTCGCCTTGAGGTCCGCCTTAGCGCAATTCCAATGAAAAATACCTTGAGGCTTACGCCTCAAGCTTTTTTATGAGGCTCACGCCTCAGCTTGATTCAGGCCCGCCTTAAGGCGCGCCTCGCCTTACTAGAGTGAGGCGTACGCCTCAACCGATTAATATATTTTTTTATTAAAACTTACAAAAACCCTAAACTAAAGCCCCTAACAAATCACTTCTTCATGCACCTTCAAGCCGCAACAACTTCCTCTCAATAGCCTCAACCTATTGCCCACCTCCTTTGCCGTAGTCACCATGATCATAGCCACCACCCACTACCACCTATAAAAATTTTGGAGTATTATTCACATCTTTATGTTGAAGACAAATATTTATAAAAGAAAATGATAATTGAAATAAATGAAGAAGAAACAAATTAGGAGGCATTGAACTCCATAGGATGAGACAGGGGAGAGATCAAATTGTTATGACAATGACTCAAATAAAAACTCCTCATTAATGACATTGCAGATGATTTCTGAGTTGTTGCCAATTATGTTTGCTTTTTTTATGAATTGAATGTAGATGAGTATAGAACTAAGAAAGAATGAATTTGGAACTAAACTTAATGCTATATGATACTTTTACGTTATTATAATATTTTATGTTGTTTTGTTCTTGTAATATTTAGATTTCAATTCTATTTCACATAATCTATCACTTTTCACTTTACGTCTCGTGTAATTTATGTTTCATATGTATGTCAATTTGTTACTTCATAGTCAAAAGAAAGTTATTTGAGTATTATGTAAACATTCACTTTTAACATTTATTTTCAATTTACGCAATTTTTGAATTTTGAGGCTTATGCCTCAAAACGCCTTGAGGCTTACGCCTCGCCTTACAAAAGAAAAATGCCTCAATACCCGATTACGCAATTTTAAACCTTGATCTAATAAGCAAAGAAACGAAAAAATATCCAAAAAAATCCTAAATTTCAACTTAGTAAATATGATATGCTCACCAAATCAATTCTACATACTCTTAATAAGGAATATCAAATTTTGAATATTAAATATCAAAATTAGACTTTTTAAGTAAAGTTTCCTCTTGAGAGGGCATGTAAAAGAATAAATTTATTTAATTATTTCCCTTATGTATAAGAATTCTCTTTAATTATTAGATATGTATTGAATTGAATTGTCATGACAAAATTATCATAACTTATATGAATCAAATCATTCAACTTGTTATATATTTTGTTGATTTAATAAAAAAGTCACAACTATCATTCAAACATCATACATGATAGAAGATGATATTCTCCTCTTTCTATTCTTCTTTTTCAACACTTCATTGTATATAAATATTAAAGTTTTTGATATGAAGGGAATATCTCAATATATATAAAATATTTATCTAAAATTGATATAAATTAAAAATTATTTCAACAAAAATAAAATATAATTTAAATTTTTTATAGTTTATACATTCTTTTTAATTTTTTAAATAAACATTTTTAATTGATATATTATATATAAGAAAAAAAAAATTCCTCTTGAAGTGACTTAGCACATCTCTTTCCAAACAACCAAATAAGTCAAAGTGATCACATAAAGTAGCCCCACTGTGGGAACAGAATATGATGTTATCCATTTTACCATTATGAACAAATATGCTAGTAAAACAATTCATAGTGGAATCACTATATCATATAAAACTACTGAAAACACAACTTCTTCTTTTCTTATGGGAAAGTAAAGGGGCTGCCTTTTATGAATAAAGCTATAGACCCTACTAATAAACTCATATTTATAATGGTTATTTTTATTCATATGGGCCATATTAACAACCAAAGATATGAAAAGTTTTATTTACAAAGGCAAAAAATAAAAGAAACTTTTGAGTTTATATGATTTATAATGTATATAATGTACATAATCATATAAATATATCAATTTTTTTCTTTAAAAAATGTTTGAAAGTTATTTTCAAACAAAATTGCCCTTCATCGTGGTATGATTTTCCTTGAATGTTCGTCCCTACAGTTTGTGACAATCACACTCAAGAGCTCTTTTTTTTTTGAATCAAGAAAGCTGAAGAGCTTTATTAATGGAAATAAAAACCTGCTTTACACTCTACTAGCATCCGACTCCTCTAACAAGCTAATGAAGGAAGGAGGGATTTTGCTCAAAGTAACATCATTTCAAATAAAAGAACTAAAGCAGGCATAGTTAACGCAAAGTTTAGCTAACTTATTGCTCCCCCTATCAACACAATTAAAAACAACAAATTGAAAATCTTTAATGAAAGAGAGGTCAATCGAATCATTACCACCTTTCTCCACCACTCCCTTGATGAATTTGATTACATTCATGTTGTCCCCTTCAATGATTATACCTTTATAATCCAACATCCAATCTTTAATCACAAGCTTAATAGCAATGATGGATTGAAGTTCTAAGGCTGCTGAATCCCAGTGTATAAGAGCTTTGCCAAAAGCCAATAAGAACCTCCCGTAATGAAAGAGATCCTTTATTTGGGTGGAAGAAAATACGAGTGGAAAACTCGAAAAATAATTCTTCGTTCCATAATCAAGCACTTAGCATTACAAGAGACTTCTTATTTATAGAAATAAGAGGGAGAGACCAAAATATACAAATCTATTAACACATATTTACCTACCAACATTACTTTTACTTATAATTAGTATCACACTAATCACCATCATCATTATCACACATTATCACACATACTATACATACATACACTATTATCATACTTATCACCAGTCCTAGTAATATAAAATTCCTTCATGAGCAATGTCACAAGAAATAGCCCAATACCATTATCAACCCTAAGAACATAAAATCAATTCATGAACCAATATAAGAAATTACCCTATATATATATATATATATATATATATATATATATATATATATATATATATATATCTATATATATATATATATATATAGGATTCTCATTTATATGCAATATAAAGTGCCCAAACTTACAATAAATTTTTTAAGCTTCTTTTGGACAGCTTTCTTACTGCTTTATAAAGCAAATTTTATACTAAAAAATTACTTCATAAAACGGTAAAAAAGTTGTCACAAATAAAACCTTAAATACACATTCGTCTCCTTCATCATAAGTTTCTTAGCTTTACATAGTCTATAATTTATGAATCAAAAAAGATGTTTCATCGTCTTCACACATTAAAAATACAAATTTAAAAGGCTGCACAGAGAAGCTACTTCAATATCATTTCAAATATTTAACAATACTCCTCCCTTTCATGCAAATGTATTTTCTTCAAATATAAAATACAGCTCGTTAAAATATAATAAAATAATATAAATTGTCATGCTATTCTCTCCCTATTAAACTATTCCACCTGATAGAATACAAGTGTTGATAATGTTAAAAAGAAATTTAAAATATAAATATAGCAAGAAAATATAATATTCAACAACAATACAACAACAACAACAACAAGCCTTTATCCCACTACGTTGGGTCGGCTACATGAATATTTTTTCGCCATTGTGTCCGGTTAAAAGTCAAATTCTCATTTAAACCTAATAAAGAAAGATCATTTCTAATATTTTCTAACCAAGTACCTCTACCTTTCTTAACATAAGTCAAATCTAATACCTCAACTTTACTAACCGGGTCATCGGAAGGCCTCTGTTTAATATGACCAAACCATCTAAGGTGACTCTCTCTAATCTTATTTTCCACTGGAGCTACTCCAACCTTTTCATGTATATGCTCATTTCATATCCTCTCTAAGGGTCAAACCACTCATCCACCTAAGCATCCTCATCTCTGCAACATAATATTATGCTTCTCTTTTAATGGCCGAGCAAATATATAAATGCAACAATATTAAAAAAAAGGAAAATATACATCAAACAAAAGAATTCCTAATATAATTAAATTCAAATGTCTAGCGAAATGTTTTAAAGAGACTTAGATTTTATTTGAGACAATTTTCTTACTGTTTTTTAGGGTAGCTTTCTAGTCCAAAATTTTTTTTAAAAGCAATGAAAAAACAGTAATAAAAATTGTCACAACGAGAAACTATGATGAGCGGACGCCGAACTCCAGAGTCCAATTAAACGCACCTTATCACCCAATACACAGATGATGTGGCACACTCTGATTGGCCTCCGGACGCCGTTCAATGTCCGCACGATTTAATTTCTCCATAAACAAAGCCTTAGATCCCATCAAGGACAAAGACAAGCAGGCAACAAGCTCTTGATACCTTGCAAATAAAAGAAGAAATTTTTTTTTAAATAATGAAATGTAATAATAAGCCAGGGAATAAAATTTGGGAGGAACAAAGATATAAAGGGAATATAAATGCAAGGAAGGACAATCTCAACGAATAAGTCAAAAAAAAAAAGAGAAGAAACGCTAAATTAATCTCACAAGGAAACCATGCAACCAGGACTTTTTGCTTTGATATCAAATTGACGGAGGGTAAAAAATGAGAAATTATAATATCATCTTAATATAAGGACTATCAAATCCAAAAAACAAGAAAACCATCACATTGCTAACAAAATAATCTATTCATTGTATAAAAATATGAGATTCAACGCATAATCAAACGATTATTAGTTAAGCAAGCAAGACAAATGAACTTTGTAGAAAGTTTTAGTATGCAAACTGTAATAACTAACCATATGAGTATGCATAAAATATTCAATTTTAAAAAACATGGCATACCAAAAATATGTAAAACAAAAACTCGAATATATAGAATATATGTAAATAAAAAATACATAATAATTTTAGTATAAATTCTATAAAAAAAACAGCTCACTAAACACTTAAAAAATTGTTTTGTCAATATTACAAAAGATTCAACCAAGAATCACATAAAATTTTTTAGCCTGACTGATTTATTGGAACTTTTATTCTATCCAGTGAACATACGCAGAGGAAGGTTCGGTTTTAGGCAAAAAAGCGCCTGTAAAAAACTCGGTACAGGCGCGAAAAACTCGGTACAGGCACTTTTTTGCCTAAAACCGAACCTTCCTCTGCGTACGTTCACTGGATAGAATAAAAGTTCGATTTATTGAGGGTTATAGCGGCAAAGATCAAGAGAATTATGGATTTTTTTTATTATATAAAATTAAAACACATGCATTTTAAAAATATAGTGTAGAATAAACACTTTATCTTACATTAAAATAAACAGCCCACTTAATACTATAGTGATGAGCTACTTGAGATATTACATCCATACAAATAAAGGAACAGAATGAAACTAACAGAACTCTGATAACTGACTTACTACTCGACAGCAGAAAACAAATAAGCTGTTACAAAAAGCTTCAAAGAAGTAGAGCTCGTGCGATGATTTCAAGTAAAGAAAATTTTATTTGAATTGATGATTAGATGAGCATCAGATAGCTGAAAGACCAATCGCTAGCAAAGCATATAAGAGGGAGAAACAGGTACCTTAAAAAGAGGCCCTTCATCTATTAGCTCTTGTAATCAGGAATCTTGTAATCAGGAATGTCCCTGAGGCCGAGCTTGGAGAGAACAAGACAGTAGGAATCCCAGTCTGTTCTTCGGAGATACTTCAGCAGTTTCTTTCTTTGTTGAACCATTTCATGGAGTCCTTTCCGGGAATGCTTGTCCTGTGTGGTTTTAGAAATTATAATTCATGCACAATACAGAAATTTGAATTTTAGCTTTATAAAAAGAGAAAAAAAGTTTATAGTAATTTACCTTTTTATGTAAAACTGATGATAAATGCTTGATTTTGGTTGTGAGCTGAGCAACTACAGAACAGAGAATGATAATAATTCACCAGATTAGTTTATCCAATTGGCTTCAACAAGAAAGTAAAAACAGGAATTACAAAAATGCGAATAGAGAATTCACACATGAAGAAGGAATTTTCGAGTTCAAATGGTTAATGGCTAAGGTGAGACCATCATCTTATTTTGGAATCTGATGCAATCATTGGCAGAAGAGATGAAAACAAAGAATAGTCATGCAGAATCCGAAATCTCACTAAAGCAAAAGAAGATCACAGTATTATGTTTGACCGGTACAGCCAGACCACACAGGACCGGCGCAGGCGCGAACGAGATGGCACTCTCCGCCTCCTGCTACAGCCGTACAAGCCGCATGAGCTGATGGAGCTTTTTTAGGAAGGATTTTTGAGGGATTTGGGAGGAAATTTTGAATGGGATTTCCTTTTGATTTGTCTGCATACAATACTTTGTTTTTCTAGGATTAGGACATCTTGAATTTGGCTGAAATTTGAGATCTCTTAGATTTAGGTTTTCTTTGGACTCTAGCGGCGTCTAGAGATTTGGGAGAGATCGATCCTCCTCTCAAATAGAGGATCAATTGTATCTTGCTATTCTCCGTTTCTCTTTCATCAAAAAAATACATATTATCTACTGTTTTTTTGTGATTTTGTGCGGATTTTTGCGAAGAATTCTCGCTGTTTTTAGAAGTGATAGTTAATACTTGCGATCTACAAGTGTTTCCTATCATATTGCTAGCCCAGATAAGTCCTCTTCTCCATTTTCTTAATGTTCTTAATGGAATATTGCCCTTTGTACCAAGAATTTACACAAGATGGGGAATAATCAAGAAAAGCAACCATCGCCGAGCTTCAAAATACTCATATGCCTGAAGGCTCGGAAAACCTCAAAGATAGCTGAAAAGAAGGCATCCCAGACCGTATCAATGACAGAAACTGAAAGGAAGAAATAAACAAGACCATGTTTGGAACTGTTTGTATAAACTGTTACTTGTTTGCTGTATTTTTCCGAGAAACAGAAAGCATGCTCAGGAAACAAATTTTGGCGTGCTTTATTTTATTATTTTTTTTAATTTCATGTTTAAGAAAACTAAGGAAATATTATAGAAGTAATCTCACTAGTTCTAAAGTACTGCATCATTAAATCGAATATATTTATTTGCTGTGGTTTTAAGTGTACAGGATTTCGGATCAATTTCAGCTTAAATCAGATACTAAAAATATTAATATTCCAATTTTTTACTAATTTCAGGAGGTCCGATAAAATCTTTAACTAAAGTCAAGAGTTTCACCCAAAAAACATAGGTTTTAAACAAAACTTCACTAAAACTCTTGAACGGTCATCAATGTTCAATTAGAATACTATCAATACAGCTCAATCAAATTTCAAGTGTAAAAAATTGAACCCTAATTAGATAATCCTCTTTATTTTTTTCCTTAAAAGAAAAGGATGAAATTGGTGGTCTTTTTTTTTTTTTTTTTGAAAGACCAAAATAGTCCCTGACTATGTACAAATATCAATTTGTTCGCTTGAACTCTTTAGATATGAACCAAACTAAACTTTGGTGGTATCATTATATCCCTATTTTAAAAAGTCAAAAGACAAAAAAGAACTTTTAAATAGTCATGACCAATTTGATCCTTTGTAAAGTGTTAAGAAATCATTTTAGTCCTTATCTCATTCCTTAACTATACTTTTTATAATATTTCATAATAAATAAGAAATCGAAATTGATGAAATTATCAAATCACCAAACTAAATATTTTACAAAGGATTGAATCTGAGTTCTAAAACCAAGCATTCAACAACAACAACAACAACATCAAACCTTTATCCCATTGTGTGAGGTTGGAGTTTAAAACCAAGCATTGTGTATGAAAAATATTATAATAATATTTTAGATATAATTGAAATAGATTTTAATTATACAACAACAACATCATCAAGCCTTTATCCCACTACGTGGGGTCGGCTACATGAATCCTTTTTCTCCATTGTGTCCTATTAAAGGTCAAATTCTCGTTTAAATCTAATAAAGAAAGGTCATTCCTAATATTTTATAACCAAGTCTTTTTAGGTCTGCCTCTACCTTTCTTAACATAAGTCAAATCTAATACCTCTACTCTCCTAACCGGGTCATTGGAAGGCCGCCGTTTTATGTGACCAAAATAGGTTTTAATTATAGGTCAAAATAATAACTATATGTAATGAAAGAAGAGCATCATTAAGTTTATTTAAAAGATTTAGAATACTTATAAGTTTAATGTTAACCCCAAAAAATATTTTTTTTTTTTGAAACATATCATAATAAATTACTCATAACATTCAGAACTATTAATTAAGCTGATAAGGAAATATTCATTAAATTATATAATAAAATTCAATCAATATTTTCAGCATTAAATTGCAATTAGTAAATTGCTACACAAAAGTATACAGAATTAGTCCACAATTTAGCATTAAAATATATTATATACTTGTATTTAAAACTAATCTGATATTATAATAATTAAAATTAAAATTCTTGTAAATATCTGTTGAATAGGATTATGATATCATAAAATTTAAATTAAATTAAAATTAGCCAAAACTATAAAGAATATTATTTGTCAAATTATAACATTAGCTAACGCTTATTGATCATAAAAAATCTGAGTGTAAATTTCTAGTTTCACAAAAGCTACAGACATGTTTCTTTATCGTTTAAAAAAAAAGAAAAAAAAAAAAGATGAAATGATAATTAGTATGACCTGAGAAGAGAAGATAAAAGAACACTCTCATCAACTAAGTCCCTGTTAATATATCGGTTAATCTGGTCCTCCTATCATCATCATCATTAGACTTAATCCAACCATTTGAGTCAGATTGATGAATCATCAATTTTATTTTGATCAAACTAAGAGTTGCATGAGGCATGAAGTCTATCCTACACAAATCTTTTAGAACTTCTATCTACATTGCTTAAAGTGTCATTTGAGGATTAAAAGGATTGAAGTAGGATTTAGTAAATTCTTGAAATTCAGATTAAGTAAATGTTAAATCTTGAAAAACTGCTTGGTAATTACATGTAAAATTTGGCTCAATCTTGGTAATCATTTTGACTGTCTATTTCAATATCAAGTTTTAAATGTATATGGAATTTAATCAAAATAATAAAATATAGTAGTAGATCAATAGATGTAAGGGTTAAATTGCAGCAAAGGAGCACAAGGAAAGAATAAACTGCAACAGAGGAGCATGAGCGACCGTGGTGGAGAAACATAAGGGAAGGATAGCATCTCCGTAAGTCTTGCGCAAGAGAGAATAAGTAGAGAGAGAGAGAGAGAGAGAGAGAGAGAGAGAGAGAGAGAGAGAGAGAGGAGCATAAGGAAGATTAGTGAAGCAAACAGACGATTGAGAGGTAAGAAGAGAAAGTTACAGAAAAATGGAGAAGATAAGAACAACAGAAGTGCAACAAGAGTGCGATGAATGAATAAGAAGCAAGACCCTCGGAGATTTGACAAATACGGCACATTCTTCTCCTTATGGAATTTGATAATTTTGAGTAAATAGCATCAATCAGGATTAAAGAGGCAGTGGAAATTAAATGCCTCAAAAACTATTCTGCAAGAATGCAAGATTTAAGCTAAAGTTTGTTTAAAACTCAATTCCATTGATGTAACAAATAGCCATCATCTTTTTTCTTAATCCTTCAACATTAATGTTATCTGTACCTATCTAACAGGTAAATTTTCTACATTTTGTTATACATGTCAAGACCATCTTAAGTTTATTATTGACTATTTTCTCTTCAATAGATGTTATTTCCATTGTTTCTTCAATAATCCTTCCTCGATTTATTCTTTCTAATTTTGCCTCACATTAGCATTCTCAACTATGCTTAGATTATCAATCAATAATTTTTTGTACTGTCTAATACTCAAAATCATACAACAAACCCAACAAATTATAATTTTATAAATTAAATGTATACATATATGATCTTACAACACGCAAGTAATAGAAATTATTCTCTAAGAGCATTGGCACATTGTTCTTTTTTTTTTTTCAAGCATTGGCACATTGCCCATGATCATAAAGCCATATGCATGTAGGGCATTTTGGTGTTCCAGCTTATGCTAGAGCTCTTCACAGCAAAGCAACAAAATAAGATAAAAAATATCAATGCTATTTATTCCTAGTAGAATCTTCTCAGTTGAATAAGTGTGCTATTGTAACATTAAAGCCAAGTGTCACATTTGGACTTGCAAAATGAGAACCAAGTAGTAATCCTTGCAATTAGCCCGGTTTTGAGCTGACCTACATGATCAGATATGTGCTTAGGTATCTCCATACTGTGGATCCCATTCGAATGGTATTGGATAGATCAAAAGCACATTTTAACTTCATCTGGTTGCTAAAATGCAAATAAAATCTTTTAAAATATAGTATGGATTTTTATGATTCCATTTAAAAAAAAAAAAAAAACAATCTATCATTCTCTTAATCCAAGTTTTCCCCGTTCAACCCTAAAGAACACCTTCATGAATCACACCTCTACTATCCTTCCGCCATCAAACTCTTTAGAATGAGAAATCGAACTTCAAAATAGAGTCAACCTAAATCCAAACCCAAAGTTTCCAAATAAGACCCTTCCTCAGATCATATCCAATTTGGCACGGGTTTGAATTATAAAACACCTATAGTAGAGAACTTGGATCAGGATCAACATATCCAAAACTAATTCTTTACAAGATATATCTGATACGGCGGGATCACCATGAGAGGAGGAGCAGACCTAGCCGACAGGGCCATCAAGGGCCGATTCAGCAAGAACTGAACCAGGAGGAATGAGGGGGGATTTTGGCCCCCTTATGGGGAATATAGCAAAGCTGTGATTCATTATGTTAGGAGGAGGAATAAGAAAGAAATCATTTAGATAAAATTTTCAACTTGAATTATTTAGGAAAGCTTATTTAAGATTAGTTATTTAGAAATATTTCCTAAATCATGTTTAATTGTTAAGGAATGTTTCCTAAATTATCTTTAATTTTTTTGGAATATTCTATTTGTGTTATTATGGCTAGGGCTATTTAAGGATGAGTTTTGATTAAGGTTAGAATCATGATACTGTTGAGTTTATTTTCCTAGTGTTTGTTGTGAGTTTCTAGCAGCGTCTAGGATTTGTGGGAGAGCTAATCTACCTCTCGAATAGTAGATCAATTGAATCTTGTTTTATTTCTTTAAGGAGAAATCATAAAACAAACATTATTTGTATTCCTATGCTTTTCTTCGATTTTATTTGTTGTTTTTACTTCCAAGGCACATCAAATTGGTATCAAAGTGAGGTTAATCAGAGTATCCTGAAGGAAGGGCAGCAAGAAAGGGGAGGCCAAACCATTTGAGAGAACACCCAGGCATGGTGAGAGGTGGACTAGAGGAGATAATGGTTGTGCGGAGCAATGGAGTCCAAATCAGCCAAGGGAGAAAGGGAGAGAATCACACAATCATTACACATGAGGAACTAACAGAGGGAGAATCCAATGGGGTATAAATGCAAGATCAAGGCAGTTAAAGATATTGATTTTTCAAGGGAAGATGCTCAAGGTTGGGTGTATTGAGTGGAGCATTACTTTGTTATCAATAGGCTAACAAAAGTTAAAAAAAAAAAAAAAATAAACCATGGCGACGGGGTTATGTTTGGAGGGAAAAGTTCTAGCTTGGTTTCAGTAGAGGGAGGCTTGGTATCTGATCTATTCATGGGAGGAATTTAAATAGTGTTTGTTGGAACGCTTCTGAGCCATTCGGGAAAGAGATCTCTATCAGCAGTTCTAAGTTTTATCTCAAGAGGGGACAATCATGGAGTATCAAGAGAAGTTTGAGCTACTGTCGGGAAGGTTGAGGGGAATTTTCGAGGAAGGGTTGGAAGGGAATGACGGAAGACATACAAGCAAAGCTCAGGGTGTTGAGACCTAGAGGGCTATGGGAAATGATGGAGCTTTCTTGGAGAGTAGAAGAAAAATATCAATGGGAGAAGGCCAGCCGAAGCAACACAATGGGAGGGACTTACAAGAATAACTCTACGACCCTAGCACCAAGGGCCGAGACGGTGTCATTTCGGAGGGAAATGCCGAAGGAGAAGAACATTGGAGTTCTTCCTAAGGGTAATTTCAAGCGACTTACAAAAGTCGGAGGTGCAAGATACACGGCCAAAAGGGTTATGCTTCAGATGTGATGAGAAATTTACACCGATAGATGCAAGAATCGAGCCCTTCAAGAGTGGGGATGAGTTGGAGGAGATCGTGGAGGAAAAAGCACATTTACATCTAGACATGGTAGAGGTATCCCTGAACACCGTGGTGGGATTCACTCACACCATGAAGGTGAAGAGGCAAATCGGGGAACAACCAATGGGCATTCTGATGAACAATGGGGCTACACATAACTTCATCTCGAATCAGCTCGTGGACTGCTTGGGGTT
Organism: Dendrobium huoshanense; assembly: GCA_016618105.1. Taxonomy (NCBI): domain Eukaryota; kingdom Viridiplantae; phylum Streptophyta; class Magnoliopsida; order Asparagales; family Orchidaceae; genus Dendrobium; species Dendrobium huoshanense. The sequence continues at coordinate 66,438,113 of CM028351.1, forward strand.
GCAGTTGATGAAGATGAAAGGATGTGGGTGATGATGGGACGAGTAAGATAAAGAGTTGAGGAATGTGTAAGGGGGTGGTGATAACCTTGCAGGATGTTCATATGATAAAATACTTCCTCCTAGGAGTGGAATCAAAAAAATTTATTAGTGGGGGCACAAATTTATAATTTTTAATATATTCCTAATTTTTCTCAAGTGATTGTTTTCATCTTTTCATTTAATAATTAATAATAAAATAATATTTAAATTTTCAAAAATATAAGTTATTACTTGTAAATTTATAACATATATAAAAATTTTAAACTAAAATTTCTCATATACATTTGTAGGATTTAATAATAAATTAACAAAAAAAAATTGTGGTCACTGAAGTTTTAAATGACTTACAAGTCTAATAAACAGTCCACATATATCGAGGAGTTATCTCACATTCGAAATAATTATATCCAAAAAGAACTTTCAGGTATATTTCTCCTTATACAATTAAAATATTTGCTCAATTATATATATATTAAGATTTTTTTTTAGACAGTCAAATTTTATAAAAACAACCACTTTGTTAAACAAGATGCGGAGGTTATCTTAACATTTTTTTCAAACAAAAGAATCACAATATAAGTAGTTGATTTGAATAAAAGATTGATAATATAATATTTTTTTTCGCTAGTTCATAATTTCATATCACCTTAGGTTTTTTTTTATTTAATAAAGTAAAATAATTTAATTTATAATTTATTTTCTTCCCAATATCACTGTTGGTGGGTTTGAGTTAGATATTTTTTTGTTAGAAAATATAATTAGAAATTTGTTAATAATAAATAGAATGATATTGATTTGATTAAAATTTTGCTCAAAAATAATATTTGAAATTTGTCCAAAATCATAATGATAATGTTAGTTCATAAAAATTTTAAAATCAAAGTTTTTTTTTGCATTAAAAATATTTGATTAATTAATTAACTTAACTAAATATACTAAATATTTTTTCTTTTTTAGGCTAGTGGGGGCACGTTCCCCCTGGCTCCGCCATTGAGTTCCTTTTTGGGGAGTACGGATATGATTCTAGGAATGAAGTGGTTGCAAACCATGGGGGAAATGAAGATGAACTAGAAATCTCTTACCATGGAGCTTCAGGTAGAGGGGAGGAAGGTAGTGCTTCGAGGAGATGCTAGCTTATGCAGAACCATAGTATCACTTAAAAGCATGCTCGAGATATCAGGACACAAGCCTAGGGTACTTAGTGAAGTTATAGAACATAGAAGGGGTCCAGGAACAAGAGATAGGAAAAATCCTATTAGTGTCCAGAAGATTTTGCAGTAGTTTCAGGACATATTTCGGCAACCTATCGGGTTACCACCGCCATGAGAGCACGAACATGCCATCAACCTAAATGAGGATACCTCTCCAATAGGAGTCGAGCCAAACCGTTACCCCAAGATTTAGAAAGATGAGATCAAGAGGTTCATCAAGGAGATGTTGGAAGCAGGGATCATTAGACCTAGTGTAAACCCTTTCTCTAGTCCATTTCTGTTGATGAAAAAGGACGATAGCTAGAGATTTTTTGTAGATTATAGGGCTCTAAATAAGGAAACATTGTTAGAAAATTTCTCCATTCCGACGATTGATGAAATCTTGAATGAATTATTTGGGGCAATAATCTTCTACAAGATTGATTTGAAGTTGGGATACCATCAAATCAGGATGAAGCCAGTTTATGTGCACAAGATGGCCTTTAGAATATATGAGGGGCACTATAAGTTCCTGGTGATGCCCTTTGGCCTCACTAATGCCTCTGCCACCCTTCAATCCCTCATGAACCGAGTGTTCCAACCGCAACTCAGAAGGTTTGTCTTGGTATTCTTTGATGAAATCTTGATACACAATAGGACAGAAATAGAGCACGGGAAACACTTGAAGACAATATTTGGTACCTTGAGAGAACATCAGTTGTTTTCAAACTGGAAAAATCCTCGTTCAGACAGTCACAGGTGGAGTATTTTGGACATATAGTGTCTAGAGAGAGGGTGTCAACTGACCATTCCAATGTTCAGGCCATGGTGGACTGGCCTCTTCCCAAGAACTTGAAGAAGTTACGTTGTTTCTTAGGGCTCACCGGTTACCATTGAAAATTTGTGAATGGATACAACACCATTGTGGGACCTTTGACAAAGCAAATGAATAATGATAACTTCCAATGGGGGGAGAAAGCGACACGAGCTTTCCAGGAGTTGAAGAAAGTTATGATCAGTGTACTAGTATTAGCGCTCCCACATTTTGGGAAATCATTTGTGGTGGAGACAAATTTGTTGACTTATTGGCTAGGAGCCTTATGCAAGAGCAGAGACCTATTGCATATTTCAGCCATGAGCTCACAACAAAGGCAATGCTCAATTTATATGTGAACAGGAGCTAATGACGATTATTTTGGCTATACAGAAGTGGCGAACTTATTTGTTGGGGAAACACTTCATAGTCAAGACAAATCAAATGCGTCTAAAATATTTGTTGGAACAACAAATGATTACTGAAGAGCATCAGAGATGACTATCCAAGTTGATTGGATATGGTTTTGAGATCCAATATTGATTAGGCTTAGAAAACAAAGCAACAACCGCCTTGTCCAGGAGGGTCGAGGAGCCTTAGTTTGCAGCCTTATCATTAGCAATGATCATAGACTGGGAAGCATTGAGGAGGTAGAGCAAGTAGAATGAAGGATTGAGGAAGATCAGGAAAGAGTTGTTGAAAGACCGGACAGTCACCCAGGTTATGCTCTGAGGGGAGAACAACTACTCTATGAAGGGAGGTTTGTGTTACCACGGGCCTCAAGTTACATTCCCAAGCTACTGCATGAGTTTCATGGCAGTGCAATAGGGGGACATTCAGGAGTACAAAAGACATACAGTCGACTATCAGCTGAGTTATATTGAGCAGGTATACATCGGGATGTAGAAGATATGGTAGCCATGTGTGATGTATGTCAGCAGCATAAGTAATTGATTATGACACCTGGGGGTTATTACAACCATTACCAATACCTAAGAAAGTCTAAGAGGAAGTGACGATAAACTTCATTGAGGGTTTTCCACGATCAGAGGAATATTCAGTAAAACTTGCCGTGGTAGATCGGTTGAATAAGTATGCCCATTTCATTCCGCTGAGACATCCCTACAACGTTATCTTAGTCGCCATGACCTTTATTCGAGAAGTAGTGCACCTACATGGCATTCCAGAATCTATAGTATCATATAGAAATAAGGTGTTCCTTAGCATTTTTGGAATGAGTTATTTAAGATGCAAGGGACGGTCCTGAAAAGAAGCACAGCATATCACTCAAAGACGGATGACCAAACGGAAGTGGTCAACAAGAGCATGGAGACATACTTGCGTAGTTTTGTTTCTGACACACCAAAATTATGGCCCAAATGATTAGCATGGGTGTAGTATTAGTATAATACATCTTTCCATACAACCACACGGACTATCCCATTCAAGATTTTGTATGGAAGGAATCAATCCCATATGATACACTACGGGAAGAGCACTACACAAGTTTCCGATGTAGATCAATAATTAGAGGAGGGGGAGTATTTGTAAAACCCGCAATTCGTCATTTGAGTGTGTCGCACGCATTTCGATGCACCGCGACGAACTTAAGTGAAATTTTGATGTCGTCGGAATTCAACGAAATAAATTTTATTAAATTCGTCACGAAATTTCGATCGAAATGGTATAAAGAACTTGTATCTAATTTCGCACGGTTTTGAAGTTAAAATTCGCCGAATATCGTTTAAATAATTTTTGGCTAGATTTTTCATTTTTGCCTTTAATGAAATAAAAGAGAATTTATAGAGATAAGGACACATGCGTAAAATCCATTCCTTAAGTCCTCATAAGCCCTAAGGGACCAATATATTCGGTCCCTTGTTGATTTGTTTCGGCCAAATGCGAGAGAGGCAACTAGAGAAGGGGGAACGGTGTACATACAGTCGACGCGTACCGGGTGAAAGGTTCTTTTACTGTTTTCATTAGTTTTAGTTCTTTACTTTATTTTTGGATGGCATGCAGAGCATGATTAGATATAAGTTGACATCTTGTAAATTATGAACAACCTGTGGAATGGAAATAAAATGTTTAGAGGCGTTACTTTTTGTTTCTTGAATGTCTTTAGAATTTATATGAAAGATGAATAGAGTTTGATATGATTGTCCGATTTCATTCCCGCCTCGTATATACGAGCTAACCGAGCCGGGTCGTGACAAGAATGGTATTAGAGCCCAAGTTGAGGATTTGAATTTGTATAAAGCGCCATTAGGTTGATTTATGCATCCTAGACATGTTAGGAATGTATGATGATGTAATAAATATTGAATTGGTTTTCTTTTACTTGGTTTAGGGCTATGGATCAGGAACCTGATGCCACTAATGGCAATACTAATGGGCATAATGATCAAGTTGGTAGAGAAGTTCCAGCAGTACCTTCTATAGCTCATCATGCTGGTGGTAGTAGCACTACCATGGATACTTTTAATCAGATGATGGCGGCTGTCACGCACTTGATTCAGCATTCACAGGAACAGCCTCAGTCTAGTTCCAGAAGAGAGCCATTGGTAGATAAGTATCTGAAGATTTTCCAAGACATACGACCACCTCTCTTTATAGGAGTAGGAGAGCCAGTAGATGCTGAAAACTGGCTTTTGAAGATTGAAAAGATACTGGAGGGTATGCAATGTCCTGTTGATCAGAGGGTGCCCTTAGCCACCTTTGCTCTGGATGGGGAGGCCGAGAGATGGTGGAGAGGACAACCATTAGAGAAGTTTGGTGGTAGAACAGCTTCCCAGATCTTATGGGAGGACTTTGTGAAAGTCTTCAGAGATTGGTTCGTGCCTCCTTCTGCGAGGAGTCAGATGAAGGAGAGATTCATACGACTGGTGCAAGGTGGTGGCAAGAAGAAGAGTAAATCAAGAGGAGAGAAGAGAAATTCATAATATTTGGAGGTAGGAATTCTTTTCCTTACATGTTCATTTGTTATTTCATGTTTATATCATTTTATATATTAAAGCCCTTATGACATGTTTTATAGAAAAGCCCTTATGACATGATTTATAGAAATTGAATATTTGTTACACATGCAATATACTTTATTGTTTCTTTCATGCTTAAGTGTAATCATTACATGTTATCAAATTCATATTTAAAGATTTCATGTCAAACATTTTATATGAAAATGAATGAATGTATGTTCATATGAAAAGCTATAGAAATGATTGTGTATGATTGATTACGAAGTACCAAAGACGGTGCAAAAGCACATATGAGCAATGTGGGAACATTATGGCTCTTGAGGCAAAAGAGGAAAAAGGAATAAATGGCCAAAAAAGGTTTGTGTACCTGATCAGTACACCCTTGATACTCTGGGACGGTTGTATATAATAATAAGTAAGCATTTTGAGACGACATTCATTTCATACATATCAAATAACACATGCATATGGTACCTAAATGATCTCTCATTCATATGACATAAACAAGATAACATGATTAGGAAAAGAAAAGCATGACCCCCTTTAGTTTAAAAAAATGTACATTTCTTTTTTAGTCATATGAGCATGTTTAGAATTAGAAATTTCTACTGAGCGTAGCTCACTCCCTATCTTTGGAAAATTTTTAGAAGAACCTTCTCATAAGTGATGGCGGATCACCCGAGGTTTACTTACAGTCGTCGAGCAACGGGTGACAGATTCTTTTATTGCTTTTATTAGTTGTGGTTCCTTTACTTTTGGATGGCGTGCATAGCATGAATAGTTAGAAGTTTGACATCTTGTATATTGTGAACACTCTATGGAATGGAAATAAAATTTTGGAGGCGCTTTTTGTTCTTGAAGTTTGTTTAGAAAAATTTTGTTTACATGAAAGATGAATAGTAATTGATATGAACGTCCGATTTCATTTTCGCCTCGTATATACGAGCTAACCGGGCCGGATCGTGACAAGAATGGTATCAGAGAAATTTATATTTCCTAATTTTTATTTAATCTTGTCACGACCCGGCCCGGTTAGCTCGTATATACAAGGCGGGAACGAAATCGGACATTCAGATCAAACTCTATTCATCTTTCATATAAATTCTAAAGACATTCAAGAACAAAAAGTAACGCCTCTATACATTTTATTTCAATTCACCTGTTCATAATTTACAAGAAAACAACTTATATCTAATCATGCTCTGCATGCCATCCAAAAATAAAATAAAGAACTACAACTAATGAAAACAGTAAAAGAACCTGTCACCCGATACGCGTCGACTGTGTATGTAAACCTCGGGTGTTCAGCCATCACTTAACAGTAGGTTCTCTTGAAAATTTCCAAAAATTAGAGGGGGTGAGCTATGCTCAGTAATTGACAACTACAACTAAAGTTTGTGTACATTTGAAAGAAAAGAACTTGTAGATTAATAACCTACACATGTGCTATAATAGATGTCTTAAGGCATGTCTTGAAGCAAGTATTAAGTTGATAATGTATTAAACATAATATGAGTTATGCTTGTCTAATATGAGATAACATGAAATATGATTTCTTAACATGAGATAACATGAGATATACTTGTATATGTTTATCTTTCTATTTATATTATATACATCCGTCCCGGAGTACCAAATTGTACTGATCAGATACACATCTTTAATGGTCATATCCTTTTCCTTTCTTTCCATCTTGCCTCAAAGGTCATCTTTGCTCAAAGAGCCACATCTTGTTACTCCGTCATCAACAATCACAAGCTATGCATTTCATATATTCATATATCATAAGTATGAATAAGCATGAAAATGATAAGAAGATGCTCATATTCATGTTCAATGGTTACTTAGTCTCTGATACCATTTTTGTCACGATCCGGCCCAGTTAGCTCATATATACGAGGCGAGAACGAAATCGGACGTTCAGATTAAACACTATTTATCTTTAATGTAAACAAAATTTTTCTAAAAAGACTTCAAAAACAAAAAGCGCCTTCAAATAATTTTATTTCCATTCCATAGAGTGTTCACAATATACAAGAAGACAAACTTCTAACTATTCATGCTATGCACGCCATCCAAAAGTAAAGGAACCACATCTAATAAAAGCAATAAAAGAATCTGTCACCCGTTGCGCGACGACTATAAGTAAACCTCGAGAAATCCGTCATCAGTTATGAGAGGGTTTTCCTGAAAATTTCTCAAAACTAGGGAGGTAAGCTATGCTCAATAATTGACAACTACAGCTAAAGTTCGTGTACATTTGAAAGAAAAGAACTTGTGGATTAATAACCTACACATGTGCTAATAGATGTCTTAAGGCATGTCGTGAAGCAAGTATTAAGTTTAATATGTATTGAACATGATATGAGTTATGCTTGTCTAATATGAGATAACATGAAATATGATTTCTTAACATGAGATAACATGAGATATACTTGCATATGTTTATCTTTCTATTCATATTGTATACATCCGTCCCAGAGTACCGAATTGTACTGATCAAGTACACATCTTTAATGGTCATATCTTTTTCCTTTCTTTCCATCTTGCCTCAAAGGTCATCTTTGCTCAAAGAGCCACATCTTGGTACTCCGTCATCAACAATCACAAGCTATGCATTTCATATATTCATATAACATAAGTATGATTAAGCATGAAGCTGATAAGAAGATGCTCATGCTCATGATATCATATAATATGCTAAGAAACTTTAACACAAAGTCAAACCACTAAGTAACCATTGAACATGAACATGATATAAGAACTCTGAAAAATAATTTTTCTATCTTCTTTGCAACCAATAACATAAAGCAATATATAAAAGAGAAATTATAGAGATAAGGGCACATGCGTAAAATCCATTCCTCAAGTCATCATAAGCCCTAAGGGACCGAAATATTCGATCCCTTCTTGATTTGTTTCGGCCGAACGCGAGAGAGGCGACGGAAGAAGGAGGAACAGCGTCGGCTTGGGCTCGGGGGCGAGATTACGACGAGATTTTTTAGGAAAAGCCTAGAGGAAGACTTGGGGGTAAGTGACTCTACTTGCTAGGGAAAGTGTTCATATATGTATTGTTTTATGTTATTTGTTGCAAAGAAGATAGAAAAATTATTATTCAAAGTTCTTATATCATGTTCATGTTCAATAGTTACTTAGTGATTTGACTTTGTGTTAAAGTTTCTTAGCATAACATATGAAATCATGAGCATGAGCATCTTCTTATCATTTTCATGCTTAATCATACTTATGATTTATGAATATATGAAATGCATAGCTTGTGACTGTTGATGATGGAGTACCAAGATGTGGCTCTTTGAGCAAAGACGGCCTTTGATACAATATGGAAAAAAAGGAAAAAGATATGACCATTAAAGATGTGTACCTGATCAGTACAATTCGGTACTCCGGGACGGATGTATACAATATGAATAGAAAGATAAACATATGCAAGTATATCTCATGTTATCTCATTGTGGGCTCCGAAAATTCGGCCCCGGCCTCCGCATCGCTTTTCTTATTCGGCGAGGGAGTTTTAACGAACTATGTTCCGGGGTAAATTTTGGAAGGCAGATGGGTTTGTAGATAAGTCACTACCCAGAGATTTCGCCCTCATTTGCAAGGACTTTATGATCTGAGTTCTGGTTTCCTATAGGCGCAAGCCCCTATAGTTAATTACCCCTCCCGATCACGAGAGAGAACTTTCGATTAAGGCTAGTCGTCGATCAGATACGTATAGAGATACGTGTTATCTGGCATAGTAGCAGCAATAGGTTTGAGTATTGGAAATTGGATTTGGATTTGGGTATATTTGATATTTAAAATAGGAAATTTTCACCATTTAGCACTTAAAGCGGATGGTGGGGGAATGGATGATAGACCCGATCAAGATCCCATGGTTCCGTCGTCCCGGGCCATCGTGGTCCCTGGTCTACTTAGTCAGAGGAGGTAGTCGACCCAACCTGACAGAAGGATCCTTGTCGGCAGCCATGGGTTGCTTCGTCCAAGGGGACCTTGTAGACCTGGGTTGAATGTTTGTCTAAAGGGACAAATTTGAATCCACCTTAGCTTACGGAGGGCTTTGTGCCCTATCGATCATATCCTATTGATTCATATCTCAAGGATTTGATGTCAGTAAGGAGCGTATTGGCTCTGGCCATAACCGATATATCGTGGTGCCATTTGGCGGCGAAACCACGCGGTTCAGAGGGCCCCGGGTCGTCGTAACCGTTTATCCTGCGGTGCCATTTAGCGGCAGACCGCCGGTTAGAGGACACGTACCACGTCCTTACTGGCAGGAGATTGTTTGAGAATGGATCCTAGTGATATTTTCAACTAGGCATTTGGCTCTTTGTGAGCTAGAGTTTATTTGAATTTGTCCGCCTCGACAAACTGTTGCGGAGGGCGGATGGATTTTGCTTTAGGCGCTGATGGATAGATTTCAAATTTAAATATCTTGTAATTTGGAATTTGAGTGACATTTTTGGAGTTTGGAAGATATTTGAATATTTATGAGTCATTTGGAAATGTTTGTGAACCCCTCCGGTTGAGATTAGCGTTCAACACGGCCATCATCGGGGTGTTTAGGGGTCATTTCCATTTGATTGAACCTTGTCAACCCTATCAACTTATCGATAGGGGATCGGGTTTCTCGTAGGCTTTGTGCCTTTCGTTTAGTGAATTCTCTTGATTTTAGGCTTTGAAGGCCTAAAAAGAATGTATTTAGACAAATACACCGGTCGCTACAACCGTGTATTTTGTTAGGTAGTTCGAATCTTGTCGACTTCTATTGATCCGTATAGAAGGATCGGATTCGAACTTGAATTCACTTGTCAACCCGCGCAGCATCCATAGGCGTCACGTGTGTACCAATAACACGCTCGCCAGGGCCCATGCGGGTGATTTTTATATACCTCTTTGGTGTACCTATATATATACAATTTATAGTGTACGTGCAGGGGTATTTATTTCAGATCTTATTAACGTCTTCTGTCTGCTAGTAGGAGTGTTGCAGATCCGGTGGCGATTTGGTCTTGATGTTGACCCCCTCCCCCTTTCTCAATCACCGGGGAAGGATTTTCTGGATTCGGGAGTCAAAGGCTGCTGATTTGGGGAGGACTTCCTTTAGGCTCTTCAGTGTGGCAGACTTGTTATTTCCGGATTTGTAGGTACTAGAGCTGTTTTCTTCTTGAGTATAGAACTAAGAAGAGAGTTTAGAACATCAGGAAGTTTGGTTCTAATTTGTTCAAACATGTCATCCCTTCTGCCAGGGGGTGTCCTTTTTTCGTACATCGGGTTGCCTTTGTACCCGACATACTTGAAGATCTTGATCACCATTGTCATAGGTGATATCTATACTTGTGCCCACAGTGGTTCGTTGTACCTACGACATACCCACTGTTGTTATCCACAAGTGATTTGTGCTCATTTGTAGGGGACCGTTGTACTCACTACGACTTCCTGAAGGTATTTGTAGGAGAGCCTTTGCTTTTGTATTGGAACCACCTTTCACCAATCTCAGATGATTTGATGATTGCACTTGCTTGTAGGGGACGTTCCTTCCATTATTGATCTCCCATATTGCCTTCTCAATCAACAGGCACTTGTAGGGATTGTTGTAGGAATTAACACATCTTTCGTGTGCACCGGGATTTCATCCCCCGCTTGTAACTTGTTGTTAATTTAGAGAACTGTGCATTTAGACTCTGATTGGTTCATTCACCCAAAGTCTCAATTCTATGTATTCCATCGGACCCGAGTTCAAAGTTCAACTCATGCTTGAATCTTGTGTGTTGTTCTTGAAAGTTCAAATTCTTTATTGCTCATGTCAAATTTGGATCCAACTTGAGTTCAATTTGAGTTTGAGTTCTATGTTTGGGTCCCCTGATATTGCACAGTTTGAGTTCCAAGAACAAGTTCAAGTGCTTGTTCAAAGTTTTCTGGGATCTTTTGAGGTACAATTTCTTGTTCAAATGATTTGAATTGGGCTTCAGCTTGATTTATTTCATTTGAATTTGGTCTTTAGAAATCATTTGAATTTTGGTTCTGATTTAGGTCCACAAGTCCTCTGTTCTTGTACAGGTCCTCTGCTCATTTTAATTCAAGTTCTGTACATTTTTGTTCAAGTACAAGTCTTCTATATTGTTGCCCAAGAAGGTCTTCAAATTATTCAAGTCTTTGTACATTTCAGTGAAAATTTTGGCAGCACCCCGGCATATCCCCCGTTTGGGGGAAAATTGGGGAGCTGGGCCTTCCCACCACGCTACTAGAGCGTGTATGGTAGGTGTCCTTGGACACCGCGGCCGTACAAAATTTCATCCCACCACGCTACAAGAGCGTGTATGGGGCCTTCAGCAGTACCCGTACCAGAACAGCAGTGACGTACCAGAACAACAGTGACTCCCCACCACGCTACAAGAGCGTGTATAGGGCTCTCCCACCTCGTCGTATGCTTCGCACCGGGCTCCCTCCTACCGTGCTACAAGAGCGCGTATAGGTGGTTCTCCGGTCCGCTACAAACGTCGAGAATGAGATTGGAGTTAGAAATTTTATACCTTGAAGACCCGGCGGTGGAGGTAGTGTCGGCGGTGTCGGTGTCGAGGTCGAGGACCGTCCCCACCACGCTACAAGAGCGTGTATAGGGCTTACCCGCCTCGTCGTATGCTTCGCACCGGGCTCCCTCCTACCGTGCTACAAGAGCGCGTATAGGTGGTTCTCCGGTCCGCTACAAACGTCGAGAACGGGGTTTAAGTCAGAAATTATACCTTGGCGATTCTGGCGGTGATTGTCGGCGACTGTTGGCTCGTAGATCGATGCAAGAGGGGAGTGCAAGCATGGTTCTTTCTTTTATCATTTTTTTTTTTAACCTTAATTATAATTAATTATAATTAATTACTAATTATAATATTTAACTAATTATATTTATTTATAATTAATTAAAGTAATTAATTACTATTGTAATTAATTAAAGTAATTAATCATATTTATCTTTAATTATTTAGAATTAATTAATATTAATTAACTTTAATTAATTAATACTAATTAATTATAATTAATTAAAAAAAAAGTTGTAATTAATTAAAATTAATTCTAATTAAATTAATTATAATTAACTTAACATTAATTATAATCATTTAATTAAACCTAATTAAAATTAATTATATTAACTATAATTAATTAAAATATTATAATTAAAATTAATCAAAATTAATTTTAATTAAAAAAAATAAACCCTCTCCCTCTACCCTCTCTGTTTGTTTGGGAGATTTACGGGATTTTGGCCGGAGAAGCACGCGAGAAGGAGAAGGTTACCTTCACGGCCGGCGAGCTCCCGTCGTTGCTTTGGATCAAACTGCCGTAACTTTCGGTCCGGCTAGAAGGAACGTCGACGGAGGAGGGGGGGCCGAGCTGAAGAAGCGACCGGAAGGGAGAAAGTTACCGTCCCAGCAAGCGAGCGCCCGTAGTTACTTCCGAACAAAATGTCGTGACTTCCGACTCAACAGGAAGGGAAGGTCGTCGATGGCAGTGTCGAACAGCAGCGACGGGAGCCGAAGAAACGAACTCCGTTTCCTGCTTCCGATCAAAATTCGTAACTTCCGGTCCTTCAGCGACAGCGAGCTCCCGTTCTGTCTTCCGATCCTACCGGGAAGGGAAGATCGTCGAATGAGCAAAGTCGAACAGTGGGGAGGAGCCGGAGAAGCTAACGAGAGGGAGAAAGTTACGATCGCAGCGAGCGAGCTCCTTCTCTTCCGATCAAGATGTCTTAACTTTCGATCCTACAGGAGGCGAGAGTCGTCGAATGCGCGAGATACCGAGAGAGAGCGAGAGGAAAAAGAGCCGCAGCTCTCTCGTTTCTCCAATATTTAATCGCGACAGAGGGATCGTGTGAGGACGTGGGAGAAGGGACGTCGACGTGCTGAATTCGGCGCTCGACGTGCGGGGCAGGTACGAAAAAAATTTTTTTTCTTTGTTTTGTTTTATACGGCAGGTTAACAAATGCCCCCCAACAAATGTGGTAGGCGTCTGGAGCGGGCCACGTTTGTTGCATGCTGATTGACCCTGTGGATATCTAGATATCTATTCTAGATGTCACACAAGGATTTTCATTTAGTGGATCTCCAAAAATTGTTTGGATGTCACACTAACTTTCTTTTAGTAGATTTCCAAAATCTTATTTGGATGTCACACTAAAATTTTTATTTAGTGGATAGCAAAAGTTATTTGGATGTCACACTACTCTCTTTCTCCACTGCTATCTTGAATGTATCCATAGATGGTTGATATCTTATCTTTGTAGATTGACGTTAGTGGATAGCATATGCTCAAGATTTTTCTATCATATGCTTGTATTTTGATGAAATTTTAAATATTTATTTGGGGATCTCGGCATGCAGCGCGATGTCGACCCAAATAAATATTTAAATGCCCCCAGTCTTTTAGGGACATTTGTAGATGTCATCAAGGTGCTCAATCTGCAACTTTTGCTTGAGTCCTGAGATTTTGATCCTTCTGTCCTGTGCTTTGTGCTGCGAACTTGATGAAGGATTGTCTGATTTGTCTTTGCTGGCTTGTCAGAATTTTTATTTTCCTTCTGCCCTATGCTTCTAGCTTTGGCGGGCTTGATGAAGGAGTAGATGCCGGTGACCTAAACCCATAGGCTTGTATTAGGTCGATGGCAAAAAGTCATCGGTCCAGAGCTTTGTGCGTAGCGGACTTGTTGATGACGAAATCCAATTAGTTCTGCCTAAGGCTTTTCATGAACCTTTGGATAATTTTCTTCGGTCCTTTGCTTTGTGCTTTGGTGGACATGTTGAAGAAAATTTCTTCTATCCTTGCTTTGTGCTTGACGGATTTGTTGAAGGATTTGCAGGTTTTGGATTCAGTTGAAAGTACCGAATGTAGGTAGTATCTTGATCCTTAACCACTTGAGAAGACTTTAATCTGAGTTACTTGAGTTCATCAGATCGGGGGAGCTGGAATTTGACAGCTCTTCGTCCTCTGGTTGCTGAAATGGGGGTTCCTCTACTGCGGCCTTTCTTATGGCTTGTTGAGTAGACGGAGCTGCCAGCGATCCGGCCATATTTGGGCTTGTTGGATCCGACCTTTTACACCCATTCAGGCTTCAGACTTGAGCTATGGGAATTGCGCTTCCTAATGCTGATTTTGCTGAAGTTGACAGATTTGGAGTCATCCTTCATGATATTAGATTTTGGAGCCTACGAACATTCAGTAGTTGCTCGAGACTCATTCTTCCACTGGAACTTTGATTCTCCAGTCATTTTGGAGAATTTTGTAGACTACGATCACTTGAACTGGTCGAGTCAAATTGGCCTTCGTTCTTCCTACAGTCTCTACTGACGGGTTGACGAAGTGGGGGTTCCACTACTACGGCCGTTCTTATGGCTTATTGAGTAGACGGAGCTGCCAGCGATCCAGCCATATTTGGGCTTGTTGGATCCGACCTTTTACACCCGTTCGAACCTTAAGCTTCAGGCTGTTGAAATACTTCAAGCTTTTTCGGCTCAATTTTGTAGGAGTGTGTAGTTTCAAAAGTCTCTTTCTTGACTTTTAAACCTTAGTTTGTTGGAGAAGGTGTCTCGATCTTTTGAGAGGTCACCTGCATAGACTTTGAAAAAGAGGATCTTTGTATTCTTTGACACAAAAGAATATTTGAATTGATAATTTTAAATATTTATTCGGGGATCTCGGCATGCAGTGCGATGTCGACCCGAATAAATATTTAAAATGCCCCCTGTCTCGCAGGGACATTTTAGAGCAAAATAGAATTGAAATCTTGAAATTTTAAATATTTATTCGAGGATCTCGGCACGCAGCGCGATGTCGACCCGAATAAATATTTAAAATGCCCCCAGTATAACAGGAGGACTTTGAAATGTATTCTCATAACAAAGGAAAATTTCAAAATCCAAAATGCATATGCTGACAGTAATGTATGAAAATTTAATACATTAAGCATAATATTTTCTTGGAAAATTTCATGCGTAGTATTTCTTCAAATATCGACCATTGATCGGTGGCATGGGCCTTTGACCATTCAGATCAATGAGTTGATAAGCTCCACCCTGATACACCTTCTCGATGACGAAAGGTCCTTCCCAGTTGGAAACAAATTTGCCACCAATTTTTCTGTGCGGGATGATTGGTCTTCTCTGCACCAGGACCAATTCTCCTTCTTGAAATGATCGAGGACGAACCATTCGATCAAAGGACTTTGTCATTCTTGCTCGGTAGATCTCCAAGTTCTGCTGAGCTTGTAACCTGATTTCATCGAGTGCATCGAGCTCCTCCATTCTTAGGCGAGCATTTTGTTCTTGAGTTATCTCATTCTGGATAGAAACTCGAAGGGATGGAAGTTCAACTTCTAGTGGCAGTACAGCTTCAACTCCAAATACTAGAGAGTAAGGAGTGGCTTTGGTTGGCGTTTTGTAAGTTGTACGATATGCCCATAGCGCTTCTGCCATCTTCGTATGCCACTCTCTTTTGTTCTTGGAGAGAATCTTTTTTAGCAATTTCACCAACGTTTTGTTGAAGGCTTCTGCCAGACCATTTGCTCTTGGATAGTAGATGGATGAATATCGCCAATCGATTTTGTGCCGATCAACGAACTTATAGATTTTTGTACTTTTGAAAGCAGTTCCGTTGTCTGAGATTATGCGGCGTGGCACACCGAATCTGTAGACGACATTATGGGTGAAGAAGTTGATTACATGCTCGGATGTAACTTCTCTGAATGGAGTTGCTTCTGCCCACTTGGAAAAATAGTCGGTCGCTGCCAAGATGAAGCGGTGTCCTGCTGATGACGGCGGATCTATCGGCCCAATAATATCAGTACCCCAACATTCAAATGGCCAGGATGCTATTGTAGGGTGCAGCGGATTTGGCGGTTGATGTATAACATCACCGTGGATCTGGCATTCATGACACCTCTTAGCATGATTGATACAATCTCTGACCATGGTCGGCCAATAGTAGCCCATTCTTTTAATTTTGATTGCCATCTTGGGACCTGATTGGTGTGCTCCACAGAGTCCTTCATGAACTTCTGCCATAACTTTATCAGCTTCTTTGGTCCCTAGGCACCTTAGCCACATTTGATCGAAAGCACGTCGATACAATGTGTTGTTGACAAATGCATATCGTAGCGCTCTCTTCTTGATTTGAGCAGCTAGTGATTTGTCTGTTGGCAATTTACTTTCTTTAAAGTAATCAATGAAAGGCAGTCTCCAGTCATCTTCTTCCTCGACATCTAGACAATGCCACCATGATTCTGAAGTTTGACTGGCCTTTCGTCTTTTCTTAGGAACTTGATGTTCTTCAAGTTGATCTTCGAGATCAACTGGTTGGGGAGGTTGAGGATCAACCGGAGTTGCATCCTGTTGGCTTGAATTTGGTATTCCCTCTGCCTGCGGGAATTGTAATAATGCTGGTTCTAGGATCCGACGATTGTGCACCATAATTATTATAGGCCATTCGTCGTCCATATTCGCCATTTCTTTAGCCAATTTAGCAAGAGAATCAGCTTTGCCATTTTGACCTCGGGGAACTTGAGTTAGTTTGACAACTGGAATTTGTTTCATAAGCTCAAGAACTCGCCGATGATAACAGGCCAACTCAAACTTGGTGATTTTATAAACTCCCAACACTTGATTTACAACAAGTTGAGAATCACCAAAAATTTGGAGATTTCGAATTCGGACATCGATTGCAATCTCCAATCCAGCTATTAGGGCTTCATATTCGGCTTCATTGTTTGTCCGAGGTTCAGTCAGACTAAATGAGAATCTCATTATGCCTCCCTCGGGTGCTACGAAAATGATTCCAATTCCGGCTTGAGCCTTTTCGAGATTTGGAGGCCGAGCACGCTTTATCGACGATGCTCCATCAAAATACATTTCCCATACTCGTAGCGTCTCCTCTTTTTCAACATTCATGATCTGCTCGTCAGGTAGATCGTCGTTGAGCGGAGAATCTGCAGGGATAGGATGTGCAGCGAGAAAATCTGCCAACACTTGCCCTTTCACTGCCTTTTGAGGGACATATGTGATATCAAACTGCAGCAAAATCACTGCCCACCTTGCCAAACGACCTGTCAACGCCGGTCTTGTCATCAAGAACTTCAACGGATCGATCTTTGATATCAAGGTGATTTTGTGAGACAACATATAATGGCGGAGCTTCTGAACTGCGAAGATCAGGGCCAAGCAATGCTTCTCGATTGGAGAGTAGCGAATTTCTGCTCCTATCAACCTACGACTGATGTAGTATAATGCATTCTCCTTGCCTTCTTCATTATGCTGGGCCAATAATGCTCCGAGGGACTCTTCTAGTGCTGCCGTATACAGTATAAGAGGCTATCCCGGGATTGGCGCCACGAGAATGGGTGGATTCAACAAATATCTTTTGATGCTGTCAAATGCCTCCTGACATTCTGCATCCCATTTGAAACGAACATCCTTCTTCATTAGCTTTGAAAATGGTTGGCACCTACCCGACAGATTTGATATAAATCTCCGAATGAAAGCCAGTTGTCCTTGTAAGGAGCGAAGTTGCCGAAGGTTCTTTGGAGGTGGCATCTCCACGATCGCCTTGATCTTGTTGGGGTCGACTTCGATTCCTCGATGTCGAACAACATATCCCAGAAATTTCCCTGAGGATACCCCAAATGCACACTTGAGAGGGTTCATCTTCAGATCATATTTTCTGATTCTTTCGAACACGATCCTCAAGTCATGAAGGTGGTCTTTTCGGCCTATGCTTTTAATGACCAAGTCATCTACATAGCATTCGACCTTCTGATGAATCAAATCATCAAATATACGAGTCATCGCCCGCTGGTAGGTGGCACCAGCGTTCTTCAGGCCGAAGGGCATGACTGTGTAGCAGAATATGCCTATAGGCGTTCTGAATGATGTATGTCTTTCATCTTCATGCGCCATTTTAATCTGATTGTAGCCTGACGATCCGTCCATGAAAGAGAACATATCGTAATTGGATGTATTGTCAACTAGAAGCTCTGATACTGGGAGCGGAAAGTCATCTTTCGGGCATGCCTTATTGAGATCCCTGAAGTCGATGCAGATACGAATCTGGCCATTCTTCTTCTTTACAGGGACGATATTGGCAATCCAGTCAGCATACTTCTCTTCTCGAATGAAGTCTGCTTCTATAAGCTTCTTCGTTTCTGCAATCACCTGCTCTTCAATCTCCAATCTCATTCTCCTTGGAGCTTGCTTGACGGGTACTGCATCAGGCTTGATTGCTAATCTGTGAACTGCCACATCAGGGGATAAGCCAGGCATCTCAGCATATGTCCAGGCAAAGCAGTCCCTGAATTCACATAGGAGCTCTTTTATTTCTTCTATTTGATCTTCTGGTAGAAGAGAGCTAATGAAGGTTGGGCGAGGATCCTCCTCAGTTCCCAAGTTGACTTCTTTGAGCTCGTCCATCGTAGCAGCTTGTCCACCATCTTCCAGTTCTTCTGGTGCAGGCTCAGCTTCTACGGATTGATCATCATAAGCATCAGCTTCGCATATTTCATCATAATCATCATCAGATTTGATTTCTCCGCATGTGATTGCTTGACAAGTCTCTTTCTGGAGGAATTTTCGTTTGATGAACCCGATGCCTTTATATGCATCTATATCCCTTCGTCGTAATGGACGCGGACTTCTCCCATACCAGAGGCCTAAGCTTGTACGGAGCTGTCGTTTGGTAGTAGGAATATTGATTTGCTTTCGTAGCATTCTTTGAATATTTTTGGTATTGAATTTGGGTAGCCTCGTAGGAAATAATTCCTCGGAGTCGGGAGCATGCAATCCCAGTCATGATTCTTTTCTTCATGAACTCCCGTAGAATATAGCACATTCTTTGGCACAGTCCCTTTTTTACGAGGAGGCAGATAAAGAGTGGAGAGTTCTTCAATTTTATGAACTTCGCGCGAAATGATTTCCTTGAAATGTTGCAAGGGAACACGTGTGACTACGAGTACGCTGTCTGAAATTAACAGACTGTCTATTCTTCTAGAGAACACACTCTGCACTGAGTTCATGTAGATTGAGTCGTAGTCATAATCATCATTTGAAAATTCAACCTGCCTACTCCATTCATCCGTGGACTGGCATACTTTTCTAGATTTGGCAGGGGTGATATCATCTTCATCTGTATCACTCCCCAGGTGAGGTACATTCTTCTTTTCTTTAGGAATGATTGATGTTTTAGGAAGAGTCGGCGCTGCCTTCTTTCTCCCCACACGCTTCTTCTCATCTTCTTGTTTAGGTTTCTTTGCAGCCTTAGAATTTGATGCTCTAGCCTCAAGAGAACTTGACGACTTTTGCTTCTTCGGCATGAAGTACTTAGCATCTTCATAAACTGTTACTTCATGTACTGCAAAGGGCTGAATATCGCCAGAGATCCTGAATTCTTCTCCTTCTCTGAGATACTTCATGCACTGGTGTAATGTTGAAGGGACAACGCCGTATTCATGCAGCCAGGGCGACCCAATAACGCCTTGAACGAAGTGTCCGCATCAATTACATGGAATTTGGCTTCCGTATGGAGTTCCCCAAATACGAGAGGAAGCATAAACGAACCAAGGGTTTTCTGCCCTTTCTCGTTAAAACCATGCACCATCAACTTGTCTTGCCCAAGATGCTCTACGTCGAGGCACATTGATCTCAGTGCTTTAAGGCTCATAAGATTTACGGAAGATCCGGGATCAATCAGAATCCGACTAATCATCATACCGTCACTCTCTGCTGTAACATACAAAGGGCGGTTGTGATCTGCCGTTCCAAGCAGCATATCATCCTCAGCAAAGGTGATGAGGGGCTCATTTCGAGCTTGCAAGACTTCCGTCAAATTGCGCTCAGCAAAATATGCTTCATATCTTTCGGGGTCCTTAAGAGCTTGAATCAAAGTTTCTCGAAGGTCTTTAGACATCAAGAGGGCATCATATATGCTGAGTTGTGCTGGGATCTTCCTCAAGTGGGATAAGATATTGTAATCTATCCCCTTAGATGAAGTCTCTTTCTTCTTGGAGTCATTTAGGATAATATCTTCATTGATAATTATCTCTTTTCCTTTATCTTTGTTAGGAATCCCCTTCTTTGGTGGAGGCGGCAGTACTTTGCCACACCTCAACTGCACCTGGGCCACCTCATCTGATTCAGACTTGTTTGATGAAGCATTCTCTTCAGAGCCAGCCATTGTTGTGTCTGCGGATTCATCTGTAGACTCGGAATCATCTCCCAACTTCACTTGTTTCATTTGTGATTCTATGCTTGGATCTGAATCTTCATCATCTGGAAAACATAGATCTTCTGAACTGAATTCCATTGATGATACCATTAGACAAAATTCAGGGGCCGCTTCTTCAGCGTATTTCTCCCTTTCTGCTATTTTTAATGTTGCTGAGATGACTCGGCATATCTCCGTAGGAAGAGATTCATCTTCAGCTTCTTCTTTCTTTTCATCTATTTTAAGCTCTTTCATAAAATCACTGAGCTTAATAGGCCTCCTGACAGTCTGGTAATATTCACCTAAACTATCAATAGCCTTTTGAGTTGCAGTCTTCTTCGCCACAGGCTTCTTCAACTTGGCTTTCTTCTTAGAAGACTTCGTCTTTGCTTTGCCGGATTTTGACGAGCTAGCTTGGCCAGGTTGCTGTTTAGAGGTGGATGCTTGTGACACAGGCAACCATTTTAAATGCAGTACTGGCTCAGTAGGAGACTTCCATTTGACACCAGGAACTCCTTCAAGCTGTTTCAACATTTTTGTTGTCTTCTTGGAGACCACAGTCTCCCATTGTTCACCTTGAATAGGTTCTTTTATTTTTTCTTTAAGCGGGAGTACGGAAGATGACGTGACTACCCGGGTGGATTCTTTTCTGGGACGAACCAATACATTATCTGATAATGTCAGTTCTCCTCTCTTGTACATCTTTTCTAACCAATCTTTGAAGACATAACAATCTTCAATTGGATGGCTAACTACCCGATGATATGGGCAGTAGTTTGGGTCGCCACTGTGTTTGGACTCTTCAGGTCTTTTGCATTCTGGCAACTCCAGACCATTCTTGAGTGCTTGTCGGAACAATTTGGCAACACTTTCCCTCTTGAACGAATATTCTTTATTCATTTTCTCCTTGAGAGAGGGGAACGTTCTATCACCAGTTCCCGTGGGTTGCTTCTGGCGCTCTCCTCCACTAGGAAAGGCTCGAGGTTTGTCGTTTCCTCCAAGTACCAGTTTTGGCTGAGGATTTGAATTGTAAGCCTGTTTTGACTTTTCTTCATATTGCATAGGCTGTTTTCCTTTGTCTACATTATACACTACCCGTTTACCTTTATCAGGTCTGGGAGGAAATGCAGAGTAAACTTCGTTTCTCCTAGCATCAGGAGTTTTAGCCTTTTTGGTCTGTCAGCGAGATTTTCTGACTTCGACAAATTTAACTTTTCAAACTTAGCCACCCTGTCCAACAGATCTTGGAAAGTAGTAATTGAAGCCATGCATAAGAAGGGTTGCATTTTGTCATCAATGTTTCCCATCAACAATTGAACTGCATGTTCTTCTTCCAGCTGCTGCTCGCACTTCATGCTGAGATTGCGCCAGCGTGTTATATATTTCGTCACTGACTCTTCCTTTCTCCTCTTATCTAGAGCAAGATCAGCGATAGTAGTCTTCTCTGTTGCACTGGCAAACCTTTTCACGAATAAGGCTTCCAGCTCCGCAAACGTCTTTAATGAATCATTTGGCAGTTCGGCGTACCATTCGAAAGCAGTTCCACTCAAGCTGCTCACGAATTGCCTGAATAACAGAGCATCATTGCCTCCTGTATTTCCACAGGTTGCTTTGAACTGCGCCAGGTGTTGTCTGGGATTTTTATTGCCATCGAAGATATTGAACTTCGGTACAGAATATCCCTTTGGATATGGCACCTGATCGTACTCTGCTGGGTACGGGCGACCTTTGCCTACCAGCTTCTCTGCCTGTTCAGCCGCTATAATGGCCTTAATCTTTTCGCTAATTAAGCCATCAAGCTGTGCTGCAGTTACAGGCTCAGAGGCACTCGCCACATTTTGTCGAGTACGCTGGCGGGTTGGATCATTAGTTTCTTTGCCACCTTCAAGTACACCTTTCACTCCTGAGGCTTGAGGCGCTTGAGGGTTTTGAGAATTAGCAGCTTGGTTGATGGGTTGAGCCGGTGCAGGGCCCACAGAAGTGGTTTTCTGCATCATCTCCATCATGGCCGTCATCTGAGTCATCATCTCAGTCATTTTATCATTCAACTGAGAGATTTCTTTATCTTTCTTCCGCATTTGTCGCCTCATTTGATTTCTCATTTCAGCGAGTGTGATGTCTTCGCCAGCGAAGGGATTTTCTCCAACCTCTTCTTCTTCCTCATCTCCTTCTTCTGAGGAGCGAGCACTTTGGCTAGCAATGGATCTAGCCCTGTGGCGACGTCGATAAACACGTACGCGCGGCTGTGATTGTTGGTCTTCTTCATCACCATCATCTTCCTCTTCAACATCGGCGTGACTGACCATACGAACCATTTCGATCTCCATAGTATCATCATCGTCATATTCTTTTTCATCTTCTCGTACCTGAATTTCTGAGCGGCGTCGCCACTGAATTTCAGGCTCTTGACTTGGAATGATTACTTCTTCGATCTGCGGACTACGATCGAAATGAACTTCCTCTTTGGCTGAAGTAGGAGAATGACGGGATCTCCTGGAAGACTCTCCAGGATGTCGACCGTCCATATAATTGTCGTCATTATGGGCCTTCTTTCGGACCCATTTCTGACGAGTTCTATTAGTAGGGGCGGATCTCCGGTAGACAGCTCCGGATGTCACGCCTGGTCTATCTTTTTCTTCAAAAATCTTTTCCTTTCGAGGCTTCGGCCTCCAAACTTGTTTGCCTTTCCGCTGGGCCCTTTCGACGACGGATTCTTGGACATGTGGTCCAAGTGTCACGCCCCGATGTGCTTCCCGCGGAACTTGGCGTTGGTAATTTCTTCTTTTAGCTATCACAACAGACGATAGCCTCTCTCTTGGAGGAGTTTCTTCGGGCCTCAACAATCAGTGGCCTCTGGAACTTCTTTTTCATTAAGCCCTTCTCCTTGACTGTCTTCAGTACACGGTGTACCCGGGCAGACAGACGTTCGGGCTCTCTTATCTTCTGAGGGGCTGAAACTTCAAGCTGACGCTCCCAAAAAGATTTTTTGAGCTCACCAGAAGAGCTATTTCTTTTTATCCACTTCAGGTTAGAAAACCTGTTCTGAGTGGGAATATTGACTTCTGATTCTTGTGCTGGCAGATTGGAGGGATGGACTGGTACAGGTAATTGCTGAGCTCGCAACTCTGCATTTCTCTTCCTCCTTTGCCTTCTAGTAAGCCTTCCTCCAGATGAAGAAGCTTCATTATCATACCTCCCAGGTGCAACAGTCTCTCTGGGCAGGACGGTGGTGTTTGCAGTCACCACAGAGATCTTTCTTCCAGTGACAACCCTCTTTGCAGTAAGGGCCTCAGGTTGGGACAGTCTTTCAAAGACAGAAGTTCTTCCTTGAGCAGTACCTCTGGCAGCAGTCCTTACAGAATAGGATCTTCCAGAAAGTTCTTCAGAGTTTACGCCGTACACAGGAACGGCTGCAGCCCTTGCAGAAGCTGCTGAGAATTCGAGCCCACCAAAGTGGATGGTGGCTCCAGTATTTCCAGTCTCTATGACAGCATTTGCCAGTTGAATTTGGCTCCTCGTCCCAATTGGACGGTCATTGGCGTGTCCTGCATTTCCATTCTACACAAATGAAAGGCAGGGATTAGTGATCAGAATTAATACATCACCCTACACTTTCATACAACAAGAATAGCGCAGAACGAATGATAGCAGGAAAATTAGCGTGGAATTGAAAACCCTGCTAACAAATTTCTATTGATCTTATTTAAAAGATTCAATTTCGGGACCTTTCAGTGATGGATCTTTGGACATAAGGACCAAATGTCACATCATGATGTTCACCGTATAGAACTCAGTATAGATTAGCTGCTACTACAGCATTTATATGACTAGCCAAAGATGGAAAGAGAAACCATTCCCCAGCGGAGTCGCCAGAAATCTGGGGGCGACTCCGATTGTTGGCTTTTGGCTCTATCGGGACCTTTCAGTGATGGATCTTTGGATACAGGAACCAAATGTCACATCCTGATGTTCACCGTATAGAGCATAGCATTTTGGCTGCTACTATGACATTTATATGACTAGCCAGAGATGGAAAGAGAAACCATTCCCCAGCGGAGTCGCCAGAAATCTGTGGGCTCCGAAAATTCGGCCCCGGCCTCCGCATCGCTTTTCTTATTCGGCGAGGGAGTTTTAACGAACTATGTTCCGGGTAAATTTTGGAAGGCAGATGGGTTTGTAGATAAGTCACTACCCAGAGATTTCGCCCTCATTTTGCAAGGACTTTATGATCTGAGTTCTGGTTTCCTATAGGCGCAAGCCCCTATAGTTAATTACCCCTCCCGATCACGAGAGAGAACTTTCGATTAAGGCTAGTCGTCGATCAGATACGTATAGAGATACGTGTTATCTGGCATAGTAGCAGCAATAGGTTTTTTGAGTATTGGAAATTGGATTTGGATTTGGGTATATTTGATATTTAAAATAGGAAATTTTCACCATTTAGCACTTAAAGCGGATGGTGGGGGAATGGATGATAGACCCGATCAAGATCCCATGGTTCCGTCGTCCCGGGCCATCGTGGTCCCTGGTCTACTTAGTCAGAGGAGGTAGTCGACCCAACCTGACAGAAGGATCCTTGTCGGCAGCCATGGGTTGCTTCGTCCAAGGGACCTTGTAGACCTGGGTTGAATGTTTGTCTAAAGGGACAAATTTGAATCCACCTTAGCTTACGGAGGGCTTTGTGCCCTATCGATCATATCCTATTGATTCATATCTCAAGGATTTGATGTCAGTAAGGAGCGTATTGGCTCTGGCCATAACCGATATATCGTGGTGCCATTTGGCGGCGAAACCACGCGGTTCAGAGGGCCCCGGGTCGTCGTAACCGTTTATCCTGCGGTGCCATTTAGCGGCAGACCGCCGGTTAGAGGACACGTACCACGTCCTTACTGGCAGGAGATTGTTTGAGAATGGATCCTAGTGATATTTTCAACTAGGCATTTGGCTCTTTGTGAGCTAGAGTTTATTTGAATTTGTCCGCCTCGACAAACTGTTGCGGAGGGCGGATGGATTTTGCTTTAGGCGCTGATGGATAGATTTCAAATTTAAATATCTTGTAATTTGGAATTTGAGTGACATTTTTTGGAGTTTGGAAGATATTTGAATATTTATGAGTCATTTGGAAATGTTTGTGAACCCCTCCGGTTGAGATTAGCGTTCAACACGGCCATCATCGGGGTGTTTAGGGGTCATTTCCATTTGATTGAACCTTGTCAACCCTATCAACTTATCGATAGGGGATCGGGTTTCTCGTAGGCTTTGTGCCTTTCGTTTAGTGAATTCTCTTGATTTTAGGCTTTGAAGGCCTAAAAAGAATGTATTTAGACAAATACACCGGTCGCTACAACCGTGTATTTTGTTAGGTAGTTCGAATCTTGTCGACTTCTATTGATCCGTATAGAAGGATCGGATTCGAACTTGAATTCACTTGTCAACCCGCGCAGCATCCATAGGCGTCACGTGTGTACCAATAACACGCTCGCCAGGGCCCATGCGGGTGATTTTTATATACCTCTTTGGTGTACCTATATATATACAATTTATAGTGTACGTGCAGGGGTATTTATTTCAGATCTTATTAACGCCTTCTGTCTGCTAGTAGGAGTGTTGCAGATCCGGTGGCGATTTGGTCTTGATGTTGACCCCCTCCCCCTTTCTCAATCACCGGGGAAGGATTTTCTGGATTCGGGAGTCAAAGGCTGCTAATTTGGGGAGGACTTCCTTTAGGCTCTTCAGTGTGGCAGACTTGTTATTTCCGGATTTGTAGGTACTAGAGCTGTTTTCTTCTTGAGTATAGAACTAAGAAGAGAGTTTAGAACATCAGGAAGTTTGGTTCTAATTTGTTCAAACATGTCATCCCTTCTGCCAGGGGGTGTCCTTTTTTCGTACATCGGGTTGCCTTTGTACCCGACATACTTGAAGATCTTGATCACCATTGTCATAGGTGATATCTATACTTGTGCCCACAGTGGTTCGTTGTACCTACGACATACCCACTGTTGTTATCCACAAGTGATTTGTGCTCATTTGTAGGGGACCGTTGTACTCACTACGACTTCCTGAAGGTATTTGTAGGAGAGCCTTTGCTTTTGTATTGGAACCACCTTTCACCAATCTCAGATGATTTGATGATTGCACTTGCTTGTAGGGGACGTTCCTTCCATTATTGATCTCCCATATTGCCTTCTCAATCAACAGGCACTTGTAGGGATTGTTGTAGAATTAACACATCTTTCGTGTGCACCGGGATTTCATCCCCCGCTTGTAACTTGTTGTTAATTTAGAGAACTGTGCATTTAGACTCTGATTGGTTCATTCACCCAAAGTCTCAATTCTATGTATTCCATCGGACCCGAGTTCAAAGTTCAACTCATGCTTGAATCTTGTGTGTTGTTCTTGAAAGTTCAAATTCTTTATTGCTCATGTCAAATTTGGATCCAACTTGAGTTCAATTTGAGTTTGAGTTCTATGTTTGGGTCCCCCTGATATTGCACAGTTTGAGTTCCAAGAACAAGTTCAAGTGCTTGTTCAAAGTTTTCTGGGATCTTTTGAGGTACAATTTCTTGTTCAAATGATTTGAATTGGGCTTCAGCTTGATTTATTTCATTTGAATTTGGTCTTTAGAAATCATTTGAATTTTGGTTCTGATTTAGGTCCACAAGTCCTCTGTTCTTGTACAGGTCCTCTGCTCATTTTAATTCAAGTTCTGTACATTTTTGTTCAAGTACAAGTCTTCTATATTGTTGCCCAAGAAGGTCTTCAAATTATTCAAGTCTTTGTACATTTCAGTGAAAATTTTGGCAGCACCCCGGCATATCCCCCGTTTGGGGGAAAATGGGGAGCTGGGCCTTCCCACCACGCTACTAGAGCGTGTATGGTAGGTGTCCTTGGACACCGCGGCCGTACAAATTTCATCCCACCACGCTACAAGAGCGTGTATGGGGCCTTCAGCAGTACCCGTACCAGAACAGCAGTGACGTACCAGAACAACAGTGACTCCCCACCACGCTACAAGAGCGTGTATAGGGCTCTCCCACCTCGTCGTATGCTTCGCACCCGGCTCCCTCCTACCGTGCTACAAGAGCGCGTATAGGTGGTTCTCCGGTCCGCTACAAACGTCGAGAATGAGATTGGAGTTAGAAATTTTATACCTTGAAGACCCGGCGGTGGAGGTAGTGTCGGCGGTGTCGGTGTCGAGGTCGAGGACCGTCCCCACCACGCTACAAGAGCGTGTATAGGGCTTACCCGCCTCGTCGTATGCTTCGCACCGGGCTCCCTCCTACCGTGCTACAAGAGCGCGTATAGGTGGTTCTCCGGTCCGCTACAAACGTCGAGAACGGGGTTAAGTCAGAAATTATACCTTGGCGATTCTGGCGGTGATTGTCGGCGACTGTTGGCTCGTAGATCGATGCAAGAGGGGAGTGCAAGCATGGTTCTTTCTTTTATCATTTTTTTTTTTAACCTTAATTATAATTAATTATAATTAATTACTAATTATAATATTTAACTAATTATATTTATTTATAATTAATTAAAGTAATTAATTACTATTGTAATTAATTAAAGTAATTAATCATATTTATCTTTAATTATTTAGAATTAATTAATATTAATTAACTTTAATTAATTAATACTAATTAATTATAATTAATTAAAAAAAAGTTGTAATTAATTAAAATTAATTCTAATTAAATTAATTATAATTAACTTAACATTAATTATAATCATTTAATTAAACCTAATTAAAATTAATTATATTAACTATAATTAATTAAAATATTATAATTAAATTAATCAAAATTAATTTTAATTAAAAAAATAAACCCTCTCCCTCTACCCTCTCTGTTTGTTTGGGAGATTTACGGGATTTTGGCCGGAGAAGCACGCGAGAAGGAGAAGGTTACCTTCACGGCCGGCGAGCTCCCGTCGTTGCTTTGGATCAAACTGCCGTAACTTTCGGTCCGGCTAGAAGGAACGTCGACGGAGGAGGGGGGGCCGAGCTGAAGAAGCGACCGGAAGGGAGAAAGTTACCGTCCCAGCAAGCGAGCGCCCGTAGTTACTTCCGAACAAAATGTCGTGACTTCCGACTCAACAGGAAGGGAAGGTCGTCGATGGCAGTGTCGAACAGCAGCGACGGGAGCCGAAGAAACGAACTCCGTTTCCTGCTTCCGATCAAAATTCGTAACTTCCGGTCCTTCAGCGACAGCGAGCTCCCGTTCTGTCTTCCGATCCTACCGGGAAGGGAAGATCGTCGAATGAGCAAAGTCGAACAGTGGGGAGGAGCCGGAGAAGCTAACGAGAGGGAGAAAGTTACGATCGCAGCGAGCGAGCTCCTTCTCTTCCGATCAAGATGTCTTAACTTTCGATCCTACAGGAGGCGAGAGTCGTCGAATGCGCGAGATACCGAGAGAGAGCGAGAGGAAAAAGAGCCGCAGCTCTCTCGTTTCTCCAATATTTAATCGCGACAGAGGGATCGTGTGAGGACGTGGGAGAAGGGACGTCGACGTGCTGAATTCGGCGCTCGACGTGCGGGGCAGGTACGAAAAAAATTTTTTTTCTTTGTTTTGTTTTATACGGCAGGTTAACACTCATGTTAAGAAATCATATTTCATGTTAAGAAATCATATTTCATGTTATCTCATGTTAGACAAGCATAACTCATATCATGTTCAATACATAGTAAACTTAATACTTACTTCAAGACATGCCTTAAGACATCTATTAGCACATGTGTAGGTTATTAATCCATAAGTTCTTTTCTTTCAAATGTACACGAACTTTAGCTGTAGTTGTCAATTACTGAGCATAGCTCATCCCCCTAGTTTTGGGAAATTTTCAGGAGAACCTACTGTTAAGTGATGGCCGAATACCCAAGGTTTACATACAGTCGACGCGTACCGGGTGAGACTCTTTTACTATTTTCATTAGTTGTAGTTCTTTACTTTATTTTTGGATGGCATGCAGAGCATGATTAGATATAAGTTGACATCTTTGTAAATTATGAACCACCTGTGGAATGGAAATAAAATGTTTAGAGGCGTTACTTTTTGTTCTTGAATGTCTTTAGAATTTATATGAAAGATGAATAGAGTTTGATCTGAATGTCCGATTTTTTTCCTGCCTCGTATATACGAGCTAACCGGGCCGGGTCGTGACAGTATTGATATGGAGGAAAAATCTATCTAATTATGAAGCTACGTTAGAATCGTATGAGGTGATCAAGATGCAATTTCCATCCTTCCACCTTGAAGACAATGCGCGATTTTTTTTTTTTTTTTTGGAGGGAGGTGGAGTTTTGATATGGAGGAAGCCGTAGAAGAAGGGATAGACCCAACTGATTGAAACAGCAGGGGCTAGTCCAACTAGAACCGAACTAGGAGAAATCAAGGGGCATTTTAGTCCCCATGTGGGAACGAACAAAACAGTGATTCATTATGTTAGGAGGAGAAAAAAGGAAAATTATTTAGGGAAAGATTTCCAATTTGAATTATTTAGGAAAGTTCATTTAGGGCTAATTATTTAGGAAGGCTTCCTAAATCATGTTTAATTATTTAAGAAGGTTTTCTAAATCATGTTTAATTGTTTAGGAAGTATCTATTAGTACAACTATGGCTAGATCTATTCAAGGGGGAGTTTTGATTAAGGTTAGTATCATGATATTGCTAAGTTTATTTTCCAAGAGTTTTTTGTTCGTTCCTAGCGGCATCTAAGGTTGGTAGAAGAGCTTATCTATCTCTCGAATAGTCAATCAATTGTATCTTACTTTGATTTTGAAGAATAAAAAACATCCATTACATTTGTATTCCTATGATTTTCTTCTCTTTTGTTTCCTATTTTTACTTCCAAAGCGCATCAATATCATTTCAAGCATACTTCTCGTAACAATATACACACATTAAAGGACTACTACATGACACTAAATAGAATTTGATTTTTTTTCCTCATCCTTCTGCTATGAACGCAAATGTTCTGTGACAAAAAATCGATAGTGATATTAAGAATGTTGCAAAGTATGTGTTTGGAGTATAAAAGGAAAAGCTTCTAATAATAAAAATAGTTGATGGTGGAATCAAAATATGCAAAATATGATTAAAAAATAAAAAAATTTTAAAGACAAAAGATATCAGAGAAGTGAGCAAGTATTGTGTTGGTTTTTTTTTTTTATTCTAAAGGTGATGCACAAGTGTACGAATTATAAAGGAATTACGTTAATATATCATATATTAAATTATAGAGGAGAGTAATTGAGCATAAGTTACGTGTTTCTCAAAATTCATTTGGATTCATGTCAGATCAATAGGTCTATTATGGAAGCTATACATTTGTTGAGAGATTTGATGAAGAAGTATAGATAAGTAAGAAGGATATACATATGATATTTATTTATTTATTTAGAGAAAACATGTGATAAAGTTCCAACAGACGTGCTCTGAAAAGTTCTAAAAAGAAATAAATTAATAATGCTTATATTCAAATCATCAAGGATATGTATACAAAGCTGTTACTTGTGTTTAAACATAAGGTGGTTTGATCAAGTTTTTTTTCTATTTCAGGTGGGTCACATCAAGGACTAACTTTAAGCCCTTATCTTTTTACTTTAGTCATGTGTGTTCTTACAAAACATTTTAAGAGGATGTAACTTGGTCTATGCTTTTTGTTGATGATGTTCTTCTTCTTGATAAAACTAGAGAGGGAGTTGAAGGAAAACTTGAATTATGGAGGTCACCCTTAAGGTCTAAAGATTTTTATTTGAGTAAATCTAAAACAAAATACATTGAGTGTAACTTTAGCAGTAATAGATGTAGTGGGGGACTGAGCCTTTGGGCAATCAAATAAATAAAAAGAGTACACGTTTTAGATATCTCAGGT
This sequence comes from Dendrobium huoshanense, assembly GCA_016618105.1. NCBI lineage: Eukaryota > Viridiplantae > Streptophyta > Magnoliopsida > Asparagales > Orchidaceae > Dendrobium > Dendrobium huoshanense. Next base: position 66,469,255 of record CM028351.1, read on the forward strand.
TTATTGTTCAAAGTGATGGTAAAATAGATAGGGACATTATTAGTAGAATTCAATTTGGATGGTTGAAGTGGAGGAATGCATCGGGCATGTTGTGTGATAGAAAAGCACCCCATAAACTTAAGGAAAAATTCTATAAAATTGTGGTGAAACTTGCAATGTTTTATGGCATATTGGCATATAATGTTGGCCATTAAAAGATAAGCATAAATTTAATAAAATGTTGCAGAGAAGAGGATGCTCAGGCTGATGAGTAGCTTCACTCTTAGAGGCAGAATACAAAATGAATATACATGTGAAAAAGTTGTAGAAGCTCCAGTGGCAAGTAAGATTAGATAGAGTCACCTTAGAAGGTTTAGTAACATAAAACCTCAGCCTTCCAATGACTTGGTTATGAGAGTAGATGTATTAGTATGTTAAGAAAGGTAGAGGTGGACCTAAAAAGACTTGGCTTGAAAGTATTATAAATGATCTTTTTTTTATAAGATGTAAATGAGAATCTAACTCTTAACAAGACAGTGGAGAAAAAGGAGTCATGTATCCGACCTCATGTTGTGGGATAAATGCTTGATGTTGTTGTTATTGTTCTTGTTGAATCCTTCCGCTATGAAAGAACATTGAAAATTATCTCTAACATGCAAAAAGATTCCAATAGCTGCATTGTAACAAGCACCTGATGTGCTGACACTTAAACCTTAGATATAGCAAAATCTTTTATGCAGGCAGACAATCAAGCTCATTCCTCCATAAGTTCTATTTGATATTTGCAACTGATCAAACAAGCTGACGCCAGTTCAAGTACCATATTACTGTGTGCAACAACAATAATCAATATAATTACAAGTGAATTCTTTACCTTGTACTCTTGTAGATCCAATCATTCTCTGACATCTTAAATTCATCTCTAACATTCTTTAGTTCCACACTCAATTTCTCACCTGAAGACATATGATCTGGATGAAATACTGCATTGGGATGAAATAATATTTGTGAGTTTACAATTTCAATCAAAGCATTGGTAAAAAAGCAATAATATGATAAATATCCAATCACTACCGACATTTTCTAGAAGGTGCTCTTGAGGTGGATTAAGCATGAAAGTTGGCTTTCCTTGACGACCCAAGTTGGCAATAAAGAGAACCTTTGCACTGCTCAGATGAAAACAACCTCAAATTTTCAGTAATAAAATCAGACGGCATCACAGAAAAGTATAAA